>CABFWO010000385.1:102589-172443 GCA_902155825.1 Timema genevievae | reverse complement strand
TATTTAAAAAAAAAGAACGTTAACACGAAACGGTGGCTTGTCAGAGCGCTCTTTCTAGCGGCAACATTTTGAAACTCCTACCTTATAAAAAAAATTAATGGGGAGGGGGTAAGGGGAAGGGTGTTATGGTTCTTAATAGTTAGACAAGTGAATAACGCTATCGGGACTACAGAACGCTTGCTAGCTAGAAATGTTGCGTTAAAACTGATACACCCATTACTATTCGGTCAATTAGTTTGTAAAAGGAATAGGCCCACACATTTTAAACAAAACGTTGTCACGGGGACATTGTTATGTCGTTCGAGAAATAACACGTGTGAATGAGTGCGCGAAGTGTTCGATTTTCAAACGCACCTTATTGTTGGGTTCATATTTCGATTGTTCGAGTGTTCGTGTTCAGAGTAATTGTCTGTTGTAAAAGAAAGGAGGGTGTGTTGTGTCTTTTGGTTTGGAGACGGCTTTCGAACCGTGAAAAGATACTCCGCGTTCTATTTCTGAAAAACTGACACGGTGGCCAGAGAACCAACTCATTTCGTCCCAAAGGTAAGATGAGATATGATTTAAATTATTATTTGCTGGTCTATGGCATTACAATAAAAAGTTTAAACGTCACACTTATTAAATGTATTGGTTCTTAGAAAGTAATATAATTTGGTGTAAATTCGTGATTCTTTGTGTCTATTTGTATATACCTAAAAATATGGGACTTATAGCGAGGCAAAAACAAGTACAAAATAAGCAAGGTAAAATTGATTTTACAATTAATTTTACCTACAGAATATTTTGTTTTTGTTTCTTTAGCACGACAAGATTACCCATTCGGTTTATACGCATATGTACTAACTACGGTCTGATGGATAAGTTTTATTTAATTTATTTGAGGTACGGTATTTGATGTTCACGTTATGAACTGATTATCATCACACGAGAATTTCTATGAGCGAGAGTGAAAGGGCCTATCAATTTTGCGGGGAAAGGTATTTTAACATACCATCCAGGGTTCTTTTACATCTCACAATTGACATGGTACCAATGGCTTTACTTCCCCTCCGAAGGAAGTTGTGCTACGGATTGTTATCACTCGAGAAAACTCCGTCGACCCCGGCTAGGTTTGAACCCACGAGGATCGGGTCCTGAGGCGAGCACTTTACCCCAAGATCACCGAGTTCGATGACGGATAAATAAGGTTTAATGTAGAGTAAGTGTAGCCAAATTTTCTTGGAGGGAGAGTGGGAAACCGTTTATGGAAAAATACCCTCATTACGCTCGAGCGGAATTTGAACCCCCATTTCCCCGTCATCAGCAGAGTATAATCTATTGTGAGGGGTTACCTCTTAGAACATTCGACCACAAAAGTGGGTTTACGGGCAATTCACATTGCTGTTAATCATAAGATTTTTTTTAGCGCTGCGTCTTACTACCCGCTCGGCTTATATGCCTAATCATTAGATACTTTTTTATATTTTCGGTGGTGAAATGGATATAAATTGACAGATAGAATATTTTTGTAATTTGAAAAGCTTCGTTCTTCTTCACACTATCAAGGGACAAAATTTCATAGCTGCCATTTCCGAAGAATTTAATTTTTCTCCAGCAATGGAATGTTGTTTCAGAAAAATATCCATACTGGAGGGTTAAAAGAAAGAACGAAGAGAATGAGGTCAAAGCCTAAACAGGCGCATTAAGATAGGGATTTAGGGAACGCCAGAAAAGGTCAGTGTTTTTTTGCAATTTTTGAAGTAAAACTTTTTTTTGGTCAAAATAAATCAAGTTTTCATGAAATTCCAGGACACCCTTGACAGATACTCAACAACTGTTGATATCACCACGTGAAGAGAATTAAACTCTATGTTTTTATAGAAGCAATATTTGATTTACTTTGACTAAAAAAAAGTTTTGCTATAAAAACTACAAAAAACACTGAATTTTTCTCGCGTTCCCTGTATCCTCACTTTAAGGCTCTTATCAATCAAATAAGCAAAAAATATATAATAGGCAATATAGGCACTATAAAATTAATACATTGTATTCGTAATGACATGAAATGTATTAATATGTCAACTTTATATGTTTTTCGATCAAGAAAAAGAAAAGTTCCCTAATTATGATGTTTAGTAATCAATAAACAACTATCTTGCTGCACTGCATTAAGAATATATTTTATTACTAGGAATATATAATTTAAACTATTACCAAATTAATAAATTTGTATTTACACCTTTTCATACCTTCACCGAATTAATTTTGTACCATTAGTAAAAAAACACATTAATTTTCAAATTAGATTATATTTCAAGGCTCTATAAAAGTTACAGAAATCTATCCTCTCGAATAAATTACAAGTTGTGTTACTAAAACGACTATTACAATGGTAACTATTTTCTAGAACTAGGTTGCGGGAATTAATTTGTTATTTGGAAATATGATTTAATTAATATGCATTAAATTTACACCAAGTAACCAATAATAGAATACATTCGGATAAACGTTAACATCAAGGATTTAACTATTATACGATTATAATCGTACATATGCTAGATTTAAAATTATAATGGTAGTTTAAATAATTAATAAACATTTTTCATCGGCCCTACATCAATTTTAAAATCTCCTCAATATATAACAACATAATACGTGTACAGGTTTTAAGTAAGGATATAAGATTTTTTTTTAATGTACGATGTATCTTCACTTAATTAGGGTCCCAAGGATTTTCCTGAGGGTCGCGGGAATATCTAAGGAAAAAACTTATTAAAAAATTAAAAAATATTAAAATTACATACACTCCATCAAACTGGGACATTAACTTATAAAGAATTACTGCGATACTGCCATTAGCAAAAGAGTTTAAACAACGTTTTGAAACCTTCCTGTAATCGGAATTTTGAACCCAGCTCAAGGAAGTTCAGGAAGTTGAAAAGGCTTTTTCCCCTCTTCTAAAAAGATTATTAGGGGTGTATGAAGCTTCGAAACTTCGACTTTACTTCGAAACAAACATCAGCTTCGCTTCAAAAAAAATGTTAGCTTCGATAATAAAAATAATGACGACTAAAAAAGTCAATTTATGTTCAATTACAGCCATTCTGAGCTGTTTCGTACCGTACATTACAAATTAATATTTGTATAGAAGAAATCTAATGTAACTAAGTTTTTAATTGTGGTGGTAGCTTGACTTAACAGATTTAAACAAAATATCACAAACAATTGTGCAATAAAACATTTTAATAGTGATTTTAGTGCATAAAGAAATATAAATAAACACAATTAAATATTTTTACTTTATCGCTATAATACAGATAGAATAAGTAGTGTGACCGTGAAAAAAATCTAACTCAAGTTTTTGATGAATGTTGACGTTTCATGACCCCCCGAATCAGAGAAAGTGTTTTTTTGCAATTATATCCGTCTGTCTGTACCTCGGAGTAGAGCCTAAACTATTTTACCGATCGGGCTAAAACTTAGTATTTAGGGTTTTCAAAGGGCTATCCCGAGGTTTTTTTTAAATTGGATATCCAACCCGAAAATTAAGGGTAGTTTTCTTAAGGGCGAGAAGAGAAAAAAAATTGATTTTATCAAAATCGGCTCTTAGGATTTTTATTAAATCTCATTTATAATCATTGATCAAAATTACAAACAAAATGGCTACTTTCAATTTTTCATAAAAATGACTTTAAGGGTTCCGGTCTGATGCGTAAATTTTAATTTTTTATTTCAAGTATAAAACAACTAACAAAAAATATCCGAGCTTCAGTTCGGGAATCGAGAATATTTCATATATTCGATTTGAATTCGCTTCGAATTGAAAAAGTGGACTTGGCACACCCCCGCAAGATAGCCTACCTCTGTAAATAAGGACTTTAAAGTCTTGTAACGATTAAGACTAAAGCAAGGAATCATCTCACAATGATTCGTGTTGTATTCTGTCCAACAACATAACACAACACTCAAACTCAAATAACTCATCTACAAAATGAAGTAAAAATAGTTTTTGTCACAAAACTTTGCAATGAAGTCACATGTTCACGGAAAATATTGTGTAGAAAGATTTTTTTAAAGTCACTGAAATTTATTCAATTTAGCTGATAACGTTACTCTAAATAAAATCAAAACTCAAAAATAACTCTCCACAAGAACGAAACAGCAATATAGTTTAGCCAATGAAATTGTGATTTTGGTCACATACCGAACATTATAGCAAAGTAGCATTTTCAATAAAAGTGTGCTTTACATTTTGTCTAATTAAAATGTTATTGAAATTAATTCAGTTTTTTATTAATTCAATTAAGTTAATCTAATAAATATCGATATAAAAATAATGGTCAATTGAAACAACATGACGTAACCTAATGACACTTTGGTTCGCCAGGCTGGGAAAATATTATGTTTGGGGCCATGATCAAACAAGTTTGGGAAATACTGGTTTAAGCCAAGGCGTCACTCTCACAGTAGACTGGACTGCCGAGGACAGAGAGATTGGAGTTCGAATCCTGGTCGGGTGTAATGAGATTTTTTCCTAAACTTTTTCCACTCTTTCTTCACGCTAATGCGTCTACAATTCATCTAAATTTAACCTTACTCATTCCTAACACATTAGTGTAATGAGTATATGTATGCGTATAATCCAGATGGGTAGTAAGACGCGGTGCTTAAAAGGAAATTGTTTATTGACCAAAGTGAATAAAAAAACTTAGGAGAGGATAAAATATCGTCATCATTAACAATCATTATTTGCAATGTAGTCCTAATTTCCTGTTGACTGTGAGAGAAATTTTCCACTGGTGGTGTTTTTTTCGAAACAAAATTAAAGTTGGGTATCGAAAATCAAGAAAATATAAAGTTAACGTGTCATTTGGACAAAGAATAAACTGTGAATTGTATCGTCGTGCTGCAATGGCTTCAGTGTGATTAGTTATATTCTATTTTTTAATGGAGTTGCTTCTAATCGTGCGTTGTTATAGTGTTCTATAGTAAAAGTTTTATTTTGTTTTAGAAAACAAAATCGTACAATTCAGTTAAAATAATTTAAGATGAGATCTGGATGGAAAAACTTAAGTAGTAGTTAGTAGATTTAAAAAAATGTTTGGTGTGATTAAATTTGACTAATGTTGGATTTATGGTCATATCACGCACATTAAACTTTATTAGTGTAAAATAAATTACAGAAAGTTATTATTAATATAATTAAGCTATGTAATGATTAGCACATAGGCCCTCATGTTAGATACCTTACTGAAAATGTATATTAATGATATAAAATTTAAATTCTAACCACAACATTAACCGCATTATTATTATCGCCGCGTCTTACTACCCGTTCGGGTTGTACGCACTTAAGCTAATGTCTAATGGTGGGGTGATTGTGAGATGAAATGGAGGACCTACAGTTTAACGAGAAATCCGAACCACGGTGGAGGCCTGGCATTCCACACACTCACAAGTTGTGATTAATACACGTCTTGTCAGAGGTGAAGGAAGGGTTTGACAATCAGATAAATCTGTGACGTGACCGAGGATAGAACCCCGGACCCCCAGCACAGAAGTCCGACACCTTACCCCTAGACCGCCAGGTCACCTTAATTATTTTATTAAAAAGTAGTTTTACAATCTATTTACAATCTGTTTATTTTAAATAAAACTACTACCGTACCAATGTTTTGATTAATTAAGTAACCAACCAATTTTAAACTAACCTCGTGTAATCTCCCAATTTTTGGGATGGAAATTTATTTAATTAATAAGAGGTGTCCATTTTCTTATCAAGTGAGAGTTACAAACAAGCCTACAGTGTTTTAAAATTGTTTCAAATGCAATAAACTTTAGAGTAAAACCAGTTTAGAGCCTCGTGGTACACATATAATACGTAGTTGGGTTCAATTTTGTTGGCAATCGCAGACCGTATGGATATTTTTTTAATCGGCATGTTTTTTTTACAGCAACGCGTCTTAATACCCGTCCAGGCTATAGGCTATGTACTAATTACGCTAGTGAGTTAGGAATGAGGAAGATATAATTTAGAGAAAATGTAATCGCATTTGAGTGAAAGGAATGTGGGTAATAAACTGGGGAAAAAACCCATTGTATATACAGTACATCTAGCTGGAATTCGAACCCTGACCTCCCCGACACTTGCAAACTAGACCAGAAGCGCCCGAATTTAATCTACTTGGCCACTGATTTAAGTCTTTACTGGCTATTTGATGCATTATATTTAGAATCATTCCTGTATATTTAAAATATTTAAAAACTTATATTCTGATAGATATTTATGTGGGTTAGCAAAATAAACAAAGACGTATTTATTAAATTATGCAAATAAAAACTCTCACAATCAAGTATTTAAAGTGAAAAAAAAATACCCCACACTTTGAAATAGTGCTCTTTTTTTTCAAAACTATCTTCACACTAAAATTAAACAATTTTTTTCTGTGTGTGTATTTGACTGAAGGCCGGTAATATAGAAGTACTACATACAAGTGGGCCTATCAGATGTTGACCGTAGATCATGTGTTTGCGAGCCCTGCATTAGACAATGCGGCCACCGAAGTGGTTTAATCAACGTACTATTCCATATAATTTTAAAATAAATTGAATCGTCAATCATTGTTTGATTTAAAAAAATATGGATTGGAGTTAACATTTTTAAATAATTTGTTTACTGGTATACAAATATTAACTATTAGAATGTGTAGAACAAATTTTTGTTTGCCTTGAGACGGAAAATATGACTTAAAAAAAACTTTTGAAAAATGTGCTATGGCCATACAATCTATAAGAAAGAAGCCATCACTAATAAGTGAGAAGTAATATTTATACTAATTGCCTTTATATATATATAAGAACATTTAATGGTTATTCTGAATATCAACTTAGATGAGAATTAGGCATTGATTAATATCTGAAATAACAAAGTATAGCTACTCTATTATAGAAGCTATATCAAACCTACATTTATTAAATAGCAATTAGCTCAAACAACGCAAGCTATATATATTTATATTGTTTTGCCTATTATAGGTCTATATATACTATCTATTAGTAAATTCTAATGAAAACAACCAAGACTAAGGGCCAATCTTACAATGTCTCGTCAAAGTCCTCGTAACTTAACTGTTCGTAAAGTCTAACCGATGGTTAAACTTGGCGTTGTGTTTTACAATACTATTTTTATGTGCTCGTCAAATTACGAACAGGTGCCTTCCATTAGTTACTATCGTTTACTTTCTCGGAGCACTAGATTTGTTTCAAAGCTTTTGATTGGCTTAATTTTACCATTGAGAATATAAGCAAGTCATTACAACGTCTATGGAACTGTGATGAAAACAAATCGATCAAAGCAAATCCAATTTATTAAGACTGTTTAAGGTTATCTTGTATCTTTTATCATATTTATTTGTCTGCTAAAACGTTTGTTGAAAATACTAAACACGAAATTTAATTTTTAGCAAAGAAGAGGAAATTTTGCTAATTGAATTAATAGATAAATACAAACAAACGATTTAAAATAAACCATTCTAATTGGTGTCCAATCACTTCAAGAATTTCTAAAACTTTATTTTTGTACAAACGAAAACGTTAAATGATTCTTCCTCATTAAAAATTTTAGGAAATTCTTTCATTCCAATTACTGTATCTCTTCGGTCTTTAAAGTCTTGGGTTCCTTAGAACTTGAAACTCATTTTCAAAGTCATCATAATCAAACGATAAATCACCCATTTCATAATACAAATAAATGTAACCTAACTTTAATAGTAACAGTTGCCTTGAAAACAATATGGCAGCGTCTTTAACGTTGTTAATGTAGACGTTATGTTTGCTAACCGGAAGGTAGACCTCGAGTTAACTTTACGAGCACTTTTACGTGGACATCAGCGCTAACCAAACATTGTAAAATAAAAAATTGTGGTTGTTATCACTTAACCTTATGTTAAGCCCTAACGAATAGAATAACGTGACATTGTAAGATTGGGCCTAAGAGGGTTAATTTTAACAAAACTCGCCGGCATTAAACAGAAATGAAGATTCATTCTGATTTAGATAGCAAGGATTTTTTTTCCCTTACAATCATAAAGCCATTGAGATGGGACGGTCAAATCCTCGACTCTTCGAATCCCTCAAATTCTATGGTATTCGAAAGATTCGAGATTCGAAAAAATTTCAAAAAAGTAACTCGAATACAATAATTTTATTATGTAGACCTTGAATTCAAATAATGATTTTAAGCAATTGTTGAAAGGAATTAGGGACGTGTATATTTGGATGAATAACAAAAATCACAAAAAATAACAAATTTAACTATATATTTTAATAAATAGAAGTTATATTTTTTATAGTTTATGACGTAAGTAATATACATGACAAGCAAAATATAATTTGTCTGTGGCACCAAGCCTTAAACAACACTTTCTAAATTAAATTCTAAATATTTTCACTTTAAGAAAATTGCACATTTAAAAAAAATTTAAGGATTCAAATTTGGATTCAAGATTCGAAAGAAAATGTAAGCTTCGGATTCAATAAATAAAGTATTCAACCTATTTCTATGTTAAATATATTAAAATCATTTCATAATTAATGTCCATACCTATCAAATAATACTATTAATAACGAACAGTAACATGTTATGAATGTTGATCACCAAATAAATATGTTTATATTTTCCAAAAGTTCCTTCCTATCCTCATAATACTTTAGTAATAATCATTTTAGGAAAAAATCTCTCAATTATAGCTATGCATGTGGCCACCTGTAGTTTATGAAATAATTTATTTCACTCAAAAACCAGTAAATAACTGGGTGTTAAATTGGTTCCGGACCGATTTCTTGAAAATAAGCTATCTGGTTTACATATTCTTATTTGCCGTCCTATTCCACTAAAAAAAATACTATTCCTCCCTATCCATCCCTCTACCACTCCAAATTAAATTAAGTGCATTTCAGACAAAACAAGTAGGCCTAGACATCTTATTTTATGAACTCATAGAAAATAGAATCCTACTTCATAGGAACAATAGCAATGTAAATGTCCCGCTCATCAGTATATGTGTGTGTCTAAAACATAGGCTATCCCTAACAAACTTGATACACTCAATAGTGCCAACCGAATAAAATATTATTTTTATTTTCTATCTTCTCCTTTACCACTAATGTAAGAAATACACAAACCTAAGAAATAAACTTTTTGTTTATTTTCAGATTTTAAAATTTATAGTAAAATATTGACTTGTCTTGAAATAATTATGATCACTAATGCACTAAGTCGACCTCGATGTTCTTGTGGTAAAGGGCTCGCCTAAGATATTTGTGGGTTCAAACCCAGCCGTGGTCAACGGATTTTTCTTTAGCGATAAAAATTCCGTAGCACATCTTTCTTCAGATTGCGGCATGTAAAAAAAAACCTGTGAGTTATGTTAAAATACCTTTCTCAGCAAAATTGGTAGGCCCTTTTGCTTTTACTCATAGGAAATTCTCGTGTGTTGATATAATCAGTCAGCTTAGAAAGTGCACATTAAATACCTCAAAAAAATAAATAAAAATAAAATATAATGCACTATAAAACCAAAGAGTTTGAATACGAAAGTGTGAAAAATTGTAAATAAAAAAAATTATCATATTTGGACAAAAGTTGATATAACCATTTGTTTATATCATTGCATGATAGTTTTTGGTTGGTTGATTTTATCGTGTTTTTTTCTTTGAGGATGTAGGAAAACATATTACTTACTTACTATATGGCATTAGGAGCTCGAAAGTAGATTACCGAACTTAGAAAAGTACACCACCTAGCCCTATCTTGAGCTAGTTCTATTCAGTCCACCTCATCACACCTTAACTCTTTCAGGTCCATTCTAATGTTATCCTCCAACCTCCGTCTAGATCTCTCAAAGGTCTCTTCCCATTGTGTTTGCCGGTCAATACTCTGAACAAGGTTCTAGATTCTCCCATTCGCATTGCATGTCATGTCCACCGTAATCTACGAGATTTGACTAACCTAACAACGTCTTGTGATGAGTACAAGATATATAACTCATCATTATGTAACCTCCTCCACTCTTCAGTATCTGTATCCCTCTTTCGACCAAATATCTTCCTAAGCACCTTGTTTTCGATCACGCTAAATTTGTTTTCGTCATGTACGGTAAGATATCGCGTTTCACACCCGTAGTGAACAACCGGTTAAACTTTAGTTTCGAGTATTCTGAGTTTTACATTCCTTGACATTCTTAACGTTAAACTTACTGACCGATTAACAGCTTGCATTTCCTGGCTGTACTCTTTTATTATTATACACTCTAATATCTTGATTGTTAGTTAATATTGTTCCAATATGTAAACTCATTAACCATGTCAAATTATAGCCTATGTTGTTCACAGTAATCTCTAAATTACTGTCCTCAATTTGTGCTATCTCTGTGATCATATGCTTAATCTTTTTAATGTTCACTTTTAAACCTTACTATTATCTAATAAAATGTCTGCATTTATTGTAACAGCTTACTTACTATTACCTAACAAAACTAAATCATCTGCGTACCCTAATAGCTGCATTGTATCGTTTAATATCAATCTTTCTCTACTCTCTTGCTTTACCCTAATAGGATACTCTAAGGATCGATTAAAAAATAAAGGTGAAAATGCATCTCCTAGATAAAAATATCTTTATAAAATTATTTTTATACTGTGTGTAGCTAGAAATATAAATATAAGCTATTGCGCTAGACTAGTATTTTAAATTTTACAATGGAATTTGAATTAGAATCAATTTTCAAGCTACTTTTAAACTTATTATGTTTACATTTCTTCAATTTGTACGTTTTAATTCTAGTTCTGTGTAATTAAATGGTTAATATGAATGTATTGTTATTTTTTTACATCCAAAAGATAAAGCAAATTATGAGAATACATTTTTTAAGAAACCATTTCGAGAATGTATAAATTATCAAGTTTGACTGTAGTAGGTCTATTTTATCTGACTAGCTTTGAACAAATTTATTTAATGTATGATATGATAATGTAACCCTAGTTCAACCGCGGCGTTTGTTTCTTTAACCTGGTAGGCCTATATTGGAGGATAACTACCACTTTTAGTATAGCCTATGTTTTATATTTAGCCTATCAGGTTTTTTTATACAAACCTAAGAATACATTTTTAATTTTCGGAATTATGGCCCACATCATCCTAAAGTGTCAAAAACAAAGATTTCCAAAAGCGAGGCTACGGATGAGCGAAGTTCGGTCCTAATTCTTCAGTATACGTGTGTCCATTGAGCAAAAAAATGACTCAATTGATCAATTTTAACGTGAGTATATATATTATGCTAACGAAGTTTATGCAAATCACATCATGATATGCTTAGACTAAAGTACAGATAGGCTGGATGATAAAATTATTATTATTATCAGCACCGCGTCTTACTACCCGTTCAGGTTATACGCACGTACGCTAATATGTAATGGTAGGGTGATTGTGAGATGAAATGGAGGACCTACAGTTTAACGTGGGATCCGAACCACGGTGAAGGCCTGGTATTCCACACATTCACAAGTTGTGATTAATACAGTCTTGTCAGAGGTGAAGGAAGGGTTTGGCTATAAGATAAATATGTGTCAGGACCTAGGATTGAATCCCGGACTCCCAGTACAGAAGTCTGACACTTTACCCCTAGACCACCAGGTCACCCTGGATGATAAAGGAAACGTTCCAGAAATATGATATGTTTGTTTATAAGTGGTTTTATCATCAATTTTGTCTCTTTTTTAGATCATTGCAAAGTTTACTCATATGGATTAAATAAAAATATTATAATCAATTAAGAAGCTAAAAAGTTTGAATTTAAAATTCTGGAAGCAATATACTGTATATCATCACGGACGAGTATTTTTTACTCATTCAAACTTTTTTTAAACTTTTTTGCTTTACGCTTAGGCTAATTTGCTATAAAATTCCTACCACTTTAACTTTATAAATCGCTACATTTCTTAAACCTAATTTACTGACACTCTCCCAAAACACGAATATAAAATAAATTGTCTAAAACATTCGTATAAACTTTCTTAGATAGAGATTCATACTGAAGAACAAAAGTTCCAAAAATAGGCTTACAGTAAGCTACCATTAAGTAAGTTTTCCTCCGTAAATTAAACATAGCATCTTGTAAATCATAATAAATACTCTTCATATTAAAATTTGAAACAAAATTATCAAAATCGTTGATTTTTTTTTCCAAATAAGTTATTTGTAAACAAACTTTAAATCATTGATACTTGTAAAAATAAAAATATACTCTTATTTACTAGCCTAATAAAAATATTCCCAGATACCTTTTGTGAACTAGTAAATCTCAAAAGCTATTAAAAAATATAATAATTTGTCATGATTAGTTAAACTAATTTATTTATCAAGTTAAATCGTCTCAAATTCCAATTTCAACAAAATGGTTTGAAACATTTTTTTAAATAAGATTTTCAAAAAATATTATTTTTTTGATAGGATTTTTTAAAATCTTTTATCAGTAAACTACTATCAAATGAATTTTTTTAAGAAAAACAAATATATATATAATTGTATATAGGTAGCCTATAAGTATATTATTTTAAATCTTAAAAAAATAATATCTTATTTGTCGAGTCAAAAACTCCCTATATAGGCCTATTCATTTTAAACTAAACCGTTAAGGCAATTTTAGAAAAATTTGGAATTAAAAAAAACTCAATAGTAAATTAACCTTAATTTTAAGGGCTAGAGTAAGGAAAAAATCATCCTGAGGTAAAGGCTTATAAAATCTAAATATCAGTTTTGAATGAAGTCAGTCTAGCAGTTTCAGATCTAGGTCCGGGGAAAGACAAACATGAGGACATACAGAATCGTAAAATCCACTTGTTTTTATGTTCGGGAGCATATAAAACGTGAAGAATCCTCATAATCGCGAGATCGATAATTTGTAAGATTACAATACTCCTCTCTTTATATGAGAAATTATAAATATTACTTTAAGTTGTATCATGTGCCATTTAAATTTCAACTATCTTAAATGGCTTCCATAAAATGATTTTAGAATTTCAAGAAAATTCCAAGAAAAATATGGTCACACGTTAAATGTATACTATATCAAATCAACGCTTTACAGGTAGATTAGGAACATCGTTGGTTTATAAAGATAATTACACAGATCCCGTACAGATACTTAGATGCTTAGTTGCTTAATTCAGTAGCAAATTCAGTATAAGTTGACTATTACCGTGTGATTGACCAAGTATCATGCATTATATTAGCAAAGCAAAAGAGCATTCACGAAAATTTGTGCGTAAATTGGTAACAACGCGGGTAATATTTTTCGACGATGTTTAAATACAGACGCAGTTACAGAATAAATACTATAGGCTTCCAAGAGTTAGTGTGCAGTAAATTATCACGTACCTCGTTGAAGTTCTTCCTAAAAATATGTTGGAAATGTCCCTCACGAATTTGAAGACATATCTGGACACGCATCTTCATATGATATGATAAGAAGAATCTTGTCCAGACATGGCTTCAAGACTGATACTTTGTACTAATACTTTTTTTTTAGCACCGTGTCTTATTACCCGGTTGGGCTATACGCCGATGTACTAATTACACTAATGGGTTAGGGATTAAGAAAACTTAATTGAGAGGAAATTCACCCACATTTGCGTGGATGGAGAGTAGAAAACCATTAAGGAAAAACCACCCTCAATGCACCTGACCGGGATTGAACCCCGATCTACCCGTCTTCGGCAGTCTAGTCAAACATGAGTGTAGCGCGTTAGACTACGTGGCCACCGAAGTGGGTCATATTTTTATTAATCAAATAAATGCATAATAAAATGCGATCATGATTTTTTTAAATAAATACTTTCATTTGAATCATTAGCTATTTAACATCTGCCACCGAGGGTTTCCCTTTAATTTTCCTCCAAGATGGAGCGCGGGTATCATTTGGCCCACGAACTGCCAGTTGGATCACATTTTTAAGTGCTACACCATAATGGAATAATGTAAGGTAAGGTTGGCACCTTTCAGGGTAGACAAATGATACATAAGTGCAATACAATGCTGTTTATAACCCGCTTCGGTGGCCTCATGGTCTAAGCCCCAAGGCGTCATTCTCGTAATAGTATAGGCCGCCGTTGACGTGGAGATTGGTGCTCATCCCAGTCGGGTGTACTAAGGGTGGTTTTCCCTAAATGGTTTCCCTCTCTTTCTCTTCATGCAAATACGGGTACATTTCCTCTGAATTCAAATTTCCTCATCCTAAACGCATTAGCGTGATTAGTACATAGGTGTATAACCCGAATGGGTAGTAAGACGCGGTGCTTAAAAAAACCTATGTTTATAAAGTGACATTAGAGTATATCATCCCAGTCTTTTGATGTTATTGAATATTTACCAAAGTTAAATTATGGTCTCTATTTTCTCTTAATTATTAACTGTTTTGTTTGTTTTTAATAGTTGGCCTCCTTTTACTTATGTTTAAGACTATTCCAAACACTTACGCCTATTATAGTTACTTTACCTTATCTTACTTTAAATATCAAATTATGTAAGGGCGTAAAGTTGAAATGGCCCCTTTTCCTCTTTAATGAACTCTAAAGGGTTTGAGAGGTCTTGTCTTTACTATTGAAACAAAATCAAAACCGAACAATAGTTTCACCTATTCTACATATTTCAGATACATTCTCATAGTACCTAATTTCCGAAAAGTTTTAATTGCACTTAAATTTACAAGATTTGGGGGTTTAAAAACCAGGAATTACACTTGTGCGTTTAAGCGCAAGATATACGGACTTTTTACAATTTGTTTGAAATGTTGAACAAAAGGGTAGAATTCAATTCTGCTTAGAGATAACTTTATGTAGGCCTATTAAACAGAGGCACTGAATTAGTTAGTTGTCACCCATTGGTTTGGACTAGATCAGCGTCGAAAATGATGGAAAGTCATGGAATTTAATGAGGCTAATCTTAACTTATCTGAGATGATACTATCCATGTCAGTGGGAGTTGCCTCGTTAGATCAACTAGTGGCACAAATCCTCAAACATATAAGGCCATTAATAAATAATAATTAGTGTTGAATTTGTGCCACAAGATCATCCCACTTTAATTATAATAAATGTGTGCGACACTATCTTTCGTGAAAACACTCGAAAATGACGGGTGAAACTTGAGAAACCACTAACGGAACAAATTCCTAAACTTAAAAGGCCAATAATTAGTGTTAAAGTTGATCCGCAAGAATATCCTAATACGATAACTTAAACCCTGACCGTGTTAAGCCCCATCTGCAGACTGCGTATCCCCAAGTCCGTGGTCCGCAGTCCACGGCCCGTAAAAAATCGAGGCTACATTATCAGATTGCTCTGCCAACAGAGTCCTGATCCGTATCATTATCCTGGTCCGTACGCCATAAAAGTTGGTCAGCTTTAATCTTCTAAGGACTAGTTTATAAGGACTTGCAATCACACCTAAGTAAATGTATGCGCGTACATCAAAATAAAAGCACCAATGGCAGCGAAAGGATCCGTTGCTAATTATAGGTTTGATAGCTCAAATCGTGTTGTTATTGTATTTAACCTTCATTTCAAGTATATTATGAACGTTTTCTTAAAAAATAAAGTTTAATTTCATTTATTGTTCAGCTGACTGCTTGTCGTTTGCTCCTTGTTGTAAACGATTTTCGTTCAAAGAGTTTTATTCGACGAAGTGTCCGACTATCTCATTGGTTAGCAGGCATGGACACGTGATTAAAGGTACGGACTGTGTTGACCAAAATTGAATTTTTAAGGACCATGGACTACGTACTATGGACCTATGGATACGGAGTCTGTAGAGGGAGCTTTATAGAGCGTTCCGGGAAGGTCTAGCTCGGGCATGTATGGAGGTGGGAAGCTCGAATTTTAACAACTTTTGTAAAAATCATTAAATATGTATATTTATACGTGGCAATATATAAAACTTAAAATAATATATGTTTTCGTTTAGTAATTATATATCGATGGTTTTAATTAACTCTTCGTGATTTTGTTACAATTGTTTACTAAAATATAAAATAAATCATGACTGATAGATCTACTATAAACTACCCGATTCATTGACCGAATGGTTCAAGTCGCACTCTCGTATTAGACTGGCCTTCTTATGACGGGGAGATTGGGGTTCAAATCTCGGTCAGGTCCACTGAGGATGGTTTTCCCTAAATGGTTTTCAACCCTCTTTCCACGGTGATGTGGGTATACTACCTCTAAAATGCTTCTTTCCTTATCCCTACACCATTAAAGTAATGATCATGTATACGTATAGCCTGAACAGGTAACCCGCCGTGGCGATTAAAAAAAATATATATATAAACTGTATAATTACTAGGCTAGCCCCCATTTAACTCTTTACGAATTGTTACTACAATAGTTTTCCAAAGCATAAAGATAAACTACGACTACTAGGCTGACTATGAACTGTAACGTTGTATATTAACCCTCACAACGAATAATTGTTATAGTTATTGTTTCCTAAAGTACAGAAATAAACTACGACTACTAAGCTTACTATAAATGTACAATTAGAAGACTAGCCCCCATTTAACTCTGCACGAATACCAGGCCTAAGCTCTGAACCCACTGACCGAACACACGGAACCAACAAGTGTGTGTTATAATCACTCTCACCACCTTACCCCCGCCCTGCCCTAAAATACTACGGTACAAGCTTTAGTTGCTCGTTTTTCGTTTCGAAACGACACATTTTAATTGTCATAATTAATAATTAAATCTTCACTATATACATATCAGCTTGCGTTTTGTATGAATAATTAATTATCTACTATGAGCGTGTTATTTATGTTGCTGGCCTGTGTGAATATAGAGGAGGATATGTTTTGGGAAGTATTTACATGTGTACACTTTTAATAACAACTTAATGGACATGAAATTAAATGTGACTCTCGAAACACAGATAAGCTTTTCAGCTCTGGGTGGAAATAATTAAAATAATTACTATTCGAGGTAATACCATGTTGTTTTTTTCCCAATGAAACAAACATGTATATCAAAAACACGGGTGTCACTATAGTTTCGAATTCATACACGCTAGGTTAAGGATTAGTATTTTATTTGAGAGAATATAATTTTTATGCCGTATAGTACATATAGGAACACAACGTTTTATGTGTGTATTTTTTAACTATTCAGATACCCTCTTCAATGGCCGTATGGTCTAAAACGTTACACTCGCAGTAGACTAAACTGCCGATGACGGGGAGATTGAGGTTCGAATTTAGAAGTTCGAGGTTTGGGTGTGCATAGTTTTTTTTCCAGAATGGTTTTGCACTGTCCCTCTACTCAAATGCAGATACATTTCCTATGAATATAACCTTCCTTACCCCTAAAACCACTAGCGTATTTAATTAGTATACAAACGTATAATCCAATCGACTAGTAAGACAGGGTGGAAAAAAAAGTATAATTGATTGCCGTAACTAAACATATATTATGCCTTAGTATAATAATATGTATATACATACCTATTCACGCCATTCCCTTACGGGGTAGGCAAGAAACTGTGTACATAGCTAAAAAAAACAACTCCGTACTTAATCGATCCTCACTAGCTTTCTCCACCCATTCCTAACCTGCATACTCCCTTCGCTTCAACAACATCCATACACCAAGTCATGCATGCTGTTTTATTATTTAAACTCTTAATGATTTTCATTTTCATAAATTCGTCTACTAAATTTAGCCAATTCTTATATGGCCTACCCTTTCCTTTTGATCCACACTCTACCTTTGTATACAGCATGTTTGGAAACTCCTAGCCCAAACTGCACATGTAGCGTGTTTGAACCAAAAGTAATACAAAATCCCTGTACTCTGACATCCGGAAACATATCCTAATACCATTAAATTATGTTCAAAGTTTCGGCGTATAGTGCCGGGATATCAAAGTTGTCAAGCATGCGTGTAGGCCTACAACAAGTTATATGGGAGTTAGTCGCGCGGCACTGCACATGTAATAATGGTAAGTACTTTCTGTGATGTAAGACCGTTAACGATGACCCTCAGAACGTATTCCCATTTCTAGATGGACCGGTGTGTTGTTTATTATTAATTGTGGTATGTTCTTCTACCGTGCTCAAAGATGTCAAAGTGTGTAGTGCCACGCGCCTAACTCCTATGCAACCTGTTGTACACGAACGCTTGAACAGCTTTTCTATCCCGGCGCTGTACGCCGAAACTTTCGACACAATTTTATGGTATCAGCATAGCTTTCAGGATGTAAGTGTAAAAGTATTTTGTATTACTTTTGGTTCATACAATCTATGTGTGCAGTTTGGGATATGAGTTTCCGAACACCCTGCATTTACTTCGTTGATCCACATTCATCCAACGTAACACGCTTCTTTCATATTTACCTCTCGCATTCCCTTTCAAACCGCACTCCTTCAACACCCACTCATTATTGACTGTCATACGAGTTTTTCCACTTACAATTCTTAGATATTTCATTCCAACCGCATTCACTTTGCTCTTGTGTTTCTCTTAACAAACCCACGCTTCACATCCATAAAACAATGTTGGCGCTAACCCACTTTTATACACTGCAATCTTTGACTTTCTCGATATTACTTCATTCTTCGCAATAGTCCACATACATCCATATACTCTCCGAGATGCATTCACCCGGCTGTACTTCCATTTTTACAGAACATTTTACTCAGATACACAAAATCATTCATGTCTAACAGTTTTTCATTTATACTAAGCTGACAGTCATTTTCTGATCCGTCCCTATCAAAAACTATCAACTTAGTTTTGAAGACATTTATATGATGATCCATTCTGCCTGTCGTCACATTCAAACGATTTTATGCATTCTACAAATCCCTTTCTTTCTCAGCGATTAATATGTCATCATCTGAATATAATAGCACTCTCACATTCACATTGTCCATTTGTACACCAACCCTGTCCTCACACGTATCCTTCATACAATTATCCATGACTACATTAATCAACCATGGAGACATAACACAACCTTGTCTAACACTCTGTTTAATGTCAAACCGTTCGCTCATACACCACCGTAACTGCATTTATTAACCATGCATCCATACCATCCTCATTAAGAACATTCCATAACATACTTCATATTCACCCGATTGTACGCTTTCTCCAGATCAATGAATGAATGAACAGTAAAATTTCTTCCTTACTACCATATATTTCTCAAACCCTTGTTGCAATACAAATATCTGGTCCATGCAAACTCTACTTGGCTTAAGACCACATTGCACACCCCAAATCTTGTCTGCAGTTTTTTCACGCACCCTCTCAATTAAAACTCTCCCAAAGACTGCTTGAAATATTCAACAAACTAATTGCCCTATTATTATTACATTCACTCATACTGCCTTTAATAAAGAATCAAATAGCCAAAGTATTATATTTGTTTTAGTGAGGATTTACTCGGATCCAGATATTATATTCTGAAAATTGAAAAATACACCTGGACACGGAAAAACGAACCCGCGACCTTTGGCTTAGTACGCCAATGCTCTAACCACTGAGCTATCCAGGGTTTGTCCTGAGCCCAGGGTCATTCTTCACTCATATTTTAAGGTAAAGTCTATGATGGACGTGCGGAAATCGTCGGCTACAAATGTGTGATTTATTAAGATCACGAGCTATCAGATAACTCAGCCACCTTCGACTCGGTAGTTTGTTTAATGCTGCCACTTGTACATTACTATAATTGTAAGGGATTGCATATTTAAGAATCAAATAGCCAAAGCTATTATATATGTTTTAGTGAGGATTTACTCGCATCTAGATATCATACTCTGAAAATTGAAAAATGAATCCCGGACACGGGAAAACGAACCCGGGACTTTTGGCTTAGTACGCCAATGCTCTAACCACTGAGTTATCCAGGAATTGTCCCGTGCTCAGGCTCATTCTTCACTCGTATTCCTGGATAACTCAGTGGCTGGAGCATTAGCGTACTAAGCCAAAGATCCCGGGTTCGGTTTCCCGTGCCCGGGTGTATTTTTCAATTTTCATAATATGTCTTTAATAAAGTGTTTTAAAATTAAATTTGACTTTGAACATGTACTGAGGAAATATGGTTAATACTAACTAAATTACTTATTTATGCACTAACCAAAACCTCAATGCTGAAAACAATTATCATACAGACCTACTATTATATAGAGCTGTCGGATAGTAATATATATCCACTTTAATTTTTTTATGAGAATGTGGATATTTTTAAAGGAATGTTAAACAAGTGTTATTGTTCTATTTTTAGTTGTGGGTATTACATTATTCTATCTTTCAAAGATAACAAAAATGTTGGGAGGTTTTTTTCATTCTTTTTACACTTTCTGAAATGTTAATTGATAAGTTAAAGCTTAAAAAACGTAAAACTACTATAAAAAAGATTCAAAAGGACAAATAGGTAAAAAACTTCCTTTATTAATTTTTAGAGAAACAAAATAAAATTGCTAAGTCTGAAATATTAACTCACGTTAATGACAAAAGAATTTGATTAAGAAAATTATCAATGCACTAATATTACAAAGAGTGAAAATATCTACTCCTTCTATCCTTTTTTTTTCATTTCAACGTTCATAAATTATTTTTAAAAGCTATTATTATTATTATTATTTATTATTATTATTATTAGCACTACCCGTTCGGGTTATACGCACTTATGCTAAAGTATAATGGTAGGGCGAGTGTGAGATAAAATGGAGGACCTACAGTTTAACGAGAAATCCGAACCACGGTGGAGGCCTGGTATTCCTCCTCACTTTCAAAAGTTGTGATTAATACACGTCTTGTCAGAGGTGAAGGAAGGGTTTGGCAATCAGATGAATTTTAAAAGCTATTGTTTTACTAAAATCTTATCAGACAATTAAATTGTGTAAAAAACGTTGATAATTTAGACTAAGAAAAATAATTTTAGTTATTTTAAGGAAATGATACAAAAATATATCGCTAGGTAAACAAACATTTAACATTAAAAACCTGCTTCGGTCGACACATGGGCTAAGGCGTCACTCTCGTAATAGACTAGGCTGTCAATGACAGGGAGATCGTGGTTCGAATCCCGGTCGGATGTACTGAGGGTGGCTTTTACTAAATGATTTTCAACTTTCTCTGCACAAACGCGAGTACATGTCCTCTAAACCCAACCTTGCAAATCTTTAACATATTATAGTAATTAGTAGGCCGTACATGTGCGTATAACCAGAACGGGTAATAAGATATGGTGCTAAAAGAATTTAAGAACTATAGGTTATTTATAGCCATATGATTGAAGCCGTTATACTCGTATCGCGCAAGGTCACAGTTGACTGGTAGGTTGGGATTTGATTCTCTGTTTGGTCCAATGAAGGTGATTTTACTCACATGATTTATCATTGTGGTTTTCTCATCCTCTCTAAACAACCATCCTCATGCCTATTCCTTAGATTAGGCCGCTTTTAGCCCATGTGTTAAATTTCGGTCTATTTGGTAGACAAAATCGACTAGGCTCAACTGTTCTCGTAGACTGTAACATATTATGTTGTAATTTTATAAACCGTTATATTGACATATTCATTAAGGTGGGGTGCTAGTGAGCGTTAGTTTAGGGAATTATTTTTGTAGTTTTTATAGCAGAAACATTTTTGTCCAAAATAAATCAAATATTTCTTCTATAGAAACATAGAGTTTAGTTTTCTGCGCATGCTAATTTCAACAGTTCTTGAATATCTGTCAAAGGTGTCCTGGAATTTAATGACAACTTTTTCTCTTCATTTAAAAAGTTTGTCACCAAATGCCGCCATGTTCATGCCAGATATTCAACAAAGTTCAACAGTTCTGTTGAGATTAGCATGTGCAGAAAACTAAACTCTATGTTTCTATAGAAGAAATATTTGATTTATTTTGCACAAAAAATGTTTATGCTATAAAAACTACAAAATTAATGCACTAGACTCGCGTTCACTAGCACCCCACCTTAAAGTGAAAACTAAACTTTTTTATTACCATCCCGAGTGACGAGAAGGTCGTGATTTAAATTCCTGCTGGGTGTATTCAGGGTAATTTTTTCTTAAAGGTTTTTCCCACTCTCTCTCCACTCAAGAGTAGGTACATTTTATTTCAATTTTGACCTCATCCTCCTTACCCCATTAGTGTAGCTAAATGTGGAATGCCCGTGCAGAAAGAAAGACGCGGATGAAAAAATTTAAATCAATGATTCGAACTATATTTTAGCTTATCTTTTAGGTAGGGTACCTGACACCCGTGACGGTGGTCACGTGTTTTAAATGTAGGGCTCATTTAGTTTGGTTTACCGGTGACGGGGAGGACGGGGCTTGAATACCGGCTGGGTGTCCTGAGGGTGTTTTTTCCCGAATAGGTTCTCATCCTACCACTGTGCAAATGCGTGTACATTACCCATAAAATTCTACCTTGCTCATATTTATAACATTAACGTAATTAATAAGTTCGCGCACAACTCAAACATTTAATAAGACACGGTTAAAAAAGAAGAAAAAGAAAATGTACTTTGTATGTCATGATTGCTAGTAGGCCTACCTAGAACGCCCTAATTAAATTATTCTGAAATGGCTTCCTCTTTTTATTTAAAGTACCTGGGATTCGAACAAGGTATATTTAAGGTGTTGGGGGAACGTTCTCACACATGGTCATGGATGTTAAAACTATGAAACATAAACACAAAGAAAGTGCGACGTTATTGGCTAGCGTTCCGTAAAGAGACATCTTTCAAGTATCAGCCTAATTTGTTCTACCTCCCTAGCTCCTTAGAGAACATAGCTTCTATACACACTTACAAAAAAATAACATGGCCACTCTACAAACCGCGCCGTCATTCACTTTAAAACTCCTCAAATACAACTTCTTCATTTGGATACTGAGAATTTAAAACAAGTAAAAAAAAAAAGCAACAACACACTTTTACATTTGATTCAAAGCTTTTTTTTTACTCGAGTTACCTTTTTTTTAAATTCGTTTGAATGGTAAACACAAACATGCTCAATTTTTTTATTTTTTTGCTATCACTAATTACGTTCCTTATTTTTTGTTATTATATTTATTATGTCATTATGAAAATATACATCACTTCACTATTAGAGAAATGTCTTAATAAAGAAGCACATCTTTGCTGACTCATGTTCAAATGTACTTTTGTAACAAGAGGGTATAAAAGGCAGTATTTTTTTTACACACACACACACACACACATACAGATACAATTCAAAGCGGCACACAGTAGCAAAAACATTAATTGACAATTGAACGTCGTGATACACCTGATGTCTTCATTTTATTTTAAAGAAAACATTTTTTTCTTACACATATTTTTTCTTTTGTATATGTAGACATATTTTTTTAAAAAGTATTTCTTCGCCGCTTCATAGAAAGTTGTTTCTATACCAGTTACTACTCAGTGTAGTCTACTAGACAAGGAGAAACTGTTCGTCGAGGATAATGCTCAGTCACCACAATTTATTTATGTCATAGCACGGACTCCTAAGAATATTACTTTAAAATGCGTCACCACTAAAGAGGTTAGGTTACCGACAGTGATTAGATAGATGAGTAACTAAAGAAATTATAATTGGCTTCATTTTTATACTTTAGGAATATGAATAAGTTAGTTTGCTCGCCAATTTATTTCAAGTAGTTTTAAATCTCATATAAAAGTTTTGATACATGTTAAATAAAATTGTAAACGTTATTGTTTATTCACATCTTACTACCCCGTCTGGGCTATTTACATCAATGGGGTGGTTGGTTGTTTTTTTTAGCATTACGTCTTACTACCTTTTCGGGTTATATTAATATGTATTAATTACGCTAATGTGCTAGGAATTGGGAAGGTTGAATTTTGAGGAAGTATACCAGCACTTTCTTGGAGGGAGAGTGGAAAACCATTTAGGAAAAATCACCCACAGTAGGCCGACTGGGATTTGAACCTCGATTCCCCCTTCATCGGAAGCTCAGTATATTGTGAAAGGGACGCCTTTATTAGACCATTCATTCACCGAAACGGCTACACTCCAGACTTATTCGAACTATACTATTCTCAGCCTGACATCCTACACTATTTTTATTTATACAGAAGTTTTAAGTAAGTTTTTTAAATATATATATTCAACATGCACTTATTAAATCAACTTAATATATATCCATAGATGACTTACAAATTAACTTTACTCAGGAACAACCCCAACACAAGTTCTCCTGGACGTCAATTCGTCACTGTAAACATGAAACCCCAATCTCTCCGCCATGTGGGAATCGAACCCAGCACCCTTAACTCAGCAAAAATACATCCTAACAACTGACCTAAGGGTTTGAATTCTGAATGGCTGGTTCGATGCCGGATAGAATTTTCAATATATTTATTTAGATAAAATAAAAAACTACAAATAGGCCTACGTGTTTGAAATAGGCCAAGTACCACTTAAAAACAAAATACAATAAAAACCAAACAAAAATGCCCAACTGTAAACGACTTCAAAAACGGTCTTCATATGAATTTCCCGAAGTACGCCAATAAAATGAAAAAACTTTCAGCAGCATCTGATCGCCATTTCTCGGAATTCGCAAAATATGATAAAGTGTTTGAGATATTAATTTTATACTCCATTTCACGTCGACGTTTCTAGTGTTTCCTAAACTCTGCAATTACGGTGCAACAAGAATTAAAACAGATTCACGCCACATCAAAAATCAACTTTTAAAAGAGGTTAATGACGGCGGAAAAGTATCATAAATTAAGATATTTTGCCCGACAAATTGTGGGTGCCTTTGGATCCACATATTCTTGCGAAACTTTTTTATTTTTTCGAAAATGAAATTTAATAAAAGTAGATCTCGAGCTTCAATAATAGATGAAGATCTGGAGAATCAAATAAGATTTGCAACTACCAATATTGAAGTAGATTTTTTTTAATTGAATGATCGCAAATAAAAGCAGATATCTCACTTGATGTAGATAAATAATAAAGTTAATGAACAAAATACATTTTAATGGAATTTGATTTTTAATTTTTTAAATAGTGTTTTATTTTATGTGTGACCAGCGGATAATTATATATAGTTCGTCAAAATGACCCGTGGAACGTATTGGGTTGGCCAGTCCTGACCTAAACGATATCCAGTCCCGTAGTGTAGTGGCCATTGCACCTGGCTACGAACCCTAGGGGTCCCGGAAATTATCCCAACGGTCACCAGGGGTCGGTAAATTAGGCTTAAGTTAGTTTGAAGACTTTCACTGGCCCACGTCCACATATCACTATCATCACATCAGCTCTTAGCGAGTACAGCGTGACGTATAGACCAACCTCCATAGGTGTACGCTGGGCAAAGTTCTGTGACATCAGAGCGACAAATAGTCTACATACAGGTGACCGAACTGGATGTTATATCGCTCCCGGTCAGTAATGCCATACGATAAAAAAAAACTACCTAAACCGTGTGCCATAGATTTGCCACCCCTGATATAAGGCATAACTTTTGTGTTAGACTATCTTGATGAAGACGGGGATATCAGGGATCGAATCCCGGTTGGGTCTACTGAGTGTGGTTTTACCTGAATTGTTTCCTACTCTCATTCCAATCAAATTCTAGTAAATTTCCCTAAAATGCGTCCTTCCTCATCTCTACCCCAATGGAGTAATTATCATACATTCGTATAATCTGAACAGGTAGTAGGACGCGGTGATAAAAATAAATAAAATAAATAGGGTATGTGAGCAACATGCGAGGCATACGGCTTAACATAGTTTAACCAAACTAGCAGTTATTTTGTATTATACATATATAAATATATATAAGTAACTTATATAACAAACATAGCAGTTATATTTGTGTTTAAATATACATGCAAGTAGGCTATATAACAAAAATTGGACTGGTAGTATAGGTCTATATATTATGTGCATGTGTTAGATAAACATTGTCGTCATTGTGTTGCACTCATGTTGTACGTGAACCGAACATAAAGGAGAGCGTGATAGAATGAAATATATATTTTTTTTATCGCGGTGTCTTACTACTCGTTCGTTCTTCTATCTAGTAGCACGCAATGGCGTGCACTAATTACTGGCTGAGCCACTGAGGATAAAATTCAACACGGCATGGGGCTGTCCAATACTCATGGGTAGAGAAAGAGTCACATATGTATGTTTAAAAAATCACAAAATTTTGTCAGATTTTTCACAATTTCTTTTGTAATTTCATCAATAATCTTGCAAATTTTCAAATCCAACCAAAAATACACATATCCAACATTAAAAATAAGCGTAGGCCTATTTATATATTTAAGGCAATCTAACGAACTTTCTGTCCTTAAGGTGGGAGTGTAGGAGACGCGAGTTAAGGTAAGCGTTCTTGCAGTTTTTGTATCAAAACTTTTTTGACCAAAATAAATAAAATATTACTCCAGTAGAGACATAGAATTTTAGGCCACCCGCGCACTAGCGGCCAAGTATATATACGTTTCTGCCGCCGCGACCAATAGATTTAAGAGGCCACCATAGTACTCGAAAGATATACCGAAACATGTGCGTATAATTGATCTAATTTACCAGCAATTAATAAGAGTACGTCGAAGAAAAAAAAAGCCAACAGATTTAAGAGTGTCTCTTGGATATTTTTTTTACTCCGGCAACGAGAAAAAAAAGTTAATTGTCAAAAAAATATTTATTTTACCAGAGAAACATGGAGAACTAAACTAAATTAAAACCATAGAGTCCTAGCTATGAGCTGTGAGATAAATATTTCGTGATAAAATCCTGTGCACACAACACAAAAACTTGAGATATTAGTTAAATTAGAATCTAGATTGGCCCCAGCTAGTGCTGCTGCACTGTGTTGGCTGACCAAGCGCACGTCTATCATGGGTAAGGATGAAGGGAGGAGGGGGAGAGACAGTGTCAAAACAGAAGAAGAAAAACAACTTGCGGGGTAGGAGGGGGAGGGGGAAGTGAGAAGGATCCTGCGGTCTCTTTGACAGACCAATCACATTACAGCTATCGATAAGTTTTTGCTCGAGTTTAAATCGAATGTTATTTCAGTTTTACGGCACGACGCGTACTTTGGCTGCGGCGGTCAGTGAGAATACGGACGGACGATGCACACGCGGCCAGTTGTTTTCACAGAATGTTATGGGTGGGCGCACACCTGCAGTCAACTACACAGCGGCAAAGTACAATCAGTTCAGACACTCGATGGAACGCGCTTGTTGAGGAGGTACCTAATAGCAGCTACTTTCCCCGCGTTCATTGCAAGACTAGACTGTACACATTAAGTAGCGACTTCCCACGCTTGATTGGCCGCGCATTTTTCTGGTCGATTGCGCGCGGGCGGCCTAATTTTCTTCACTTGGTGATATCAACAGTTTTTGAAGATCTTTCATGACTGAATATATTAGCACTAGATGAGAAACTTTTTAAATAAAGAGAACACCCTTGAGAGAAATTCAAGAACTGTTGATATCACCATGTGAATAAAATTAAACTCCCCATGTGAATAAAACTAAACTATGTGTTTCTACTGAAGAAATATTTTATTTATTTTGACAAAAAAAAAGTTTGACATGAAAACAAAAAAAAAAAACTGTTCTTTTCTCGCATCCCCTACACTCCCACCTTTTAAGGAGCTCGAATGTTGATGGCCACCAGAACGTAAGCTAGCCTCATTCAACCCTATACTGAGAACTTCATAAAAATCCTTAACATGACACATAATCTCTTTCAAATCAATTTTCACATTATTCTTCCATCGACGACTTGACCTACCAAGAGGTCTTGTATATTCAGGTTTCCCTACTAAAATTGTATGTATATGCCTGTCATTAGCTATATGCACCACATTAGTAGGCTACCCCATTTCAGCCTGCGAGCTTTGATTAGTATCCTTCATATGTTTGGAAATGCATACAAGCCATTAAGTTCTTCAAAGTGTAACTTTATCAAAAAATACTAAATTATTTTATCTTGATGCAGAGTGATCTGTTGGAGCAGTTCTCAAGAATTTAAATTTGTCAACCTTTTCGGAGCGCATGAATTTGAATTGTCTTAGTTTTATATTACGACTTACGGTTACGTTTGATTTTTCACTTTCTCTCACAAAAAACAGTATTATAGTCGTGAAAATTTTCTGCCTGGAGATTATGATGCATCTTAACGTGTTATGCGGCACCAAACCCAAAAATGTGGACTTTACGATTTTGTCCTTTTTTGTAAAATTTGAATTTTTTTGTAAAAGGCCTTTGATATTTATTTAAAATTTGGTCTATAGAAATTGTTTTCCATGATAAAAATAAGAATATATTCTTACTTTTACAAATAGGCATATACATAATTTCAGAGTATCTACAAATAACATATTTTTGAAAATTTGAGATGTTAATTAAAATGTATAGGTGTTTATAGGGATTAACAAAATAATAGATTTTTTTAGAAATGCTTACTTAAGGGGTATGCCTAGGTAGATGAGATATTGAGCTTTAAATATTGACAAAATCTTCAACAGTACAAGAGTTTTATGTTTACTGGAATGAATATAAAATTATTTCCTATGATCCGCTTCGGTGGTTGCATCGTCTAAGGTGCTACTCTCTCATTAGACTAGACTGCCGATGACGTGGGTATCGAGACTCGAATTTCACTCTAGAATAATGAGGGTGAATTTTCCAACATAGTTTTCCACTTTCCTTCCAAACAAATGCGGGTACACTTTCTAAAAATATAACCTTATTCATCCCTAAAACCATTGGCGTAGTTAGTACATAAGCTTATAACCCGAACGGGTAGTAAAACGAGGTGCTGAAAAAATGTATCTACCGAAAAAATATTTTGTTTATTTTGGCCAAAAAAAAGGGTTTTTTGCTATAAAAGATGTAAACATACCTATGCGCCTTTCCATCCCACTTTTGAGTTCAACGAAAATATTCATAATTTGTTCACAGTGACTTAGGCCTTTTCTGAGTCTATCTACTGTGGGAGTGTTGATAAGTGACAGCTAGTCGAAGGTTCTTTATTTGCAAACATTCATGTCTGAAAATCACTGATATCAAACTATTTGTAAATAATAATTATTTGCTTGGTAATACTATATTATCAATTAAAAAGTGATAACAAACGATTCTAATAATACTTTCAGCCAGTGTTTGCAATAAATAACCTACTGCTGGCTATCACTGAAGGCGCATTTACACGTTTAGTAACTAAAACAAGTAGCTAAAATTTAGTGTTTTATGTTTAGAGCATGTCTACACGCATTTAGCATAATTGATTAGCCGACATAAATTAAAATGGGGCAACGTACAATTATTCTTGCATCATTGAAAAATGTATTTTACATTTATGTGTTGAGCTAGCAGATGAGATTACAAGTGAACTTAATAAAAAGAAGCATTTGTGGATTTATAAAATGGTTGTCTCGGAGAGTAACTTATGGCACTTCTTCTATGTTACTAAAATAACTTGCTAATGAAGATTTGTAGGAATACAGAAATTATATAAACATGACCAAAGACCAATTTAACAGGCTGTTGGACCAACTTTGCCTTTCAACTACAAAAAATGACACAGTAATTAGGGCTGCTATTCCTGCCAAAGTAAAATTATAAATTAATTAGAAGTTGATCAAAAAGCCCGTATTTTATTATTTATTTATTTATTTAACTCCAAACAACCTCGATTCTCATGATGTTCTCAATTTCTTTTGTAAGCCGTTTCTTGGGCTTGTTTACTCTCGTAAATGCTAACCCTGGTATTCCATAGACATTGTCTCTTAATTCCAACAAGACAACAATTTTTACAGTAAAATGTTTCACACTCACAAATAACAAACATCAAACACTTCTTCCACTAATCAACTTCACTAAACTGGCCTGTCTACACTTATTTATTTCGCTTTTAGTTGTAGTGAAACGGGGTGCGGGAAGCCTACTTACACAAAATAAATAGAAATGATTTCTATTCAATTGACAAAATAGTTCATTAAAATCTTTACTTGCTCAAGTACTAAACGAACATGTCTACATGATGCAAGTAGTTAAATTTCACTAAATTTAGCTAGCTGATTTAATTACAGTAAAACCTTGGATTGCGAGCATAATTCGTTTCGTAAACATGTTTGTAATACAAAGCACTCGTATAGCAAAGTGAACTTCCCCCATAAGAAATAATGGAAACTCAGATGATTCGTCCCACAACCCAAAAATATTTAATCTAGAAATGATTAATACCTTTTTTATTTTCGTTATTTAGATGTAACTGTACTGTAATAAAATTTATTAATTATAAATTTAATGGTGGCTGGTGTGAGGTAGACGAGAGAGAGGAGAGGAGGAGGTGGGTTATTGTTTAGGACGACTTTCACTGTCACTAACGGAATCACTGCTATATGTTGGCTCACTCAAATATTTTTCTTTTTGTGCGACTTTAACAAAGAACCTATCCAATGACACTGCTCGGCAGACAAATCGTAACCGTAGTACTACTCGTATTGCAAGATATCGCTCGTTTATCAAGTTAAAATTTATTGAAAATTTTTGCTGGTCTTACAAAACACTCGCAGACCAAGTTACTCGCAATCCAAGGTTTTACTGTACCTACTTTAGCTACTATACACGTGTAACTGCTGCTATAACTACACACCAACCGTAGATAGACACTAGTTTTCAAGCTAGCTAGGAAAAAAAAATAGTTTCATATAATTCCGCCTTGCAAACATGTATTGCTATTTTGACAAATTATGTAAATCGTCACGTAATATCTCTTGACAAAAATAATTATTTCGTGAGCTTGATGAATTCATATTTTTTTATATTAAAATTTTCAGCTGTCAGAAAAATTCGAGTTATCTTGAACAAATTACTTGGAGCAGTTCATAGGTGCTAAGTCTCGTCTTGCTTGGTTTGTTGGGGAGGTCGAAATTCAAATTCCTGTAGAATTTGTTGAATTTTTTAAATAAATTGTTTCTTACTCCCCCTCGCCGCAAATGTTGGTATAATTTACTGTAAGTTTTTTCAGCCTCCTCATTCTATCAGTGAAAGTATGTGGATAGCCCGGATGGGTAGTAAGACACAGTGCATGAATATCGTAAACACACACAAAAAAACATAATTTTCGCTATGGGCTTTAAACTTAACACCTTCAATAAGTAGAAATACATCAATTTTATGGCCTTTGATAATTAGTCAAATAATTACTCACGCCGAATGATTTTCAGTAAAAAAAAAAGGCAGAAAGAAAAGGAGGAATTTCTTAACGCTAATTGTGTTATATCTTTTAAATAATATTGATTTGAGTTTATTTAAGTTTTTTATGAGCATAAACGATAGCCAAAATAGGTAATTTACAAAGATATAATGTAAGTTATTTTGGGCAGCTATATTGTTAATATTATGATAAACTTGTTGTTAGTGATCCTCTAATCTATTGGGACTCACTCTCAAAAACCAATTTTTGAAAGCGAGGGAAAATAATTTATAATATTTATAAAAAAACTTTTTATTTGGCCATGGTTAAAAATCAATAGATCTTGTTGATAACACTTTCTGCAAATAAAGTTTTAAATTTGCGAACTATCATTATGTATACTTTTGTTCAGCTTCTTTGGCCTATAAATTCTGTTCTAATGGAGGTTATGTTTATAGTTTAAAAAAATGACATCCCTTGCGCTTTAAGATTAAAACTTTTCTTTTAACCCTGCATCCATTTACGTCAAGCTTGTATAAACTGGTTGCCAGTGACGTGGACTCGAATCTCGATCCAGGTGCACTGATTATTGGTTTCATAAAATTAATTTTCACCTTCCGTTATTCTAGCCTTTTTCCTAGGTCATGGTTAGAATTTCATTCGGGTGTAATGAATATAGTTTTTCTTCCATTGTTTTCCACTCTTCTTCCATACAATTGCGGTTACAGTTCTTCTAAATATGTTATCCTTAATTTCTACCCCACTATTGTATTTTTTTAGCACCACGTTTTACTACCCGTTTGGGCTATACGCTTATATACTAATTACGCTTATAGTTTTAGTTATAAGGAAGGTTATATTTATAGGCAGTGTACCAACATTTGCGTGGAGGGATAGTGGAAAACTATTTTTTTTAAACCCTCAGTACACTCGACCGAGATTGGAACCTTGATCTCCCCGTCATCGGCAGTCTGGTATACAGCGTGAGTAGCGTAAACATGCGACCCCCTAGGCGGGTATTTTTGAAATTAAATGCTGATGCTGATAGCCTGGACGTGGTCTAAAAGATGCGATTCAAATTTGAATGCCAACTTACAAGTGTCAGAATACTATTATTATACGTAGCATATTATCCGGAGTCTAACTAAAATGTTGAATTTGCAATAGTGCAGGAGAATTAAAGAATTTTTAATATTCAAGTAGAATGGAAAAATTAACCCAATATCAAATCTCTTCATGATAACTTTTTTTTTCAAGGGAGGAAAGTGAAAGGTTGGTAATATGTAATTTATTAATTGTAATATAGTAACCAAACATTATTTTTTAAATCATTGTTCAATACTACCAAGTTGTCTAACCCTTAAAATGTTAGACATGTATTGCACTTTGTGCCATTAACGAGGATCTTTAAGTTAGAATCGAACCCGGGACCATTGGAGGTTGAATTTTACACATGGGATTTTCACTGTGATATTCCCATGCTCACTCCACGCCATTGTGGAGGCTTCTCCTAAGCGTCACCAGTCCGGGATATGGAGTTAGGGACGGGAAGGTAGAATTTAAAGAAAATGTACCAGCATGTACGTGGTGGACGATTGAGGAACCATTTATAAAATACTACCTTATTGTACTCGGTAGGGGTTTGAACCCTGACCTTCTAACGTCCTGCATGACATAGACCACGTGACCATAAATGCTGGCTAGTATACGTGCACTTAAGAAAATCATTAACGAATTCTCGTTCACTAATTGAATAAATAAAAGTAAGTTTTCATAAAAAAATAAATTGGGTTATCTAGATCTTTTTTAAGAAACGCATCATATCCCAGCTGGAATGATGTCTCGAAGGGTTGAAGGGTTTGTCGGTGGCTGCTACATTGAAGAATTCTTACCTATCCCGTCGGCGGGATAGAACGATTCCTATCCACCTGTAAACTATCAAGAACTCGGTTCTTCACAAAGACTTCTCTACCTCTCTCACACATACACTTTATTATTTATTAACGTGTCTCCATACACGGAGTCAAAGAAGAAGAAATAAGGGGGTGGGGGGAACTAGATTTTTTTTTTTTCTTTTAGGAAGCGGCAAAGAAACCGGTAGCGCAGACGACTAGGAAAGACTACTCTTAGTCATATTTTATAGTTAGTCTTTGGACTTGACCGTGTGGAGATGTACCTTAGCTTTTTTTTCACCTTAATTTTCTCGGCTACTAGTAGCTACTGAAGAACTTTTCTTGGCTGACCTTTTGATTATTTTTTTCCATAAACTTTTTTTAAAATATAGTATGAGTAATGTTTATGTATTAGATATGGTGTTATAGAGTCTATATATTATCGTGATATACAAAGGCATCAAATATATTTCTTACGTTTGGAGTATAATAATAGTAGTAATAATAATGATGATAATATTAATAATACAAAACTATTTAGAATTTGTAAGGAAAAAAATTTAATGCCGTGAAATCTTCTGGACTCGTGCCTATTTTCGGGGCCATTGTGATGGAAAAATTTGAGAGCATTAATAACAAAACTAAAACATGACTTTTGAAATTATTATTAATGATGTTATCCCCGAGTTTTTCAATATTGTTTATTTGGCGAAGTGAACAACCAAGGATAACTTTAATTGGCGCTATTATCCTGTTAAGAAAAGTATCCAAATTTTAATATCCGAGATGTTAACTTGGTCGGTAGCACGTCTATACAAGGAACCCGGGTTTGATTCGTGACATATTCAAAGAATTTAACGTCTATTAATTGGGGGTATCTCTTTTCAGTTATTAAATAACTTCTGGTGGACTGTGGTTGTCATATTCCAACTCCCCCCCCCGTATCAACCTCACACAAAAAATACGATATTTTGACAAAAATTTACTTTTTATGTGCCCTTGATTAAAAAATAAGTTGGTTTGGGCATGCTACAAGAAAAACAGTGACTTGATATTAAGGTGACTAGAAACAAAACAAAATTAGAATGTTAAACGATTTTATTCAAATTTAATCTCATAGAAAACACGACCCATAAGATGTAGGACCTATTTTTTTTAAAAACTTGTAAAACACTGCTTTAATTGACAAATCAATTCATAAGTTATTACCCCCATAGGTGGCCGCATGGTCTGAGGTGCTACTATCGCAATAGACTAGACTGCCGACGGTGGGGATATCAAGGTTCGAATCTCAGTCGTGTACTGAGGTTGGTTTTCCAAAATGATTTTATAATTTCCCTCCCCGCAAATGCGGGTACACTTCTTATAAATATAACCTTACTTGTGCCTAAAACCATTAGCTTAATTAGTACATTAGCGGACAACCCAAACGGAAAGTAAAGACATGGTGCATAAAAAAAACACAAATTAAAGCCAATTTTCTTATAATTAGATATTTGTAGATATATTTATCATAAAAACTTTCCTGTTCACATGAACGAATAAACTAAATAACAGAAGTTAGGGTCTATTTTACCTAAATCCACCAAATACTCACTATTCAGTTTTAAAAATAATGAAGTACACAAGTATTCGGTAAATGCAAATATCCTAAAGGATGTTGGAGTGTTTGTATTTAGCCTGACTCTTTACCCAAGACTAAATGATTGTTTTTAATTTTAACCCTGCATTTGTACTGTTCAAGTTAAAATTAGAGTTGATTTTTAACGTCCAGGAAAACATTTTCACCAAATTATTGAACATCAAAATGTACTGTACAACAAATTCGTCCAATAAAAAAAATATTTTTCATAAAACTTTAACAAATAAAAAACTTTGTTGCCTCATTTTAAATACGCTATAAATAAGAAATATACATACCTACAAGTTTTAAAACTAACATAGTTATAGAAAGCTTTTATAATGAAAATCGATATAAGGACTTCATTTCTTGGATTGCAATAATACGCTGAGCAATTGTATGGAGGATTTAAATTTCTGAAACCGTAGTTTACTGAAAGTATATATTTTTAGACTAATTACTTCTCTATTGCGCATCAACTCAAATGTATCAACAACAGTCACTACCAGACTTTCACCTTTAATGACATCACGGTCGGCGAGAGCTATAGTGGAATGGGGGGAGTGTGTACTCACGCATGCGCTGTAAAGTCGTAAAGATCTACGCATGTGCAGTAGTCTAAAATGACGTTACATTAAAATATAAATGTGTACCAAGACCTTATCCGGTACAGGCATGAGCAATTTTTTTTTCTTTCATTCTAGCACTACATCTTAATACCCGCTCGGGCTATACACTTATGTACTAATGGGTTAGGGATGAGGAAGATTGAATTTAGAGGAAGTATACCCGCATTTGTGTGTAGAAAGAGTGGGAAAACATTTAGGAAAAAAAATCATCCTCAGTACGCCCGGGCGGGTTCGAACCACGAACCTCCCGTCATCGGCAGTCTTGTCTATTGCCGAAGCGGATAGCAATCTATTTGGATAATAAAAATAATATATTAATGTATGTTTTCTCTTCAAAGTGAACTATTACTACTTTTAAGATCAATTCAATATCTATAAATTTTGTAATCATGTCCATTGTATGATTTAGGCCAGTATTTTTATTTTTTTCTGTTGTTATATTATATATTTAGAATGGAGTGTTACTATGAATTAACAAAATGATCATTAAATGTTTTGCTGAATAATCTAAGAAGCTAGGACTATGCACCAGCATTCTCTTTGAAACGTATGAGAAACCACAATGTAAGATACATCATCGGAGCTTGGTGCTGTAGCCATTGCGCCAACATCTAACTTTATATTCTTTTTTCATCGCTTCCTACCACCCGGTTATTGTTTAGGGATTAGGCTATTATAGATTTATATAGTAAATTAATCTGTGTAGAGGGAGATTTGAAAACCCTCAGTACACCCGGCCGGGTTTCGAACCCCAACCTCACCATCATTGACAAATCATACTATATGAGTTTAACGTTTAGTTCGCATGGCCACTGGCACGGCTAATTAGTCATGTAAAAATAATACTTGGGGGATTAGTCAATACTTGCTAACACAATATGTTGAGAGTGTAATCTTAAAAGATGCTAGCACTGATTATTAATATGTACACAAGCAAATCTGACTCAGCGCTAGTATTTTCAGTTGGCATGTCAAGTAAAGTGGATCCTTGGTTTGAATTCTGAACGGGTGCATTGGGGCAGGTTTCCCACATTTTGATTTTTAAATGTGGTTTTCTCATTTTCTCTCTTCCTTAAAGCGAGTGAATGAATGCGAATGAATTTTTGCCGTCGTGCGTCTTTAAAATTTAATTTCCTACTCCCTAATATGTAGGTAGCCCGGAAAAAAAAAGAAAACTCACAGCAAATTAAAGGTCCCTTCTATACTTATATAGTAATCAAACTAAATCTCATATGAAGCAGTGGCCGTCTTAGGCGTCAGACTCGCATTTCATCCGATGGAGAGGTAAGAGCTGGCTGGATTCTGTGAGAGTGGTTTTCTAAATGGGATTGTCCAATCCTTACATTACGCTTGTGCGGGTGCATTCCTTCTCAGTAACTTGCCTCATCCTTATCCCTTGGATGAAGTCGTTTCTAATCCTCGTGTTAAAATATTTAGAAATGAAACTCTTCAGTAAATTTAGATAAACAACAGAAATATGATTAGTCCAAATTTTCGAAAATAATTTTTCAAGGGTTGATTTAAAAGAAAAACAAATCAAATTACTTCAAAACACTTTCAAAATGATTAGACCTAGTCTTTTTTTTTAACATTTTAATATTTCAGTTTAGTTGATGATCGCAAATTTGCAATAGAATGGTATCAGCTTAGAAACTAATACAACTTTTACATCACACACAAATGCTTACATATTCTAGGAGCGACTTTTAATCGAACCAAGGTACCACTAGACCAGTACAATCGAGGTCCCAAACCACTAAAACACAATTACGAGAACTAGGTTTAGTTCATATTTAAATATGTCTGAAATACAAATTTGTGTTTATTTAGACCACGATGGTAAAAAAAAAAGGTGTACCTTCATAATTGAAAGGACACGTATGTAATAAATGGTCCTTATTCATGGTCTGACCTTAACCTCCACCTCAACAACATTCTTCCCTGTCCTGGCTCCCTTCAGCCACCTGATCGTTACTGCCTCCCTCCCCCCATGCTCCTCTCTCCCTCGAACCACCCTTCAGTCCCAACACTTGGCTGCTACTTAAAACTACAAATTTTCTCGAAGGGTTGAAAGAATGAAAGGGAATATATTATATACACCCTCTTCCTTCCCGCGCGCGGTCGGTCACACAGAGTATGCATACCAAATATTACTTCTTGAAAATACTTTTTTTTTCCTTTCCTTCCGTCTCTTGATCCTGAAATCAAGTGACGATTTCAGAGCCACGAAGCTTTTTAACATCGTCGTATTAGGAATATAGAACATAATCGAACCTAATTTCGTTTTACTACCCTACGTGAAATAAGATAGTCCTTTTAACTGGCATCCCCCAACCTATCACTTTCACCTCCCCTCAGCCCTTGTCTGGAGTAAAGATAAAAATAATAATGTTAGAACCAAATAAAAGTGTTTTTTTATAGATCATGGGGTAGGTCAGATAAAATTTTACAAGGTTTGCTATTAATTTACCCAGTACAATTATCCGACTGCTTATAGAGCTATTAAATCTACTTTCATGTATTCATACGTCACGTCATGTATTTGCATCTGTCATTCTTGATAGATTTTATCAATGCCAATAAAATAGCACTATTACATAGTAACATTTCAACCATATTGACTACAAAAGATACGTTTGTATTTTCCAAGAGGCCTTTTATATGGAAACTAGCGGACCCGACAGACGTTGTCCTGCCCGAACGTTGGCTTTTCGTTTGGGTGGCATAATTGATTTCGATAGTAAAACAAATACTATGCGATCATCAAAATTACAAATTCACAATGAACTCCAATTATTGAGTTACACAAATATTACTAAATTCAGTGTTTGTCTTCAGAAGGTTTTAACGGTCAATTATTGATGAACTTATGATTTTTTAACGGTCAATTATTAATATTATATACATTATTATAAATATTGGGGAGGGGGGGGTGGGTGAAATTTTGAGGTTACATGTTCTGATATGCAAAAAAGCTAAAAATTCCCTAAAAAATAAAAAAAATTGCTTAAACCCTATTGCAGCGCCACCTACCGGGTCCAATTGTGAATCCAAACCATCCACGGGCCCACTCAAACACACACACAAAAATTTCATTAAAATCGGTCTAGCCGTTTAGGAGGAGTTCAGTGACATACACACGTACAGAAGAATTATATATATGGAAAAAATAAGATTGTATGTATTGTATTCGGTAGTATAAGAAACTAATTGTTTTGTGGGTCAGCTTTCTACTTTTGAAAATATTACAGTGAGATCGAACGAGGTTTATTTAATGAAGACAAGGATGTAAAGTGAACCTAATAATGCTTCTTATAAAAGACTCACACAATAATATTTTACTTGTTTGTTGGTGCTTCAGAAATAATAATGCATTATGCCAATAACAATGAAAAACATACATCAACAGAATATACCATTTTCATAGATTTGAGACAATATGAAGATACACTATATATAACTAAGCAATACTTACTATCACACTTTTACGTCTGACTTTTTATCTGTTTAAAGGTAAGCGCCCACTGGGTCGGTACCGCACGGACCGCACGGACGGAACGGAAAGTACAACTAATTCGTAGCATTATTTGTTACCAAGATGCGCCCACTACGTCGGTACCGCCGGCAACGGACTCTCCGCCGTTCCGCCATCCGACAGAAAGTCCGGGCGAGTGAATTAAAATCAAGTGCGGGCCGGAATTTTTGGCGTCATCTTCAACCAGATCAGGAAATAATGTGTAGTATTCGCCAAACATAAGTCTTTTCCTGTTGATGTGAACCCAGAATTGTCGTTTCGTACATTTTCTTCTTTCCTCTTCAATTAAAAGGCAACTAATAGCTAAACATTCTTCATCGCTTTCCATATTTAAATATTACGGTGAAATATCACTCACAAAAGCACAAATATAAACATGAAACAAATCCAACAATAACAGAAATGCAAACATTACTTCCTTGAGCTTTCAAACGAGAAGCTCACCTTCTGGCTCAAGAGCAGCTGAGCAAACTTAGTTTCCATCCGTACCGTCAGTGCGGATAGTGGGCGCACCCCCCTAAAAGGTGCGGTCCGTGCGGTACGTTCCGTCCGTGCGGTACGTTCCGTCCGTGCGGTACCGACCCAGTGGGCGCTTACCTTAAGTGTTTGTATATATCTTTTAACATATTAACCTATTAAATTATATAATTATATTTTAATAAACATTATTTCTTCTAATCGAGGTAGTGAGTCACGTCACATTTAAATCCTATTTCGTCCTAGTTTCATAGCTATGCTATTCGTTTTACCACAACTGAATCTGTCAATCATTTATCCAGAAGCTAAACCTATATTTATGTAGCCTGTAGTTAAAGTGTGTAATGTCATCATCTATCTAATATCTAATCATGTTTCAACATCATATTAATATTTGATTAGTTCCATAACTAGCTTTTAGTATTAACTCCATGGCCCTACAGTAAATCCATAGCTTTATTTATAATAAAATTAAGGGTGTGCTTCAGAAGATTAGATTCATTTACACATTTAATATGACTAAAAATGTATTTTAAATTGATTTTTAAAACAATCAAATTTGTATAGTATTTTACTTAAATATTTCATTTCAGTCTTTGATATATTAAAATAATATTAGGATGCAAGAAAGAGACGCTATACAATTAAGTATACATGAAAGGTGAAGCTTGAGTTATGAGTGATTATAATTACGCCGATCAGCCGTAACTAAATCATATAAAAAAAACTCCATAGTGTTAGCCCGCAAGCGAGCTATACCTACCGAGGAGGCGCCGAAATTTGCAATGATAGTGCCAACATTTGTGAATAGAGGGTGTCACGTGATCAGCACAGTGAGCCATCCGACTAATAAGCTCAGTTTTCTAGACCGGAGCCATTACTCATTTATTTACGTAGCTCCTCATTTGTCTTCACGAGGCTGAGTTTGACCCCGTTCCAGACCCACTGCTTCACAGATACATTTTGGAAGCGCTGAGATTTGAACCCGGGACTTCTGGATCTGGAAGTTTGCTAACAAATTATGACTTCCACACCAAGGAAACTAGGTCTAGGATCTTCATGGCCAAGGAAGCTTTCAACAATAAGAGGTTACTGCTGACTTGTAATTTGAGTTGGGAATTGAGGACAAAAATTACGAAATGATACATTTGAACTAGAAACTTGGACTCTCAGGAAGATGGAAAAGACTTGGAGTGCTTTAAATGTGGTGCTGTAAAAGAGAAGAGAAGATCAGGTGGACAGACAGGGTGATAAATGAAGAAGTACTAAGAAGAGTGTGTGAGAAGAGAACCCTTTTGGATATGATTCTTCAGTACAGATCAAACTGGGTCGGATATATCCTTAGGAGGAACTGTCTTCTGCACGACGTCATATAATGCAAGGTTGAGGGAAAGGTGTTTAGGAAGAAGGAGGATTCACGGATCACCTGAAGTAAAAAAGAAAATTCTGGGTGCTGAAGGTGGAGGCAGAGGACGTGGTGCTTTGGCGGTTCTAAGTTCACTGACAAAAGAATGGACCTGTTGTGAGACAGAACACCTAATAATATTATGTATATTAATATGGGATGACTATTTAACTATATTGACAACATACTTATATAGACTATATAATTATAAGGATTAAGACTATAGACTATAAAAGGCATATCTATGCCTTATATCCGCTGGCAAAGCGAAATAATTATTTACAACTTGTGATAATTTTGATGTAACAGTATTTAGAGCGATCCCACTATTTAAAATTATAGTAGGCCTATTGGTTTGATCCAGTCTTTTAAGGGCACTAAATACTTTTTAATGTGTCAATATGTATCGTTAAAATTTGAAAACTACCAAAAGCATGGTTTTATAAGCGTTTGCTAAAAACGACATGGTCCCAGTCCTTCCTTTTTTAATTGATTCACGCCTCAATTTTTTTTTTTGGGTGGGGGAGAAAGGGTGTGGACAATCTATTTATTATTTTCGTACCCCATTTTCACCCCTACTGTGGTACAGTTCACCTCATGTCCACGGTAATGACAGCTACACAATGAGAACAACAATCGCAGAGAGCATGCGCTTACAATACATGTGGCGGTCGGAAATCATTCGAGTGTGTCATTCTTCATTACACTGTAGCCTTCTAACCTTGTTGAATAGCGGGCTATGGTCTACTCTCTACTCTGTGTGTGTGTGTATAGTGTTTGCAGGGAGGCTTTGACAGACGTGGATTGAGATACTATACAGAGTGTGTAGCGCTGTGGCGAATTCTTCCCCTGAAGTATATTCCCCAGGACCCTTTAAGGTACAGTCTGTGTCGGGCGTGACATAAGGGTATTCAATTTATACCTTGATTTTCTTACGAATGGACATTTTGAAACACTTTTTTTTTAAATAAATAAATAGTACATTACACTGTACAGACTTTCTCTCTCTTTAATATTAAAATGCCAATATACATTTACTAAAAGCTCGTAAGAGTTGTGAAACTAAATAATATAACATGTTGCAGAAACACTCCACCAAAAAGAATCAATTAAATATTATACGCTGTCCCAGAAACATTGAGAAAATAGGAACCTCTCTGTTCACCAACGAGCATAAAAAACAAATAAAAAATATATATATCTTATATATATACACGTTTTCTTACAGTTAAGAAATGGGTGGTTTTAAAAACCTATATTTCATATAAAAGATCCTTAATTTTAATAATACTACTACTTTACATTTTAAAATTTTAAGTTATTTACTATCTCAATAGTTGCGAGGATATGATAATTAAATTTGGAAATTGCAGGTATGTAAAGTACCCTTAAAGTCATTTTCATGGGAAAACGAGAATAGCCATGCTATTTTTAATGTTAAGCATTCCTTGAATATAAAATTTAATAAAAACCTTTAATACAAATTTCGAGATTTTTTTTAACTCTTTTTGTCCTTCAGTAAAATATGCTTAATCCTAAGGTTAGATATATAATTTCAAAAACTCCTTGGTTGAGCCCCGTGAAAACATTATGTATCAAGTTTCAGCCCAATCGGCTCTAGTGCGAGGTACAGACAAACAGACGGCATCACGAAAACAACTTTTTCGGTTTCAAGGGGTCGAAAAAAAGGAGGTTGGACTTAATGATATAGTTTGGAGGATTTTTTATAAATTTTATAATTTTGTAGAGAATATATCTGTACTATGTAGAGTAACAAACTTTGCTTCTATTTTCATAATTACATAGACAATATAGAATTTTAGAGGAAACGTACTAGTATTTGCGTTTAGGGATAGTGGGAAACCATTTAGGGAAAAATACCTTCAATACATCCGACTGGTATTCGAACCCTGATCTCACCATCATCGGTAATTCCTTCTAACACGAGAGTGATGCGTTAGATCGTGTGACCAATAATATAGCTACTAAGCCACCAATGACTCTGCTGTTAAAATAGATAAGATTATTAGCACCGCGTCTTACTACCAATTCGGGTTATACGCACTTACGCTAATGTGCAATGATAAGGTGATTGTGAGATGAAATTGAGGACCTACAGTTTAACGTGGAATCCGAACCACGGTGGAGGCCTGGCATTCCTCACATTCACAAGTTGTGATTAATACACGTCTTGTCAGAGGTGAAGGAAGGGTTTGGCAATCAGATAAATCTGTGCCGGGACCGAGGATCGAACCCCGGACCCTCAGCACAGAAGTCTGACATTGCTGTTAAAATAAACATAAGCCCTTGGAAGATTGTAAAAGAAGCTACTATCGCACGTCATACATACCCGACTGACATTATTTTATTTTTAATTAGAAGGCCTACATTCAAAGCACCCCTGCCACCCCCGATAGTTCGTGTAACATCATTGCTATTAATAATGAGGAGGTTAATTTGGACGTAGTGGAAATGTATCCACATTAATGTGAAGATTGTTTGAGAAAAACCCCAGTGATGGATCACGCGTGAAAAGGAACAAACACTCCTTGTGAACCTGGAGAAGATTCTAACCTCAATCTCCCTTCCTCCCGGCAATATAGTATATTGCGAGATTGATTTTTTTAAAGGCTTTAAGGTGGGGATGTAGGGGACGCGAGAGAAGGCCAGTGTTTTTCCAGCTTTAATAGAAAAACTTTCGGTTTTTTTGTCAAAAGAATTCAAATAATTATCCATTAGAAACAGTTTAATTTTCTTTACATGGTTATATCAACAGTTGTTGAATATCTGTCATTGGTGTCCTGGAATTAATGACAACTTTTTTATTTTACTTTAAAAAGTTTGTCATCTAATGGCCGCTATGCTTATGATGTATCTTCAACAACTGTTGATATCAACGTGTGAAGAAAATTAAACTCTATGTTTCTACTGGAGAACTATTTTATACATTCTGGCCATCAAAATGTTTTGTTATAAAAAACTGCAAAAACACCTACCCTCTCTCTCGTCCCTTACACCCCCACCTTAAACTATCTCATTACTGGTGAGAGAGGAATAAAAGTTAATAAATAGACTTAAAAAAAACCCGCCTCGGTGGAGTAGTTAGTTAACGCGCTAGTCGTGTTGAGCTCGACTGCCGAGGACGGGGAGATCAAGGTTCGAATCTAGGTCGGGTAAACTGGGAATGGTTTTCCCTAAATGGTTTTCCACTCTCCCTCCACGCAAATGCGGGTTCACTTCCTCTATATTCAACCTTCCCAATTCCTAACCAATTAGCGTAATTAGTACTTAAGCGTATAACCCGAACGGGTAGTAAGACGCGGTGCTAAATAATAATAATAATAATAATATAACTTAAATTTATATCCAATACATTATTTTGAGTCATAATAGCTTCAAGTCTATTACAAAAACATGTTGAGGGCGGGGGTAGGGGGAAGAAGAGTCATATTTGGTCAAGCAAGCAAGACAAGGCCACTAATACAATCGGGTCAAGTCGAGAACGCGTTTCTACGGGTGTCATAACATGTCATGTCATTAGGAGATACAGTATTTAGAAGCGTTGTATAGCGGGATTTTGTATTACTGTACTATACAAAAAAAGTTCACAGTTAAGTATACTCTTTTGTAAATGTTTTGAGGCAGACTAAAACAGAACTGAAAATATAATTTCATTAGTTCACAAAGAAAACCAGGTTCGGTGCGAGATTTTCTGTTTTTTTTGTTTAGCAAAATACGGAATAAACAAATGTTATAGCTATTGTATCAAGCCTACTCACAATGGTGGATTCACAGACAAAGGCGTCAATCTCGCTTATTCTGGTTTAACGACAACGGGGAGGTTGATGTTCGAACCTTGGCTGGGCTTACTAAAGTGTTTTTTTTTCTTAAATTGTGTTCCTTTCTCTCCACGTAAATGCAGATACATTTCCTCTTAATCCTACCTTTACTAATTAAAAATGTTAGCAACCATTAATGGTTAATGAGATTTAACTCTTGAGCGTCTAACGAAAGAAACCCAATAGTCATAGCACTCTAAATATATAGGTCTAGTAACATTGATTTAAATACTACCTTCTTTGGTGACTGCATGGTCTAAGGCGTCACTCTCGCAATAGACTGGACTACCGCTTATGGGGAGATCGGTGCTTGAATCTCGTTCGGGTGTGCTTAGGGCTGTATTACATGGTTTTCCACTCTCCCTCCATGAAAATGCGGGTACAGTCTATCTAAATTCAACCTTCCTTATTCCTAACCCATTTAGCGTAATTAGTACATATTCCTGTAACCATAACGGGAAATAAGATATGGTGTTAAAAATATACATATATTTAGTAAAAAATGCGCTAAATCTGAAAATATGTTAACTCTCCGGACTGGTGGTAATACGCAAAGCACGATGGAAAAAAAACACTGTATTTTACTAGAATGTTTTTTAACCATCTGATTGTATCAAAACACTACTTACAAACTAGCTTAATTCTAGAACACACCCAGTTTCCCGGTAGTCAGATGATTACCGTGAAAGGGGAAACCCTACTTTTGACTATGATACATTTTTTGGCTGTGTAGAGCAGTGTTTCTCAAACTCTCTCCAGACGCGTACCCATTTTGGGGTGATAATCTAACCAACGTACCCCTTTTATCTATTTGTAATAAAAACAAAACGAAAAAAAAATACTTTCTATTGTAAACTTTTTTTTTAATTTTAATAAAATTATATCATGTATGCATAAATAGTCGTTACGAATTTTACACTACATTTTTGTGATAAGTTTAACAAATCTCTGACAGAAGGAAAGAAAGGCTTATAAAAGTTCATAACACCCCGTCAAAATATGCACTTATTTGTTTATCAGACTATTATTAATAATCTAATAATTAATAAAACTCAATGGTATATGGCGTACCCCCTGAAATCCTTCCCGTACTTTTAGGGGTACGCGTACCACAGTTTGAGAAACACTGGTGTAGAGAATCGAACATGAGACCCTATATCAATATTCAAACGTGTTACTGACTGAGATAAGGTATTGGATAATATGAATACTTTTGTACAGATGTATTTAATAAATAATTACATTGAATACAATTTAAAATAATAAGATAGATCTAGATATTTGCCTGGCAATATAACTATCAATGCTTTTAAAAAAATGTTGAATTTACTATAGTCATAAAGGTCACCCATGCTGGGTGGACATTAGAGGGAAATTATAAAACCCCATCATTTTGTTTTCTACACGACCAGACTGTACAATACTCTGATGATTATATTCATGTTTTTGTTACATTGGTAGAAAGGAAAGAAAATAAATCTCCCTTTTCAACTTGCGTGTGTGTTTGGCGAAGTGGAGAAGAATATGTGGACTTGGATGAAGGAGCCGGTAAAAAAACTGGTCATGTCCCTCGGACTTACTATTAAATATATTTGTTACAAAGAGGTTAGTTTTTTTTTATGTTTTCATATAAAAAATATTTTAATCGAGAAAGTCTTTAACCTCGAGATTCGAATGAATCTTGGCGTTTTATGTGCCCCTAACGAAAAAAAGAGAGACGGATTTCGTTAAAACTTGATATTTATATGATATACTATCAAAAGTACCCGGCGTTACCAATCAATACTTACATTTAATATCTCAACATTTTTCTTGGATAGTCTGTTGTCCATCTTCTTCAACGAGTGGTTATTAAGGAAGAACAATTATCTAAAGTGCCTTAGAAGACTATAGATGAAGTGGCAAAGTGGCAACGTATGCTCTAAAATAGTGTCGTCCAACCCAAGCCCCGTGGACTGCATGGGGATCGCAACATTTTTCATTTGGCGCACCAATATCAACAGGTCTTTAAGTCAATAGTAGAAAAGGGCTACCCTTTCAAGCGTTTTAGAAAATCTTGTGGCACAAAAACATACTCAGTACTCTCACCAACTTTATTAAATAAGGTAGTTAGTTATCTTTACACTTTTTTACTATGTGATTTGGATGTGACGCGATCAGCGAAATATAGATAGACGGCTATTATGTGATTTCCGAAAGCGGGCCACTGTTATTCCCCGCATTTACAGTTTTGAGTAGCTTTCTTACAGCTATTGCCGCATAGATCACGTGCTTGAGTGTTGATTTTTTGATTCCCCATGCTAGTGCCTTATTTCGCCACCACGAGTGCTGTAATCGCGCTTTATCTAGTCTGCATCAGTCTGATTCCAGCTTGACTCCAATTACCACTGTACGAATACTTCTGCTTTTATTTGTAGTGTGTTTATGCCACTGTGAGTCATTCATCGTGATCGTATTGTCTATTTTTGTATTTACTATAATACATATAGCCAAAATGAACTATAAAATAAGTCAAAATCTGAACGGAAAGGGCTTTTTCACAGGTCTCATCACAGGGCCGCCCTCAGGGATATGCAAACGGTGCGGACGCACAGGTCCCCGCGTTTTGAGAACCCCCGCGCTTGTTTAGGTGACAGAGGGGAAAAAAATTCGTGGTGGAACATTTTTGCTTGCGCACTCTTATAGTAAGTAGGCTCGCTCCATATACATGCAATCTAGCAAATATTGTCAGAATGTAAAAACAAATAAAAACTTAATCATGTGGTTTTATTTATTTCACGAATAAATTAAGTTCTCCGCTTTATCTCTAACGATTTGCGTTTTCTGTCTGTCTGTGGTGGATATATCTCACGATAACTTTTGAATTCATTAAACGATTTAATTTAAACTTGGGACCACAGTTGTTCTTTGTACCTTTATATAGATCAAATTATTATGGGGGGAAAAAATTCGGATGAAGGGTTGGGGATAAATCAACCCTTATAATATATAAACAACTGCTTCTAGCATTAATTATTATTGGTATGTAGGCTATGGGGGCCCCACAAACAAAGTTTGGGCAGGGTTCCACGTCTTCTGAGGGCGTCCCTGTGTGGTCAGTAGCTTTTCCGTTTCCATTTAACTAATGTTTTCTATAACGAGATTTTTCATTAACGCGATGTTTTTCCAGAACGCAACTACCGCGTCATGGAAGAACTTCCTGTATACGCTACTCATAATAATATTATATTGAATTTTTGTATTGGTTCTAATTAATTTAAAAAAAAAAGTGTTACTTTTTTTTACTATTATAATATATATTATTTTTCTTTTTCTTGTGACCCGCTATGTTTGATGCCTTATGTAGATTGTCCCGTGAAGGAAAGTTTGGGCTAGATTGATTTAAAACATAGTTATATATCTTCCACAATAGTTGGCCTATCACTGCAAGCTGAATAAACTTAACAGGCTCATAAATAAAGCGTTGAAACATATATCAAATTGTTGAAACAATTAATATAATAATTTAAATATTGTATAAAGTTCCCCACAAAGTTCATTTTAGAGTTGTATTTTTAATTAACACCATAATTAGTAAAGTTTTTTTTAGCACTTAGTCTTATCACCTGTTATTGTTAAACGCATATATACTAATTACACTAATGAGTTTAGAATAAGGAAGAATACGTTTAAAGGTAATGTACCCGGATTTGCAGGAAGGTAGACTGAAAAACCACTTAGTAAAAACCCGTCTCAGTACACCCAACCGGGATTCAAACCTCTATCTCCCTGTCATCGGCAGTCTATTATATTAGGAGAGTGATGCCTTAGACTATGCGGCCACTAAAGCAGGTAATTTTTGTTAAAGTTTTTTTTAAAGGAAGTGCAACCACATCATTCTGGAAATAGGATGGGTAAACCAAAATGATAAATAACGTGATGGACCCCTCTCCGTCAATCCGGCCAAGATTCAGACTTCAACACTCCCGCTACTTGCAATACATTTTATTGTGAGGCTGACGCCTTAAATTGTGTGTTCACTGATAAAGGTTTAATAAATATTAAGTTATATATCACAGTAATAAAAAATAAATAAAAAGCTGTAGACTTGAATCAAGTGTGCAACCTTTAAACTTGTCGCGTGCTGATTTAATCTAGTGTTTAAAAAGTGTATTTTTAAAACAAATAAAGGTTGATAGTTACTACTCGTATATCGATAGTAACGAAAAATTTAATAAAAACATTTTTTTTCACCTTTGACATAGGTCCCATATAAATCTAGGTAGCGCTAGTGCTTATTATGGTTTAGCGCAGTTAAAAGGTTGGGATGTAGGGAACGCGAAAAAAGGCTAGCGTTTTTGCACTTTTTATAGCAAAGAATTTTTTTTTGCTAAAATTAATGAAATATTGCTTCAGTACAAACATAGACTTTAATTTCTTCACATGGTGATATCAACAGTTGTTGAATATCTGTCATAAGCATTGCGACATCAGATGACAAACTTTTTAAATAAAGAATAAAGTTTGTCATTAAATTCCAAGATACCTTTAACAAATATTCAAGAATTAATTTTGGGTTCACCCACCATGCGAAGAAAATTAAACTCTTTATGTTTCTACTGAAACAATATTATTTGATTTAGCAATCTTAAGGAAATTGACATAGCTCCTTTTCCAACCAGTCAAACTCTGAGACCTGTGTCACAACGGGTCTTTTCCATATTGTGTACTGTCTATGTACATCCCGCCCTACAACCCCAGCTCCCCCCATCCCCTTTCTCCTGAACCCTGGGGTGCTAAAATGAGGGGGTTGTACCTCCCCATTGTACAGCCACAATGGAGACCGGGCTATAAATGCACTGCCAATTTGATGACAGTCTCTACATACCCTTCTCATATCCCTTCAACAGGATATATCCGTCTCCTATATCATCTCTCCCAATTATTAATATCACATATACCCTATCTCGGCTGACACTTTGTTAACCTTAATTTCGCCCTGAAGACTACACCGAATTTGAACGAATGTAAAAGTTGGACCCGTGTGTTCACGCCCTTTCAATTGTCTGGAAAGGGGAGAGGGGGGTATTGTATAGTTTCCGTGAGGAACACCTTCAAGCTAGACTTTGACTACCGATGAGTGAACCTTTACAGATTTATTTTTTTCACACGCTCTAGTGCAGGCATGTCCAATCTTACTCAGACTGAGGGCCGCATAGATTCTTATTGGGTCGGCTGTAGGTCAACATGGAATATAAAAAGTACGGAGAGACAGGATAAGGAATTAAGCTATCCGGGAAAGAGTGGGAGTACAGGGAGTAGGTAGATAAAGCAAGGTTGAGGTGGTATGGGCATGTAATGAGGATGGAGAAGGAGAGAATACCAAAGAGAATGATGGAAATGAAGTATGTAGGGAAAAGATCGCAAAGGAGGCCAAGAAATAGGTGGAAGGAGCAGATAACAAAAAGTGTGCAAATGAGAGGAGAATGATGGAAGAAATTAAAGGAGGAAGAATAGTGGAAGTATAGAGGAAGATGGAGGCATTTTACTAAACTGACCCGGCAATAGTCTGGTAACAGTTTATGATGATGATGATGAAGATTATGATGATGATGATGATGAAGATTATGATGACATACATTATATAAGGAATAAATATTATTTTAAAAAACTTTGTTTCTTATTTCTGCAAATTTAAATATTTCAATTTAAGCGGGTTGAACATGCTTGATTTGCTCTTAGTAACTGCTAGTTTGTGTGGGTATGTGTGTTCCACCACGGACGTAGCTAGTTCTTAATTATTAGGATAGACAGAACAAACCAATTTTTATTTTAAATTAGAAAATAAAAATTATTTCATTATAAATGAATAACACTAATAATATGATTGAAAGTGGAATTATTTATATAACTCATATAAAAAAATGTTGTGTCAATAATTTATGCATTGCTCCAAACATCGATTTTATATATTCTGAATAAAACAATCCGTTTATTTTACGGTACTAAGCGTCGTGTCCCCTTTGAGCAATTATTGGGGAGATGTAGGGGGAGACTGTGCCCCCCTGTTCTCCCGTTAGCGATACCCGTGGGCGCTACAAACGGGCTATCCGCATATTTACACAATAGGGACAGGTATTAGGGAGGTAGAATTTAGAGAAAATGTAGGCTACCATTTAGATAAAACCACCCGGGCGGAATTCGAACCCTGATTTCCCCGTTAATGTCAAACTAGATCAGACGATGTTGTTTCGTGCTCACCGACGTGGGTAAACAAATATTAAATGAATGTAGACCCCAAAAAATATCAAACCATTGTCTCCCTAGACTTATAGGAGACTTTTCCACCCCTTCGGCCACGGATATGGGTACTAATGGAGAGGCGAGGGAGGGGAACCAATACTGATATCAACCCCAGAGGAGGAATTGAAGCTTAGCTGAAGCTCGCTTGCAAGCTCACACTTTCCTGGGAGAAATGAGACCGAAAAATAGTGTTTCACGCCAAGTTGAAGGCAGAAGGTGATAAAAATATCGGAATTCTTTGAAAGGCCACACGCAAAGAATGAGATGGCGTAAGGGGAGGTGAAGCTTGGTAAAAAAAAAAGCGGGGGAGGGGGAGGTAGAAACTAAGTCTTGAGAATAGTGACACAGTTGTTAGGTCTTAACAGAGTGAAAACGGGGAGGGATAAAAAATATAATAATTTTTTTTTCTAGGCGATGAACAGACGTGTGAGCGGGTGGAATGTATACTCAAAGGTATAAGATATGGTAGGCCTCAAATGTTCAATTATCTTGTTATTGTTCTTTAGAAGCACTTTAACTCAAGGGGATTATTGATATTTTGAATTCTGACATCTTACCTCAGTCAATAGCCTGTCTGCCTACTGAGTCATGGGGTCCCAGGTTCGAGTAACGGCTTGACCGACAAATTCATCATTGGTTAATTTGTTGCAACAGTGAGGAATTAATGACTTACGGAATTGATGTTTTACATTTTCTAGAGTTAAGATAGGTTATAAATCGTGTGCTAGTATAATCGATCAATTCAGAACGGGCACTTTTTTCTATACATAAAATTTACACTATCATATCATTTAAATTATTAGCAATATACTAACATTAATTTCTTGAAAATATAACAGGAATTTCCTAGAACTATAATAATATGAAATGTACCCTTTTTGGGACTTCAAGTATATACACAATAAATAGAATAAGTTAAGAGTAGAATAAAAACTCTGTCAATCAGATGGTACTTGTGTCAATTGCCTGGATAAATAATCATGGCATGTTTAAAACAATATAAATATACTTTTTCATTTGTACGTTTAGCGTAAGGGCTTTTAATAATTTGATCCGAAGGGTAGTTATGAAAAGGGTAGATTTAAAGAAACTTAATTGCATTATCGTGAAGATAAGAAAGATAAAACCACAGTGAAAAATTGGAATAAGAAAAAAAAAGATTCTCCAGGCCAAGATTCAAACCCCAATATCTGTGTCAACGACTATAAAATATATTGCCTTAAATAACTCGGTTGCTACAACGAGTATAAAACATTATCAAAGATAATAGTTTCTTCTTATATTTTGTTCCTTCGACTGTACAGTACAGCAGCCTTGTAGGTATATCTTTTTGTGTGTTTTTTTCGTGTTTTTTTACCTTTTCAATTTCTATCTCTTGAATTTCTTTCACTTTCTTTTTTTACTTTATTTATATTATATTTTCATCATCTTTGATTCTTTCATATTCTTATAGAGCGCTTGTACTAAGTTTAAATTCAAATTGGTTACATTTTTGTAATAGGTCTGTGTACACTGCGTTCACTTTAAAATGTAGCGTGCAGCTTTACTTTTATTTTATGCAGCCTGTAAGAAAGCTGTTTTATATTGTTTAACTTGTTTTGGTGTGTTCTGCTGTAGCTTAAAGATAGCTGGTTTACCTTGGTTTACTGCACGCCGCCGTAGCTTACAACATACAGTAGCTACTTTACCTAGCTTTACTGCGCTCTGCTGTAGCTTATTGTGTTTTACCTTGCTTTACTGCACTCTGCTGTAGCTTATTAGATAACTGCTTTACCATGTTTTACTATGCTCTGCTGTGGCTTGTAATATATCTTGCTTTACCTTGCTTTACTCCACTCTGCTGCAACTTATAAGATACATTTTTTTACCCAGCCTGTTGTAACCTTATTGTAGCCTAGTGTTTAGTGGCTTTACCTATCTTTACTACAGTGTTAGTTGTTTATGAGATAGTAAGTAGCATGGCTTTGGTTTATTTCTATATGACATATCATATGGAACGGCAGCCTTATCTTATTTTATTTGTCTTTTCTGTAACCTGTAAATTAACAGCTTTATCTTGCTCTATTGCAATTTACTAGCTTCTAAGGTAGCCTTAACATGTTTTAGTTTGTAAGATAGTAGTATTACAATGCAGTAAATAAATATAAAAATGCGAAGTGTTTCATGGAAAGACTAGCATATTCAAAATAGAACAGAAACTAGATTTGATTGGTAGTAGTACTACCAAACATCCACTTTAAGTAATTAATTTCCACTAGATCATAGCAATACATTTTTTAATTTGTTATATTTTAATAAATTATTGAAAATCTGTTTATTTCACATGGTATACGTGGAAGATAGTTCATTAAAAAAGCACGATTTTAACACTATTTCTGCTTACCTTTCCCTACAGAAATAAACCTCTTTATAAAAAAGGCGACTTATGTATTCGTGTGAAATTTTTATGAAGACACTAATTTAAACCCTAAGCACATATTTAAAAGTGACTTTCGCACCCCTATTCTGTATAGTATCCATAATCTAAATAATTGTTTTTTTATTAATAAAATAACTCTTACCATGTCTTCTAAATTTTAATCCAGTTGAGATTTAAACTAAAATGTCCCTTAAAGAACTAATCAGAGTCTAAAGCACAGCACCTTAATCATCTTTACCATCTCCAAGGACGTATATGATAAGGTCAAATATAATTGATTAGAACAGTATAGACCAGGGATGGCAAATCTATGACAAGCTTGTCACCCAGTGGCACGCGGACACGGTTTAGGTGGCACATCAACCCGAAAAAAATAAACACTAAATAAAACTTTACCCAACGCGGTATAATTTTTTTGAAGTCAATAATATTTCGACAGCCATATAATTCAATTCTATGTCTCAGTGAACTTTGTGAATATAATGCTTAGAAATCGTCTTGTCTCGTAATTAAGTGCATCCTACATGCTGTTGAAAACAACAAGTTATGAATCGAGCATAAGTATTTTGGCTAGTAAAATACATGTTTCACACTAGTATGGAAAAGGTTTTGTACATTTTTTTTTAACTTTTTTTTTTCACTGGAGGTATCGTTTTCAACGTTTGTTATTGAAATTAATATTGTATAGTCTAAGACAGCGATTCTTAACCGGGAGGCTGCAAAAGGTTTTTTGGGGGTTTCGAAAAAATCATTTATAATGTTATTTGCTTATTACTAAAGTAAATTATCTTAAATTTTACGTTTCGGAAGAAAGAATTCGATGATTGTAAGTATATAAATACAGTAAACTCTCGATTTTCCGGGGTAATGGAGGGGAGGGGAAACACGTATAATAGAAATCACGGGTGGTTAAAATAATCCCCATCCGTTTACCATCACCATTCAAAATTTGCTGCCCTTTGTTTCTACTTATTTATGTGAAAAGGGGTTTTCCACAATGGTAAATATTAAAACGAAGCAGCGAAATCGACTCCAAATCGACTATTGCATACAATTTGAACAAGAATAGACAAATTAGTAGAAAGTGTTCAGCAGCAGAGGTCTCATTAAATACATTCATTTAGTTATAAGTTAATTTCTTTTTTTTGTTATTATAATCAGTAAAAAAATACACTATTTTAGAATATGTACACCTTAATGATTAATATTTTAGTAAAAACTAGGGGTCCGCGAAAATATTTTAGGATATTTAGGTGGCCGCGAGTAATAAAAAGTTTAGAACCACTGGTCTAAGAAATTCAATTTGACAATTTAATCAATTTCCCTTCTTTAAAATTTAGACATTATTTAAATATTTACAATATGATTTGAGCTATTAACAATATTAAATAAGTATTTTTATTTATAAATACTCATTAAAAAACGTGTACATAAAAGGTGGCACACTAGACTAATTCTAAATCCAGACAGTCCTCAAGTGGTATAGATTATAGACTAAGTGTGCGCACACAAACTCTATCTCTCTCTTACACACTTATATATTATATACTATCTCTTCCAAACATTATCTTTTTTTATATATACACACGCACTATTGCTGCACAACATAAAGTCAACCATCCTGCCGGCCGAGCCGTCGAGACCGTCATGAAATATTCCCTCTAGTTCCAAACTAGCCGCACCGCGCGAGCACATGAATCCCATGAGGCCACAAGCTATAAATCAAGCTGGTCAAAGCTGGTCCCTAGGCATTCATTGTCTTCACCAAGGTAGACGCGACACACAGAATTCTCTTATGTAAGGGCTACCGTAGATTATCTGCTGCAACACACTTCGACGACACCGCTGCCATACAACTCGTCTTTGGGACTGACTTTTATATATATGCTCATCTTCTTTAAAGCTGTAAAATAAAAATATATATTTAGAACTCGTTTGTAATTTAGATTTAATTTATTTGACATTTCTTTGAGAAACTTTTTGGGTGAAACTTTCTCTCCCCCATTTTCTTGAGAAGCTACTTAATCATATATTTTAATTGCTTAAACTTGTTGTTAATAAAAGGAGGCTCGTTATAAATGTTAAAGAAAGGTAAACATAGGTTTTTGATATTTAAAACAAATATATCTCACACATTTTTGCAATTTAAATAAAGAATAAAAAGAATATAATAGAACATTATATTCCATAGCCCTTGACGCATATGCCTAAAATAATTTCAAATTAACATCCATTTTACATGGGTGTAAAAGCCTTAAGTATAATTGCTATTTAAGGGGTATGATTAAAATAAATGGAACTACACAATCGTAAAAAAGGTTCTTATATACATAGTGTATAGTATAACTTGAAAAAAAAATTAAAAATAGATTTTGAGTAGACTAGGCTACCCTTAAACAAAATTTGCCCAAAAAATAATTACACATTTTTATTTTTAATGTCAAACATGTATGATATTATTTAAAATGCTCGACTGTTTCAAAAATAATAATAATAATGAAATATTTATAATATTAAAATCATTATTTTTATTATTATGGTTGATATTAATATTTCATTATGTACTCCTCTTATGAATGTCTAGATATACTAAATTTTAGCCCCATATATTAATTATTTTTTATTTATTTGAGGTAATTAACGTGCACTTTCTGAACCGACTGAGCACACGAGTATTTCTATGAGCGAGAGTGAAAGGGCCTACCAATTTTCCTGGTAAAGGTATTTTTACATACCTTTCAGGGTTATTTTACATGTCACAATTGAGATGGTACCGACGGCTTTATTTCCCCTCCGAATGAAGTTGTGCAACGGATTTTTATCGCTCAAGAAAAATCCGTCAACCCCAGCCGGGGTTTGAACCCACGAACATCGAGTCTTGAGACTAGCACTTTACCCCAATATCATTGAGGTTGAACCCATATTAATTACTTTACCTTAAAAAGAATAAATAGCAAGTTTGACCCCTTATAACTCGTGAACTGAAATGGTTTTGAAATAATCGAATCACTATTTTATAGCTTACAAACTATACCCTTATTAAAATTGTGCTATAATTTTTTCCTGTCGAATGACGAGTGCTTACGAATAAAATTGATGATTTTATATGGACTGGTTCATAATCGGTTTTGTTGTATTGTTTTGGCTGAAGCAGTTACTTAAGCTGTTGTTGGATATAGCAATCCCAACTATTTCTACATGGAAAGCGAATATTTCAACCAATCATAAGGTATTTTACGTTAATTTGAATATTGCTTGTTTTGCATTAGCTTCCGAGTCGTTCTGATATTATTTTATCTTAAGCAACGGGTATCAACAAACCTGTTTAATTTAATCTACAATGTTTCAATATTCGCATTAAAACTACTTGACATTCTTATCGTTTAGCTATTCTCTGCAAGACAAGTCAATGTATGGTGGACTGGACGTATCGTAAGTTTCAAGTATGAATCGAAGAGTTACAAAAACTAACGTTAGACGGGAAAGCGGTCCTTTTAAGTGCCAATGCTTCATTTCCAATATTTCTTGACCAATCCATGGTTAAATAAAGAAAACTCACTTCGCATAATTGATTGGAACAATGTTACCTTTAAGGAAGGTTCCATAAAAAGAAAAACAAAACTGTCCAATTGTAAGAAAACAGCTAGGATAGAATTTTATTTATACGAGTTAAGTTAATCAACGTGATACTTTTATTATTTTTATATCTCCCGTTGTAGTTTAGTTTATTATTCTATGTAAAAAAAACCCGCCTCGATGGCGTAGTTGGCTAACGCGCTAGTCGTGTTGAGCTCGACCGCCGAGGATGGGGATATCAAGGTTCGAATCTCGGTCGGGTGAACTGGGGGTGGTTTTTCCTAAATGGTTTTCCACTCTTCCTACACGCAAATGCGGGTTCACTTCCTCTAAATTCAACCCTCCCAATTCCTAATCCATTAGCGTAATTAATACTTAAGCGTATAACCCGAACGGGTAGTAAGACGCGGTGCTAAATATTAATTAATATTATTATGTAAGAGAAGAGGGTTCGAGACGCGTATTTAAATGTATTATTGTAAGTAAGGGCTATGCTGGCCAACTTGTGGTGTGTAGAGGGGAAGGGGAGAGAGTAGTTTGAAATATTTTCCCAATCCTCATCAACGGGAAAGTTAATATTAACCCGAAAAGAGCACTCTTATTACGTGTGTTATTATGTTATCTTGTGTGTGATAGCCCTGGAGAGCTCTTCGAGGCTGATATAAGTATGTATCGTATCTATGTTTCTGTATTTATTTACTTTTATTTTGATGCTGGGTTCGATTCTCGTGTCCAGGTGTCATTTTTCAATTTAAAGATTATGATGTTCACAAAATAAATAAAGCCTTAAAAAATTAATAATGTAATATTTACTACATTAAAGATTACGATGATTTAATTATTCGAAAGCTATTTTATAAACACTATAGTACTTAACTGAGAAATGTCAAAGCTTAGAACCAGTTTCAAATAATTTTTTATCGAGTTAAATTTAAAGATGAAACTCAACTGCTGAAGTGCGCTTTTACATTTTAATCTCTTTTATTTCGTATGAACGAGGCTCAATGTAAGGTATTGCTGTAGATTTATTAAATTATTACAAATACGTTAACACCTCTGGATTGTTATGACGCCCTGGCCCATTTACTGGACACTGGACAGTCGATAAACTTAACAACTGGAGCCAGACGGACTTGACAAGTTCGCTATTGTGAATGTAGTACATTTTGGCCAATCGTTTGCGTACACTCCCTTAAACCTAAATTTATGTGTTTTTAAAATTAAAAATAGGAGCTCATGGGTTAATAATTTAGTTCTACTATGACAGACCCACGTAAATAAATTGTACGTAGCTATACAAGGTCTCAAGGACGTTTACAACTTTATGTTATTTATATATGTATTTCTTGCAGGCTGGTTCTATACAACACATAAATCAAAAATAACCCGTGTTATAGGTTGTGGCGCAGGGGGGTGATATGAGTACATTGTACCCATCCAAATTATGATGGATGAGTATCGTACATAATATAATTTGTATCCATTAAAATTTCAAGATAAAAACTATACTTAACTAAGAGGGGAAATATTTTATACAAGTTAAGTATTTGTGTAAATTTAGTATTTAAGTGTTTTGTGCACTGTGTTAAAACAAACTTTATTAATTATGAGAACATGCTTTTAATTATTTCCCCCTTTTCCCTCCTCGTGGATCCGCCCCTGGTACTCAAATTCGACTCAAATTTGTGTACAAAACTTGAAAATTTTGAGTACTCATAATTTTATAACTTTTCCTTTAAGATTCCTAGTTTGATTAATGTTATTCAATCTTAAGATATAATTTTATGGCAAATTATCACTAACTGTTTCCAGCTTGTGGCCGGGTCGGTTTAGTAAAATGCCTCTAACTTCCTCTTTCCTTCCACCATTCTTCCTACTTAAATTGCTTCCATTCTTCTGCTTTAACTTGAACACTTTCTGTTATATGCTCCTCCCATCTTTTTCTCGCCCTCCCTTGTGGTATTTTTCTTAAATACAGTATTTCCATAATTTTCTTTTACATTCTCTCCTTTTTCATCATCATTACATGCCCACACTATCTCAGTCTTGCTTCCTTAACTATCTCATGTACTCCCGGTACCCCACTCTTTACCGGATAACTTCATTCTTAACCTTGTTCCTCATAGTGACAACTAACACTCTCCTCACAAACTTAATTCCCATAGCCTCCAATTTCCTAGTCTTTTTTACATTTAATATCCATGTTTCTGCTGTATGTGTGACAATGGGTACAAAGTACGCCCTGTACAACACTTCCTTATACTTCAAGGACACTTCTCTTCTCCATAGCAGGTCTCTTACACACCTATAAAACAACTCTCCCTGCTGTCCTATTCTCATTATATCCTCTCTGCTCCTACCTTTCACCTCAATCACGCTTCCAAGATATTATTTTACGTTCTGAACTTTTCTCAGCTCTACTCCATCCAACTATATAACTTTACTAGGCCTTTTCCTCTTCCTCGTAATTACCATCCCTTCACACTTCACCATGCTAAATTTCACTTCCTCGTTCTGTTCCCGTGCATTCTCTTACTTTTCCCGGCATACCATCAAGTCATCAGCAAACATCATGGCTTTCATTCTTTCCTCTTTGAGTTTTTCTGCCACTTTATTCATGACTATTTCCATAACCATTACAAATAATAATGGTGAGCGGGAACTCCCTTGCTTCAATCTATTTTTTTAATTTGAAACCACTCCGGCCTCCCACTATTCGTCTTAATACAACTCATGCTATCCTCAAACATGCCTTTCACTCTCATTACAACTCCTCTGAATTTCTACTTCGGTCTCCTCCATCGCTTTCCAAACTTTATTTCTATCCACGCTATCATATGCATCTTCCACATCCATAACTACCATTAACAAGTATTTTCTTTATTCATACCTTCTTTCCATCAGCTGTCGTATTGCAAAGATCAAGTCTATTGTAGAACTTTGTCTCCTAAGCCCGTTCTGTTCCTCTCTCCACCTACCTTTAATTTTATTTCTTATTCCCTTTTCCAATATCTTCACATATATTGTTTTACAGTGGTACGTCATCGTTATCCCCCTATAATTTGTACACCTCTTCCTTTCTCCTTTTTTTTAAAAATAGGTACAATAACTCCCTTTTTCCTGTCTCCCGGTACCTTTTCCTACTTCCAAATTACTCTCAGCACCCTCTACAACAATTGTATACCGGCTTCTTCTGCGACTCTTATCAACTATAAAGTCAGTTCATCCACACACGGTGCTTTTTCCTTGTGTCATCCTCTTTAATACGTCTTCCATCTCTTTCTATGTATGGAACTCCTTTGCTCCTCTTCTGCTATTTTTTCCTGCTCCTCTGTTTTATTCTCATCCCTTTCATCTTCCAGGTTGAACATCTTCTAAAAATATCTCATTACTACCCGTTCAGGTTATACGCCTGTTTCTTTTCAATAAATGGAACACCTTAGGAAAGCAACTTTTTTTAAATTTATTTGTACATTGGTAAATATTTTTATAAGATTCCAGGTCTTTAATTTCAAGTTCTTGTAGCAGGCAGCTGTTAATTCATATCGTCCTACGCCTACTGTACAAACTTTGAAAGAAATGATGCAAGGGCTACGGAATATATTTGAAAGTGGGGGGGCTCAACTGAGAGGGAGTCCAGACGTCCTGACCGGGTACAATTTAAGACCCTTGATGACTTTTGAAGCTATTTAAAGGATGTTAATTTTCATTGATAGTACTTTTTTGTATGTCTTTCTTTGCCAATATAGATAGTAACAATATAGTAGGAACTCGTGTGGAGAAGAACGTGGTAATTTTTATTTTCGGTCAACAATTAAAAATGATCGGTAGGCCCCGTATATATTTTTTTATTTTATATGTAATGATACTATCCAGTGGTATTTGGCCAAAAGAGGAATCAGAAGGGCTCCTTTAAATTTTTCTGAAACTTTGATGCCCTTAGAAGCTATTTTAGAATGGTCCACACTTGGAGACATTTACGAAAATTATACTCTTCTGGAAATTATTTGGAGTGGTTCTCACCCAGAAGATTCTTTTATATTCGGGATTTTCTAAAAGCTATTTAAAGCGTTCCTCACCTGGAAATCTTTTGAAAATTAATTACCTGTAGACGCTGTTTAAAGTGATCTTCCTCTAAGACATTTTTGAAAATTAGATGCCTCTATAAACTTCTTAGAGTGGTTATTTAGTGTATTTTTTAAATTTTATGCCTTTCGAATATATTTAGAGTTTTTTATAACTGTAGTTAGACTTTAGTGCACACAACAAAATAAATATTTCTTCCATTTATGTGGGAGCCACGAATCTCATTGAATGCCAGGGTTATCCATTCGACTACCGAGGACGGGGATATCGAGATTCGAATCTCGGTCGGATGAACTGGGCTGGTTTTTCCTAAATGGTTTTCCACTCTCCCTCCACGCAAATGCGGGTTCACTTCCTCTATATTCAACTTTCCCAATTCATTACGCATTAGCGTAATTAGTACTTAAGTGTATAACCCGAACGGGTAGTAAGACGCGGTGCTAAATAATAATAAAAAAACTTTACCTATCAAATTGTCTTCCTATAATATTTAATTGAGGGAAAACCTTTCAAATACAGAAAGAATATTAGTTTAAGTAAAAACACAATTATTGATTGTTCGCATTGCAAGTGGTACACTAAACAACCCACAAGGCTATTGTAATCACATTTAAATTTATTCTGAGCCTCTCGACAAATACCCCACACACTATAATGTAACTTAAGCCTAATGATTAAACATTGGCCTAACGTTTTGGTATCCTTTCATTTTGAAATATATCATCCAGTTTAACGGTTGATTAAAATTTTAAATCCAGCCGATTTCTGCTGACAAAATGTATTTATTTTACACAGTTTCAAACAGCACTGATAAGGCCTACACCCTTACTTACCCAGGTTTTCTAGCCCAAAGAATATTTACTTTCTCATTATTTTATAATAAAAGTTATTGGCCAAAATACATAATCTCATAATTTGAATTGCCTTCTATTAAATTCTTGGCACAAAGATCATCAAGAAATCACATTAATTGTGGATAAAACTTATAGTTTAGGCTTGGTAATGTTCTCTATTTCCTATTTCACAAATTATTGCAATAAAATTTAAAAATCTCAATGACATTTTATAATTTATCTAACTTCTCCTTGACTTTTCACGTCACTTTTCCATGTACACTCCCTTTACCATTAAAGGTAGCAGTCTTAGTTTCATGGGCGTAGTGAGAATTTAATTTTGGGAGGATTCCAAATTGTAAGTCTGTGACATTATGTTAAGATTTCTGAGAAATAAGAAAATGGTTTTAAAAAGTGTTGGTGGAATCTTATTTGTGTGATGGGGGAAGGGGAAATATCAAGATTTGTTTAGTTTAGGAAGTTTTATCCCTCCCAGTTAATGTTTAAAAATTGGATGCCCTAGATTTTTTTATTAATTTTCCTTCCTCCCAGTTAATGTTTTAAAATAGGATGACCTCGAACAGCGTTTCTCAACCTGTGGTACGCGTACCATTGGTGGTACGTGAGTCAATGCTGGATAGTACGGGAACGAAGAATAAAATAAAAAGCTAAATTAACATAAAATACAAACATATTTTTTTAATCTCTACACGAGTTGACATGTCTAACTTTTCTACTCAAAACATTTCATGTAACTAAATAAAAACAATTAGATTTTACACCATCATCAACAATATCGTGTTTTAATCACTCTACGTTATCACAGTTTCGAGAAAGAAGACTTAGACAGGCGTGATTGGTTGACCTCGAGGGCAGCGAGAAGCTTCGCAGAGAGAACGCCATGACTCGCTGCCATTCGGCAAACGCTCGAATATTCGAGAGACAGTCGTTCTTATAGGCTTCAGCGAGTCCGTTTCAGTTCAATGAGAAATATTCCATTCAGCCAGAGTTGTATTGTGTTGCAGTATAATTTTGCGGGGAAAGGCAGCAAAACAACTTGAAATAATTCCATTATCCAACTACACCCTGTCATGAAAAATTTCAGATTTGGTTTCAAATGTTAAAGAACAGTTAATAGAAAAGGTTAAGGCTAGTAAACATTATTCTTTTCAATTGGATGAAATTACTGACGTTACCATCATAACCTAACTTATTACGTGTTTAAGATTTATAGATGGGAAGACAGTGAAAGAAGAGTTCTCGTTTTATTTGACCATTGCTTGGTCGAAAAACTTTTAACGAAATAGTTGTAAGACATAGACCAGTTTATGAATATAAATTATATACAGTGGAATAAATGTGTTGGTGTTTGTTCCGATGGAGCACGTGCAATGAAAGGGAAACACAGTGAGGTTGTTACCAAAATTAAAGAAGTCACTCCTGAGGCTAAGAGACAATTGCTCTGAGGAAAGTTTTGAATGAAGTGGTGAGAGTTGTCAATTTTATTAAGTCCAAAGTTTTGAACTCACGATTATTTTCGATTTTGTGCAGTGAAATGGGTGCTTAGCATGATTCACTACTTACTTAATACCGAAGTTAGGTGGCTGTCGAAGGGGGCTGTATTGAGCAGTATGTTTGAACTTCGTTCAGAAGTGCGTTTTTTTTTCTCTGTCACTTTTTGGACTTAAATTATTTCACTGATGAACTGTGGCTTGTCCGGTTGGCATACCTGGCAGATATATTTTGCTGCTTCAACCAGGTGAGCTTGTAGAGCTTGTAGGGTGCATGTACTTCCTTATTAATGATAAGGGAGAAAACCATGGCTCTCTAAAAAAATACTTGGGTTCATCATTAAAGAAATCAATGCTGGAAACACGTGTTCCTTTCCATTGTTGGGTGCTTTCTTAAGTGAAAATGAAATTCTTAGTAATGAATTGGCGACGAATATAAAGTAGCACCTTGGGAGCCTAATCACATATTTCAAGGAGTACTTACTTCCCTGAAAACCTTACTTCAGAATTTTGGATTAGAGACGACACCATGTCCGAATCGAAATCCTTCCGAAAAAGACGAACTGTGATGGAAGTCTCAGGCAAATGGTTAAGCGGATGGATTTAACAGACTTTTGGCTGGCAAGAGGAAATGAACATCCTTTGATCAGAAAAGGTTGTAAGATTCCTGATAGTGTTTACAACTACTTCCCTTAGTGAATGTAGGTTTTCTTCTCTAATTTACATTTAAAAAATAAGTAGGGGCCTACAGGAACAAGTTGAATGTTGAACCTGATTTAAGACTCAAATTAACTCAATTGAAACCAGACATTAAAAAATACTTGTGTTTCGCTAAACAAGCACAACCTTCACACTGAAAACAAGAATTTGAGCTGTGTGACTAACAATGAACTATATTTACAGCTCACATTGATTTTAAGTGATAAATAAAGCAATATATTAGTGATTAGTGGTAGGACATTAATTTCACCCCTGGGACCAATACATTACGTTTTACATAATACATTTGGTTGGTGGAACATTTAATGTCCTGAATAAAAAATAGTGGTATGTGATTGAAAAGTGTTGAGAACCTCTGCCCTAGAACGTATTTGGAGTGGTCCTCAAAAGTGGAGAGTTTTTGAAAATTATACCGATCTAAGAGAGATTTAGACTAGACCTCCCGATTTTTTTAAATTTGTATAGTCCTAAAGACTATTTGGAGTAGTCCTACTCCAGAAATTTTGATGCCAATAACAATATATTTAGAGGGACTTTCGCCTTTTTTTACTATCAAAGTCAGATGCCTCTAGGAGCTATTTGAAGTGGTTTTACACTGACACATTTTTGAAAAATGGATGCTTTTAGTTGATAAACTGCGATCTCTGAAGATAGGATTGCAGAGTCAAATTATGATAATAGTTCCACAAACTTTCTTTTGCGATCAACATTAAAAATTTCAGATATTTTCTGGCAGATGTGAGGGGCTTGAACCCCTTGGCCCTTCCCTCGCTACGCCCATGCTATATTTCTATTGTATATGTTACGCCATAGTTGAACAATGTAAAGTAAGCTTGCTACCTTTCGGGGCAATCTAAGTGTATGTATCAACCATGTTAAGGCTCATATTGTGGAGGACAACTTAATAGACCTTTAAACTAGGGTTAATTAAATACTTAGTAAATTTTTCTTACAAACCATAAGTACAACACACTCAACTATATTACCCCAACAATATGTACCGTAGGTTTAAAAACAACAGAATATTTTATTTAAAACAAAAAAATATAGCGTATTAATTTTATTGAGTGCCCAGCTTTTTAATTTCTTAGGGTTGTTAAAAATATGGCAAAAATAAAATTTGAGCTGTGGTTGAAAATCCGCCTCGTGTTAAAATTAAACTTACAACTCAACTGTGATTTTTTTTCCCCTTCAATTTGTTCTTATATGTGGCAAAAAGCTCAATAAGTATTACCATTTGGCTTATCTATTCTGGTATTGTTTGTATTTAAGGCAAATACCATTAGGCCTAATGTTGGTTACTATACATTTTTGTGAAAGAGTTTTTTCTATTAAATTCTATTAAATTAATTGTAAATTTATGTCTCTATTTACTTAAGATTACCAAACTGATTGTAAAAAGATGTATGTTTTATACATTGGTTTTGAATTTACTTGGGGGGCTTAAGATAGTCCCAGCCTCCCAAGATAAAAACAAGGGGAGCTCACGCCCCTCTAGCCCCCTTGTTCCGGAGGACCTGAAATGATGTAATGTAATAACCATGGCCCGGATTTTGATGACCTTAAAATTGCCAAAAAATGAATTATAAAATGACCCAAAAATCTTTAAAAAATGACTTTAAATTGGCAAAAAATGACTTAAAAAATTTGTTTGAAATTCCACAATATGATGTATTTATTACAAGAGTTAGGATTTATATTATACCCGTAAGCAAAAATATATCTACTGGTCTGTCCATTTCCAGTTTTTCCTCGGTGTGGACTCGTCTGGAATCCTTTAGTTTAACATTGCTCAGTTTCCACAGAGGAATGTTCGCAGATACCAGAACGTCACACAAATCTTTCTAAAATGTTGAGGATTTTTCTTGATTCGTGACTGCATTTTGTGCAAGTTATAATTGAGTGGTTTTCTTTTTATCAATATTCTGGATATCACGAACATGTTTGTTGCGACTGATATGCTGTTGAATGATTACATCTTTTATCTGATGCCAGCCACTTTCACTTCACATATTTTACAGAAAAGTATTTCACTCTCTGTGGAAAAAATATCCTTTCCAAATTAAGTAATAATTTGCCTCAAATTAATTGCTTTAGATGGTTTGGTTTAAAGCATTCTAAATACACATAAAATGATTGCAAACGAATAAATATAAAATGCACTTTATAAATGAAAACTATGCATTTAGAATCTTTTGACAGCTAAATCTTTCGATTCTTACTTTAATATGGAACTGTGCAGTTTCATCAAATCCATCAAGTATTTATATAAGTAAGACAATAAGGGCCATAATATTAATATATTTCACGTGGCAGATCCTTTCCCAATTTGGCACGCCCACAAGAAAAGCATGTAGGATGCTATTGAACATTGAATCAGAACATATCAATCGGTAGAAACTTTGGACTTCAATTAAGATATTTTTAATGCAGGTTAGATCAATTTAACCAAATTGTAAGGTACAAGACCATAACGTTCTTGAGTCTTCTTCTATCTGACAACTCGTATACGAATGTATATTCTATAGAGACCATTTGAGAGAGACGACAAACGACCGGACAATTCTATTACAAACTTGGAATATAAACAGTCCTCTATTGAACAGCAACTTACCGTAGACATAAAAGTATTATAGAGTATTCAAGATCCTGTAGAAAAAGTGTTCTTTTAAGATGCACCCGAAGGTAAAGGAAATACTTTTATAATTAATGTATTCTTGGCTAAGCTCAGGTTTGAGGTATGTGTTGCCTTTGCAGTGGTTTCATCGGGTATAGCTGCTGATTTGTTAAGAGGGGGCAGAACGGTGCATGTAATATTCAGGTATAGTTCCTAATTTGTAACAAAGGGGCATACTAGCTTATGCTACATTTAAATTATCTCTACATTTTTCTAACAACCAGTGTGCAACATATCGAAGCAAAGTTTCACATAAAAATTACTTCAAAATTATCTTTTATATTAAGGAATTAAATTACAATGTCGTATAAGACATCAATTGAAGATCTAAATACAACTCTGATAGATCTCAGAATCAACAATGTGCTCATAGGAGACATCACCGTATTGTTCTCAAGAGATTTCCTACAAACTCTACCGGTCATTCCGAGTCACTAGAGCTGACGAGGTCAATGCCTGCCTGAAAAGATCCCACATATGCACAATATGTGTCTTGGCCAAGAATATCCAGTAAATAGTACATTTTATTTATCCCAAAATACCGGTATTTCTTCTGCATAAAAGCCTCTTTCGTGCTTCAAGGAGCAAGATATTTTAGCTCCGAAAATGAATCTGCTGATAAAATTAACGACAGTATTTTATACCAGATTGTTGCGCCATCCTGCACTTATATTTACCTTAATCCATTATATGCATACATCCACGCTCTTCAATTAAAATCTGAGCACCAACTATTTTGCTGTGAAATTTGAACCTACCTACACTGTGTAATGAGACCCGCTTACAGGTAAACGGTCATTACAATTTTCAATTCGGGAAATGGGCTGTGATACCAAGAATACCCATGATTCTATTAGACCTGCCCTTCCAGTTTAAATGCATACAATTTCCTATCAAGGTTTGCTATGCGATGACCATCAACACAGTGCAAGGACCAACCCTGAAGGTGGCAGGTGTTGATCTCCGTTGCAAGTGTTTCTCACACGGACAACTAAGTTATACGTGGTGTGTTCTCGTGATAGTTCTACCAACAACCTGTAACTGTTTACTCCTGATGAAATAACCACTAACGTCGTTTACAAAGATGCCTTGCCTTAAATGTTGTCATTTTATTTTCTTCAATTAATACAAATATTATGTGTGTCTAATCTTAAAACAAAAATAATTACAATGCCTTGAATTTTGTATACTCTGAAGATACATATTTTATCAACGCTTAAGTTTATTTCATGATAATCTCTACATAATAGGTTGAGTGATTTTTTTATCTGTACAAGAAAATAAAAACTCTATGATTAGAAACTTTTTGTTTTAATGAACATGTTTTTAGAACTGGCTTTACCTCGAGTGAAGTCGTGGGCAAAGGCCAGTTTAAAATATAATAGATATGAGCTTGGGCAGTAAATTTTTCAGAAGCCCCTGTGGCCTAATGGATAAGGCATCGGTCTCCTAAACCGAAGATTAAGGGTTCGAGTCCCTTCAGGGGTAGTTATTTTATTTATTACAATTAAATATAACTTCATTTTAAATTTAGATGACATTTAAATAGGTGAGAAGAGAAGAAAAAAATTCTCTAGTAAGACATAACATATTATTTTAGATTACCTAGAAACTCACAGCTACAATTAAATGTTAATCCTAAGTGTTGATAAATTATTATCAAAGATATTTTTAAAAAAATCTAAAATCAAGTAATTTTACTTGGCTTATTATAAACACTCCCTCAGGACGAGCCAGAATATCTTGTATTTGCAGTTGGCTCCCTTAACCACTAAAAAACGTCCACCAAAACCGTTTAAAAACATTTCATGCCGGATGAGACATAATTATTCCGTGGTGACTAACAGCCCAGGACAGTACACCCAATACACAAACCCAATTCTGTCACCATCTGGGTTTGTGAACTAACCAATAAATAAATACTAAACTATTTCAAGCCCCACCCAGGTCCGAACCAAGGCTCTCTAGCTAGACCTGAAGTCGATCTCTCTAATAACTTATTTCATTAGCGAACCATTTGTAGTCGTTGGCCACCAACGAGCAATTATTATAGGCCTACTGCTTTGAGTCAGGCGACACCACGATGACAAAAATGGACAAACGTCTAACTTCATTACCGCTCTCTATTCTTTCTTACCTTTGAAATATTGGCATAACTCCTGGAGCCACCTATGACGTTCCTGCGAAACTTGGAATGTGACCAAGTAGGCGAGATGTTTATGTGGCGGAACCAGTTTCTCTAGCAGCTAATAGCTAGCTGTCAACCTCATACTAGTAGTTTATCATATTACATTGTATGGTCGTTGGAAAGAAAGAAAAAAAACACTTGATTAATGGTACAAATATTTGACGGATAAAAAGTACAGAGGTACATATACTTAAAAGAAGAATGGTGCAAATACTTTACAGATGAATGAAACAAATATTAAAACAGAGGAACAGTAAAAATGATTGACAGATGAACAGTATTATTAACACTTGACAGATTAATGGTGCAAATAATGTTAGATGAATAGTATACATTCTTGACACATTAATATTACAAGCACTTGCCAGATGGATGGTGCAAATAATTGACATATGAATATTACAAATTCTTGACAAACGAATATTAGAAACACTGCCAGATGAAGGGTGCAAATAATTGACAGATGAATAGTACAAATTCTTGACATCTGAATAGTAAAAACATTTGCCAGATTAATAATGGTGCAAATAATTGACATACTGTGTGAACCCAATATTATTTTTTTGGTTGCACGTCAAAAGGCTGTGTGAATTGCCATAAGAGAATGGCTACGTCTGCTTCCTCATTAACCATCAGTCACTCAACTGCACATATTCACTCTTTTTTTTTTAAGAACCAACTAAACTCTGCACTCAATTCTTGGATGGATCGCTTACAAATGGCGAGAAATTTAACAATTATTAACTTGTTGTAAGTTAAAATGTCTCAGACATCTCTACACCAAATATAACGTGATGTGACATTTTGCCTCGAAACAAATTGTCGCGAGTCATATGTTGCATTTGTTGTGTGGCCAGTCTAAGTAATTCTTTTCCATTTGATCTTTAAATGTATTTAATTTATTTGACACACTCCCCCCCCCC
>CABFWO010000385.1:85962-102188 GCA_902155825.1 Timema genevievae | reverse complement strand
CCTACTTGCAAACCAACTATTGGTAGTTATGGCAAACTTAGAGGAGGGAAAGAGCCTATTTTGGGGTATAAGAGCCCGAGTCTTGACCATTAGCGAGGAGAGGGAGGACTGGAGAGTCTAGGTAAGGGGTTCGTCTGTCTTCTTGTGCCTTGTGACCTACCATCGCCTGACCGATGTGCCGGTCATTCTGGGAGAAAATCCCGGGTGTGGAATGGAAGCATTTAAGAGGGGAGAGTGGGCTCCCCAGACTACTCAAGAATCTAGATATCCTTGAGTCACGTTATAGTCTCCGCGATGCGAGCAATCGTGAGTGTTAGAGACGTAAAATCGAAACTAGGTCAAAGCGTGAACTGTTCGACTGTAGGACACTAAGAGAAGCGAGGACCTTTCTTAAATATATCTAAAATTAGACTTTATCATCCAACATCACACTCTGTATATTCTAGTTAATATCCATTTAAACTACAAATAAATTACTACTAGGGAACCCAACAATTATTTATCGCTACTCAACCTAACCCACTAAGTCAGACTGACGGATTGGCCCACGGGGTGAGGTGGGGTAACCACAAAATATTTATATTAAATACTTGGAAAAATAAAAAGTGTAGGCCTACACCCTTTATAGACATAATGACAATGTAATATTGGCCTTAAAAAGGTATGCATCAAATAGCCCAAATAAAAAAAGCATAATCTTGCAACATTCTCATACTAGTCCTAATAATTGAAGTTAAATAACAGAATGTATCGGTGATCTATGCATGGAGAAAACATTTGTTTATTTAGGCTACGGTACGGCATTTTAACTATGGTTTTTGGAAGAGAACAAAGGAGATAGTAATTTTTTTTTAAATACAATATATATAGATTCGTACAATTTATCAAATTACAACTCCTATGTCCCCATGGATAATCGGAGATTGAAGGTTGAGTCCCCCAAGCATATTTATATAATTTATTACAATTAAATATATCTTTAATTTAAATTTAGAATTGAAGCCATTTTTAAATTGGTGAGAAGGGAAATAATCATTTCTCAAGTAAGACAATATATTATCCTAGATCACTACATAGAAACTCAGAGCTACAATGATACATTAATCTTAAATGTTAATAAAATTACAGTCAAATATATTTTTAAGAAAATCTAAAATCAAATTTACTTTAGTTGCTATAAATACCCCCTGATAACAAATCAAAATGTATATACATGTATATGTAAATATATGTATGTATATTTGTATATATTTTACCATCACCACCAGGTAGAAATCCCATATACTAGGGGAGTTCAGTAAGTGTCATGGTTCCCCGTTGCCTTTCACACTGAATTTATATGAGTAATTGCTAAAGGGCCTACCACTTTGGCCGTGAAAGGTATTTTCACATAGCTTCCAGGGTTCCCCATAATAGACATGGAACCGATGGCCTTACTTCGCCTCTGAAGGAAGTTGTGTTACAGATTTTTATCGCTCGAGAAAAATCCATCGATCTCGGCTGGGCTAAAACCCATGAACATTGGGTCTTGAAGCGAACACTTTCCTACAAAATCACCGAGGTCGACCTTTAGTCCAGGAATTATAGAAAAAATAGCGGAAAAAATATAGATAGCTGAATTTTGGTATATATATTCTCATTTATGCATGTAGTTTAACATACTAAAAGTCCTCATGAATACCGTGTGAGCTTCCGCTGCTGTGGCCTTGAAAAGATCTTTAAATTAGTTTTTTCGTATGTCTCGTGAACGGTGGTACCTAGAAAATTATGAGCAAAACAAAATGTGTTGGAAACTTAATTTCCTAAATAAAATGGCCTCATCTCTTTTATCACCAGTCCACTCCTTCACCCTCGAAATACCCAAAAAGTTTAATCCACTTTTGAGATAATTGCAAAAAACATGCAACAATGCGTATAAAGAGTAAAAACAGGCAAGAATGAAATGTGTTGTAAGCCAGATGCACTCACCCTTCCCACCATCCCGTCTAGACATAACGGTGCCACACCCCTTTACCTCGCCCCCACATTGATTCTGGCAAATGTAAGCAAACGGTTCGTCTGGTCAGTTCCCACTGCGCGCTTGGGGTGAATTCAAGTCCAGGCATAGTAATTTGTTTGCCTTGTGTTATTATTTCGTGTATTTACTTTTTCAGTCAGGATTATTAAAAAAGTGCCATTTTTTGTTGTTGTAGTAAAGTTCAAGAGGTGGTTGTAATTTAATCAAATATGGATTAGTAGACTTAGAAATTAATGGTCCTCTAGCGCGGCTGTTGTGTCAGTACTTCCGGATGGCAACGTTGGTACATCAATTTATACTGGTTGAACGAAGTGTAAATTGGCAATTTCACCTAGAAACAATCCGAAACATACTACCCTTTTTTCACGCAAGTGGTCATTTTCCTTACGCAAAATCCTGCCAAATAAACTTGCAAGCTATGGCTGAGCTGGAAACGAAGTTGGACGAAGACGAACGTGCCCACTTTGTATTACAAGGATACTTCACAGTGCTACGAAGTGACAAGCTCTGGTCAAGAGTGTGGAGCGATATGGCTACCGAGCAAACACTTATGAAATCAATGAAGACATCAGGTGGCTAAACACATGGAAGGGGCATAAGTGACAGTGTCTTAGGAAAATGGATTGGTGGAGGACCCTTTGTTTTGAGTGTTCTTGAAGACTCTGCGTGGTGAATACTCTGACAGTGCAGAGCAACATAAGGATTCACGAGATTCTCGTTCAAGAAGAGATAGAGCATATGTTCAGAAATTGGATTTGTGATTTGCAAGAAATGCACCTTTCCCTGTCATTGGACAGTGCATGCCAATCTCAAGTGAAATTTTAGGAGATGAGAAAATCAACTGCCATGATGCCTACAGTGTTGGTTGCAGAGCATTAAAGAAAATTTCTGGGGGGAAATTTGGCGATGTTGAGCTTTCACGTCAAGACTGAGTGCAGACCTTAGCAATGGTTAATAATTCCATTAAAATCCACGATCATGATGTAATTGTTGAACCTCTGCAAATTTTTCGGTGCATATCTGTTTACCTGAAGTCACAAGAAGATTTAGAAAGTTATTTAGAGTTTGAATTATCTTCTTATCCTTTATCTCTGTTTGATGAAAACGGAATGAGAAAAACAAACAAAGCTGCATTATATTCAATATTTGAAAAGAAACAGGAAAATGTTGCCCATTTGGCAGTTTTTACATTATTGATGGAGGTTGATTCTTACATCGTGTTGGGTGGCCTGCTGTTGGAACTTACAGGACTCTTTTAGAAGCATACATTTCTTATGTCCAAAAACACTTTGGAAGAAAATGTATCATTGTTTTTGATGGGTACTCAGAAAATGTTTGTAATACCAAAGCAGCCGAAATATCTCGTAGATCTTCCAAAAAGTTTTCTCCATATATAGAATTTCACGAGGACTGCGGCCCAAGAGAACTTCTTGTCAAATGATCATAATAAGGCCAAGCTGATATCCATACTTATGGAAAATGACGTCGGTGTCAATCAGAAGGAGATGCAGATACGCTTATTATTAAAACAGCAATTTATTGTTCAACGTCCGAGGAAAATTGTGTTATAGTCGGAAAGGATGTTTTATTTGCACCTGAAACACATGAATTATTTTTTGTAAAATCATGAAGAGACAAGGTGCAAACCAAACTGTATTCGTCGCATGGTTTAAATAATAAGCCTCTCCTTAAGGATAACATTTTATTCCTGCGCGCTTTCTCAGGCTGCAATTGCACCTCAGATATTTCCGCAAAGGGTAAAATAGCATTAAGCAAAGTGCTGGAAAAGATAGAAACTTTGTTAAAGCAGCTTACACTTTTAAAGAAGAAAAGGTCTCGCAAGAGAAAATTGCTGACGCCGAAACAAAAATTTCCCTTGGTCTGTACGGCGCACACAAACAAACCTAGTCCCTAAACATGCATCGTTTTATGTTTTAATAAAGGCATTACAGCTGGGGAAAAACAGTTATCAGCATTACCGCCTACTTAAACCGCTGCTAGATTGCACAGCCTTTGTGTCTACCCTCAACTGCAATTGTGACAAGGTAATAAACTCCTTCCACAAAACTGGGGCTGACACATAGAACCTCACTTATCTCTAATTGCATCAACCTAAGGACCAGCACACCACACAAGATTTTGGACTCAATTTTTTGTGGTTGCTTGAAAGGATGCGGTAAATCCTGTGGATGCCGTGAAACAGGATTAAAATGTTCGCATATTTGCATGCACAGCATTGGAGTTTAGTGCGATAACTCTGGGTGACCAGAGATGGAGATGGAAGATGTCGATGATATTGAAGAAGTAGATGTTCAAAAGAGTTTATGGTAATCATTTGAGGGAGATTGTGAATATGAAGGTAGAAACAGTGAAAGTGATGGGGAAAATGACAATGATAACGAATCGAGTACTGACGTAACGTTCTCACCCTACACTGAAACGTCAAGTGATGGAAGATATGGAGGTCGAAGAAGCTGATGAAGAGATGCATGGAGCATCAAAACGATAGATCTAAATTAAATTTTCATAAGTATTTATTACATCTTATTATATATATTATATTAATTCATACTTATTGCATCTTATTTATTATTAGATTTTATCATATTATTATATATTATATATATTATCACTTAAACCTCTTTAACCTCTTCAAAGTATGAGAACACTAATGCAATATTTCATAATCCAATAGGTTTACGATTTCCTAAAAAGAGGATTTAACTCTTGGGGATTTTGAAGGGGAAGGAGTGGACTGGTGATAAAAGTGACAGGGACCTTTTATATATAGAATCGAATTTACAACACAATTTGTCTTGAATATTATTTTCTAGGTGCCACCGTTCACGAAACATACGCAAATAAAACGAATTTCAATGTATTTTCAAGGTCACAGCAGTGGAAGCTCACACGGTATTTATGAGGATTTTTAGTATGTTAAGCTATACGCCTAAATGAGTATATATACCTAAATCCAGCTATCTATAATTTTTTCCGCTATTTGCAAAAAATATGTCTAAAATGGCTGGACTACTTGGTTTCTCTTCTAAAAGTAAGTTGTGCGCACCACTTCTCTGTTTATTTAGGTACGGCACTTTACCTATAATGGTTTTAGGAAGCGATGAAAAGCGGGGATTACAATATTTAAAATAAATTTAGATCTGTAAGAGGTGAGACATCAACAGCCCCTGTGGCCTAATGGATAAGGCATCGGTCTCCTAAACCGGAGATTGAGGGTTCGAGTCCCTCCAGGGGTAGTTTTTTTACTTATTTCAATCAAATATATTTTCATTTTTTCATTTATTTTTTAATATTTGACGTGCACCTTCTGAACTGACTGATATTATCAGACAAGAATTTCCATGAGTGGGAGCCAAATGGCTTACCAATTTTGCAGGAAAGGTAAGTTCACATTCCTCCCAGGTTTTTTTTTTACATGTTACAATAGACATGTGCGTATAACCCGAATGGGTAGTAAGACGCGGTGATGATAATAATAATAATAATAATAATAATAATACTACAATATACATGGGATCGATGGCTTTACTTCCCCTTCTAAGAAATGTATGCTACCTCCAACCCCCCCTTAGGTTCTATGACCTGTAATCTAGAACTGTATCCAGGTCCTGCATTCTACTATATATTATTCCTATTTGTATCTTATTCTTTTCATTCAATCTGGAACCAACACATCAACACTAAACCTAATTGTCCTAATTCTTACTTATTATTTGTTTTAGCTATTCGTTATTTAATAATATAGGCTAATGTTTCTACTTTTGACATCTAACATAACCTAACCTAATTCTTAACCTAATCCAACCTAAATCTCAAGGCGATTAATTTTAAATAAAAGAGAAGGGAAAAAAACACTTCTCAAGTAAGACACAACATATGATTTTAGATCATTACCTAGAATCTCAAAATACAATGATAGAATTTTGATTCACTACTATACTATGAATTAGTAATAAGTAATCACTCTCTAATTATGTCATGTGCTACAAATCTCACGAAATCATTATTATTATTATTATTATTATTATTATTATTAGCACCGCGTCTTACTACCCGTTCGGGTTGTACGCACTTACGCTAATGTGCAATGGTAGGGTGATTGTGAGATGAAATGGAGGACCTACAGTTTCACTTGGAATCCGAACCACGGTGGAGGCCTGGAATTCCTCACATTCACACGTTGTGATTAATACACATCTTGTCAGAGGTGAAAGAAGGGTTTGACAATCAGATAAATCTGTGCCGAGACCGAGGATTGAACCCCGGACCTACCACGAAATCGATTAAACAGAAATTTCGCAAGGCTACAACTCAGATGTTCGGCTAACATATGGGATAATTAATTAAAATTACTGGTGACCTGGTGGTCTAGGGATAAGGTGTCGGACCTCTGTGCTGGGGGTCCGGGGTTCAATCCTCGGTCCCAGCACAGATTTATCTGATTGCCAAACCCTTCTTTCACCTCTGAAAGGACGTGTATTAATCACAATTAGTGAATGTGTGGAATGCCAGGCCTCCACCGTGGTTCGGATCCTACGTTAAACTGTAGGTCTTCCATTTCATCTCACAATCACCCTACCATTACACATTAACATAAGTGCGTATAACCCGAACGGTTAGTAAGACGCGGTGCTAGTGATAAAAATAATAATAATAATTAAAATTACTTATACCACTTAACCTTAAACTCTATTATCCCTGCTCCCCCTAACCCCACAGACGTATCTCCTGAACCGCTAGAGCTAGAGAGTTGCCCTTTGGATGGAGGTACTCACAGGCACTAGACTTCGATTCCACCCCACACACCCCCCTAGCTGCCCCCGGACGAATCTCCATAACTGACAAATGACCACAGATTTAGTTGAAATTTTGCATGGGAATAACTCAGACTTTCGATTAATATATAGGCCAACTAATACTACTTATACCACTTAGTCTAAATAATACCAACCCCACACCCCCTCCACCCAAGTACTCCCATACATATTTCCGCAACCACTGAGGAGAGGGAGTCGCCCAAATCTAACCATACAACTTCAATATTTAATCAACCATGAATCTTGTATCCATTTGTAAATTAATAAATTGATACAAGTTAATTTCTGACACACAACACATCCCCAATTCAAAATCCATTACTATCAAAGAAATTATTTTAAAAATCAAGTCCCTCCCACTTCCCCCCTCACCCCCCCCCTCGCTTCACACTCTCCATTATATGCCTTTTAACTAAAATAATGATACAGGGGTGAATAAGGTATAATTTTAGAAGAAATATACTCGGATTTGCATTTATAGGAAGAGTGGAAAACTAGCTATGAAAACACTCTTTCAATACACTCAGACAGGGTTCAAACCCAAACCTCCCCGTCACTGGCAAATTAGAATATATGATCTTAGTCTTTTAGTTTAATTAACTTTTTAAAAATTTAGTTTTATACTTATATTTATGGAATTTTATGTAACGCATAGACCTTCAAATGTCAACGTATTAATCTAACTCATAACGTGATGAAATTATCTATATTTAAAGAACTCCAGTTCATACCATTAGACCCAAGCCAGTATTATATTAATAAACAAGGCGTGTAAAAAGATATATAAATGTATATAAGCTTTAAATGTCACATTATTTTGTATATAAATGCATTCAGGTGTTTAGTTCTGTTACAAGAACATTTATAAGCCTCCACGCCAAACATTTGGTTTTAATTTCTAGTCGCGAGTAATTAAAGTAATAGCCTATATTTTTAAAACATATTTGTAATAAAATACCAAATACTTTTATGTCATTATGGACATTTTTTCTCTAACTCTGAAAAGGTTAATTTTATTTAATGCGGCTATTTGTTAAAATCTATTCTATGTTGTTTAAAAGTAAATTATAAGTAATACTAATCTATTTAACCATGATAAACCCGCCTTGGTGGGAATGTGTACTTAATGTCATGCTCATATAGCATGATTTTCTGAGGCGGGGAAGGTTGTGATTGAATCCAGGCCCTATGTATTGAGTGTTTTTTAAGTGGTTTTACACATTCCCTAAGCGCAAATTTGGGTACATTTTCTTTACAATATTCTTTCATAATATCTACCTTACTAGATTGATTAAAATGCTTACAGCCCGGAGGGGTAGTAAGACTCAATGGGGAAAAAATATTACAGGGTAGCTATTGCACCCATATCCTCCCTCCCTCCCACCACTCAATATCTTTTTAAAAAAACTAACAAAACTATTATACAAAAGTTGGACTCTCAACCACACAAGCTTCGATCAACATATTATTTTCCATCCTTCAGCCAAAAATAAAAGTGCTTTATAGTGTTCCACACACAGGAAAAAAAAATCCATCCACTGAAAGTCTTTTTTTATTTTCCTCCTATCCTTTCTCTTATCTCTTTTTAAATAATGCGACACATTAGCACCACATTCTTGAGGGGGTGTAGTTTGGACTAGGGGAAGGGGAAGTACCATAAGGCATTCAGTTAAGTCACGTGACCGTACCGGTATACTCTGTTTCAAAGGAATGTCACACGGCAAGCTTAGAACCATAATATAGAAAATTAAATTATGATAAAGGAATACAGGAGAATACATAAATGGTTTAGTTGAATTGTAGCTACAATTGCGGAAAGAGATTATAGATGAACCACAGTATAGTCCGATAAATATGTTTCACAAATGAACATTAACATAAGTGCCACTTTTTATCACAACATCTATTAGATACCCAAACAGTACTTTTTAGATCTAAATCTTGTTTTTATCACTGCGTCTTACTACCCGTAAGTGTTAAACGTTTATGTTATAACCACGCGAATGTGTTAGGGACAAAGAATGTTGAATTTAGAGGATGTGTACCCATATTTGCGTGGCGGGAGATTGGAAAACAATTTAGGAAAAACCACCCATAGTACACTCGACCGAGATTCGTACCCTGACCACCCTGTCATCGAAGATCGAAAGTAACTCGCTCGTGGTGGCGATTTTTAAATATGACACCTACGTTTGGATAAGATGTAGACTACCAAGATAAGTAGAAAGCATAGCATGTGACACCTTAACCACAAAATAAAATCTGGGGAATGCAGATATGACATTCGTTTTAGTGTGCAATGTGAGATGAGGCTATGTAAAGCATGTTTACTTACTCTTAGGGTAAAGTGTTAATATAAAAGAAAAAAACGACTAATCTAAATAAAATAACGGTCCATTTTCATATAAAAAGACTTTAAGAAATTATTAATATATTTTTGTGGCCAATATTGAGTACATTTTACTATGTTATTAGTGTTATTTTATAGGTGTTGATCATATCTTTAAAAAGTAACACTCGCAAATTACATGACTTGAAAGTAGAGCTAATTAACTTACTAATTGTCAGATAAGTTTATTTCTTTGAAAAGTAAACTATATCCTAAATTTGTTTTTGGTTAACAGGAAATAATTTCATGTACACAGTATTGAATTTGGAGACTTAAGGCGGGAGTGTAGAGAACGCGAGATAAGGCTATTGGTTTTGCAATTTTATAGCTAAACCTTTTTTTTTTTGCCTAAAGTAAATCAAATATTTTTTCAGTAGAAACATAGATTTTAATTTTCTTCAGATGATGATATCAACAGTTCTTGAATAGCTGTCATAAGCTAAGCGGCATTAGTTGATAAACATTTTAAACGAAAAGAAAAAGTTGTCATTAGATTCGAAGACACTCTCGACAAATATTCAACAATCTGTTTAGTTTTAATCACAAGGTAACTTCAACTCTATGTATCTTGCTGGATAAATATTTGATTTCTTTTGAACAAAATTGTTTTTGTATAAGAACTACAAAAATATTTACCTTTTCTCGTGTCACCTACACTCCCAACACCTAGTAATCAACACAACCACCACCTTGACAAAGGGTTGTTCACATGAGCTGTACCGAATGGCATGAGCATCTGCCTGTATAACCTTGACCGCATTAAATTAGAACCTTCGCTACCCTGGATCATCTGAAAAAATATTCTAAACCTGACTCTATAGTCGGTGTTATCTGTCAAAATATGGGGGGGAAATTATATCCAGACGCAGATTCAGGGGGGTCAAAGGGTCAGTTGACCACCCCTGTGAAAGCTAGAACAATGATACAAAAAACTAAATGAAATTTCAAATTTTAGAAATAAAATACACTACAGATAAATTATTCAATTTTTTTTATCTTTTTACACGCAGACACCTCTTAAGCCGGGTCCACAAGTGCGTTATTGGTCCACGTTTGATCAATGTTCGATATGACTCACGCAAGTGTGGGAAAATATTCGTTTTCGTGTATGAATATTTGTGGTGAATAGCGATTAACGAACATTGTTCCGTATAGAGACGGTAGATTACCACAAATCAAAGAAGACTAATAATCGCCTGAGAGCAGTTTGTCCACGAATACCGAATATAGAGTATTTGTGGACAAGAGGAGCGGCGGAATTGTGGGGGACTCTCCCCCTTGGAAATTATTTTGCCCTCCCTGGAATAAATTCATCCCATAGATATATTTCAAATCCTCTGATATAATCGATTATGAAGTTGAAAGATGGCCTTAAATAAAACTCCAAATGACTTATTGATTTATTCTATTGTCAAAAATTTGCCATAGAAGACCACTTCAAATTACTACTAAGACTAGAGGCAACTGACTGGCAGAAAAATTCAGGAGAGGAACTCTTCGAATAGATTCCAAGGTCATCCAAATTTCAAAAATATCTAGGGGAGGTTAACTCCAAATAGCTTCTAGTTGCATGCCATTTTGGAGAATTTTCAGGTGAGGACCAAACCAAATAGCCTAGTTTCTAAAATAATTCAATTTTCAAAATTTTGTCGGTGGATGACCACTTCAAAGATTATCTTCTAGAGGTATCTAACTATCGTAAAACATTAAATTGAAGATCACTCTAAATAGCTTCGAGGGGCATCCAAATTTCAAAAATTTCTGGGCGAGGAACACTTGAAATGGCTTGTAAGAGAATTTTAATATTAAGGTGAAGACTACTCATAGCTTATAGAGTGAACCATTTTTCAAAAAATTGTTGAAGGAAGGCCACTCCAGTTTATAAAAACTATCTGATTTTTAAAAAATTGGGAGGATGACCACGGTTTAAAACATACATAAAATCAAATATAAATGATAAACTATTAAATTGGTTTAAACAGAAATCCAACATTTAAAAAATTATGTTATTTATATTTGAGTCACGCATTGCTTTCTCGGTAGGCAAGAATAAAGGCAATTGTGTCTGGTACCAACGATTACACCTTTAAGGAGGCTGCCTAGGTGGCTGAAATGTTGCCAATCAGATATTGCGCCTAGATTAAATATTGAAAAAACCTTTTATGAGTACGCGAGTACGGTGCTTACTGGAATTAACACACAACTATTTTCTATGAACTAATCCATGTATATTACTTGTATACTTAGCTTAAAGTTGACATTTTCCACATATTGAAAATTCCAAATATCCACATATTTTGTTTGATCATTTAAACCTTAAATGCCTGGAAAAATATAGGTAACTGGTAGAGGAGTATAGAAATAATCTTTTTGAATCAAATGATGTAAATTAATAGGGGAGTAACAAAACAAATTTTATTTTGATTTGTATTTTCCTCCTCCCCCATTTTTTCTCCTATCGCTGGACAGCTCCACCAAGGAACGTGTCATATGTTACAGAAACTCAAGGCAATATAAAGTATCAACAAGATCCTCTGAACAGGTTTTTGGGTGCATATAGCGGCGCTAACAACTGGTGGCGTCAAGTCTTCTCTGTCTTCTCACGACCATGACTGAAGCAATAATTGAGTACCTGACATTGCCTACTCGGAGATTTTGAAGCTATTTTGCTAAGCGTGTTGCATCTTAACTTGACGCACCGAAGCAGTCTAAGCACTATCACACTTGGACGCTAATGTACAAAATAGAAAGAGAGGAAAGGAAATGAGAAGTTCACCCTGAAAGGGCTCTCGTCGATGTGCTGATAACCCTTTCCCTCTTCCTCTAACGAGTTTAAAGTCATTTTAATATTTGCGCCTTGATAACATTGACTTGTTTTTTAATTTTACCTTTTTCTCGTTTCCTATTCTAGATATTCATATGCTACCACGGACTTTTTTATTCTACATCCTGGCAGGAAGATTTCTACAAATCATTTTCGTGACCAATCCAAATAGCCTAAGTTGTAGAGGATTTATAAGAAATACGTTTACATAAAAAACTACTTAATAATAAAAACAATAATTTTATGAGATTGTAGGAATATTTATAGAATTATTTAAGTATTAATGGTTTTTGTTTCAACGTTAAATCTTTAAAACTCGCTGAGTAAAACATAAATTCACTAACATGGGAAATCCTATCTTGACCTGCCGTGACGTCACAGGTAGGCAACGTTCATAAAGAACTAATCTCACAGCAATCAACCGGAATATTAAGGCACGTCTACGCCGGTGAAACATATGTTGTCAACAAAAATGCGAAAAAGCAGCTATGAATGTTGACAACATTCTTGTTGGTAACATGTTGACAACAAAAAATAGTTTTTCAGCAGTGAGCGGTAAACATAAAATAAATGTTGGAAACATTGTTATAAATGCCCAACATTGTTGTCAACATCGTTATCAACATTTAATTTTGCTCGGAGGCTCCAGCTGACAAGGTTGTGTTCGTGCGGTGTGATTCTATTGTTGTGTACTCCATTTCTCGATTACTAATACACAGAGATTGGCCAGCTCAGGACTATAAACGTAGAAACAAGAAACATGACGCATGGCGATAAGTTTGCAGGATCGTTAAACGTTGAAAGAGTTGAAGAAGAAGAAGAAGAAGAAGAAGAAAAAATTAGAAGGTTTTAACGAAATAGTTTTCTCGTGAATTAAAAAGGGGAACACAGAAACCATCAGGAAGTGGAACTGAAGAAGTTTATTCCTCAAAATGGTTCTCCTTTAAACTTCTACATTCTTATCAGCATCCTGAACTTAACTAAATCCTGAAAACAGTTTTGATTTGGTTTAAACACCTTTTTACATAAAAATGTTGTCAACAGTGACGTAACTAGGGGGATGTGGGGAGTGTGGCCCGCACCGGCTGACACCATCAGAGGGGGTGACAACAAAGTGTCTATATTTTAATTTTTAATTTAATTTTAGCACCGCGTCTTACTACCCGTTCGGGTTATACGCTTAAGTACTAATTCCACTAATGGATTAGGAATTGGGAATGTTGAATTTAGAGGAAGTGAACCCGCATTTGCGTGGAGGGAGAGTGGAAAAACATTTAGAAAAAACCAGTTCACCCGACCGAGATTCGAACCTCGATCTCCCCGTCCTCGGTGGTCTGACTCAACACGTCTGGCGCGTTAGCCAACTACGCCACCGAGGCGGGTAAAGTGTCTATAAAAATTGTGTGTAGTGTATTGGCAGAGATTTATTATTAAAAAATGTATCCCTCTAGTTAGCTATAAACACAAAAACATATTTCATGAGTACAGATTACATGTATTGTACCAATATACCTACAAAGACAAATCTATGCTAATTTTCTTTTTGAACCTTTTAATGCGCATGCGCTACGGTTAGAATTGTCTTTATTACCCAATTACAACGACGCTTCGAATTTCGTTTGCACGCGCTACAAGCACGCACTGCTGTTTTCGTTGCTGCTGATGTTTTTATAGTCGCTGATTTTGTCAAATTTTCTGGTATTTTAGCTATAAAATTTTAAGAATATTGCAATATGCATTTGTTTACAACCTCTTTATTATTTGGGCCTCTATTAACTATGCCAACCTCAGTTTAACGAGCTAAAATGAACATAATTTTGATGTAGTTCTTAAAAGTTTTTACTTCTTACTTCTAATTCTATCGGTTTCCTACCGAATTTTCACTTTAAACCACATGAAACTAGGTAAATGTAACTATATCTCGCTTATGCGTATGATATTATAATTTAAGGGTGTAATTTTAATTTTGCGAGTTGTTTATGTTACTACTATTGCCACTACTTTCATTAATATACGGGAATCTCGATTTACGCGTTACATGAATACTAAAATATTACTAAGAATTATGTATGGTCTGATACGGAGGTAGGTCCATGGGGGTGACGCCATGAGTTACCTCACTGGGTGACACCAACCTTAGTGACGCCACTGGCTGTCAACATTGCCAACATTCATACGATTCACTGCCAACAATGTAACGCCGGTGTGCACGCGCCTTTAGATGCAAGATTACGCTCGAACCAGAAAAAGTATTAAAGTGCTGTTTTTTGCACGATTCAATTGAAAACCTAAAATTTGGGATCAGAATAATAGTTTTACATTTTAAAGTTATAATTTAAAAAAATGTATTTGATAAAATATGATAAACCGGCCTCGCTGGTCTAAATTCCAGTGGTTTTTTTAAAGTATAATACCAAAAAAATCGCACCACGATAAAACGTCTAATTCAAGCTGTATTTCCTACCTAAGTTACGTAGGGTTGGGATGGGCTCATAAATTGTAAAATTGTGAAAGGGTTTTGAAATACATCATTCTTATGACCCACGATCTGAAGTCACCCTCGTTTGTGAGCATACGGTATAAATGTCGAGTTGATTTAATCTGGTTTACCTTAATTGGGTGGTCGGGGCTTCTACCCAGTTCTATCAACTTTTTCTCTTAATTTAAAAAGGTTGTTAGATGATGCCACTATGCTCATGACATATTCAACAACTGTTGAGGTCACTATTTGAGTAAAATTAAACTCCACGTTTGTATGGAAGCCATAATAAGAATAATTAAGAAGGTGCTGCGTGCTGTTTTCCGACGTGTCTTGGTACATCTTATTTACAAGTAGGTACCATATTTAAAAATGACTGCCGTAACTGAAAGGGTTAAGAGCCTAGCTCGCATTCTAAAAAAATATAATGTTTAGGACTCTTAAGGGCACCCAATCAGGATTTGACACATTTGCATCGCTATATAAAGCTTCACACATTTATTGAAGTTTTAGGATCCTAGGAGAAAAAGTCACCAAAAATCCCCATAGTGGTTGAGATAACTATGAAAATAAAAGGAAGATTTCGAGCGATTGGTTCTAGAATCATGAATGGTAAATGTTTCGGAAATCACAGAAATTTTTCTACAAAACCTGAATACAATGATAACATTAAAATTAAAGTTAAGGATGCAACGCTCGAATCCCTCGAATCTTATGGTATTTGAGGGATTTGTGATTCGTAAAAATTCGATTACTATAATGAAGACCTTGAATTCAAATAAGAATTATTTTAAGCAATTGTTAAAAGGAATTAAGACTAATGTGGTTGGTTGATAATTAAAATCACAAAAAATGACAAAATTTTATTATTAATTTACTAAAAAAGTGTTCTTTATATTGTTCATGACGTAATAGACATGACAAACCTAATATCAATCGTCAGGGGCACCACGCTCTGAATAACTTTTTTATATTAAAAATTTTGAATCTTTTTAATTTAACCAAAATAATTGTACATTTTTAAAGATTCGAGGATTTGAATTTGGATTCAAGATTCGAAAGAAATTTTAATATTCGAATCCAAGATTCGTATTCGAGAAATAAAGGGTTCGACCTATCTCTAAATTTAAAATTAAATGAGCTAGGCGAAGAGCTAATCCACTAACGTACCTTCATATTTCAGAAAGTGAGTGTACAGGAAACCTGAGTCGGGCGCTGGGGAAGGCGATGAAGTTGTCCGATTACACCCTCTTCGAGACATGTGTGGGGCCCCCCCGATGGCATTCCTGTGACCACCGTGTTCAATCGGGACAGGTGAAGGTGTCGAAACGGACAGGTGTCAAGCAGCTTGATGGCCGTTTAGGGAGGTTTTCACGCCGATATCAAGACAGAAATACACAAGATCTTCACAAATATGTTGTGTTTTTTTTTTACTGTTCCGTTTCCATTGAGAACTGGAAGGTTTTGTTGCGTGACCATTTGAGGAAAGACTCATTCGTTCATCTCATACTATTCCTTTCCTCTCCATTCCCTTTCTCTTTCACGTAACGGCTTGGATTCGTCAAATTGACGGAAATGTTTCTGTTATGGATGATGAAGACGGGTGCGACCTTTAGGTAAACACCTCCAATCCAAACCTAACTTGTTTTTACTTAATTGATTTCCCAATTCCCCCCCCC
>CABFWO010000385.1:58343-79664 GCA_902155825.1 Timema genevievae | reverse complement strand
TGTGTGTGTGTGTGTATACAGCTGAGATGTGAGGTTGGGAGGGGGGAGGGAGGATGGTAGGGGATAAAACGAAGCTAGATGTTATCAGAAGCCCCTGCTTCATGTTCAAGGGAGGTAGAGGGAGGGTCTGGGTATACACACACACACACACACACACACACACACATTCTGCAATGATTACCTCCTTTCTCTCTTTTAAGTCGCTTATCAATGTCACACAGTGGCGTGAGGACAACTTTTAATTGGCAGGGACCGTAGGGGGAGAAGATATGACACTGAGAGAGAGAGAGAAAAAAAGGTTATAACTAAACAAGCTATTGCTTTTATTTATCATGGTTTGGATTTTTTTGTTTTGTTTATATAGTCCGATTTCGATAGTAAAGAATATTCTTACTGTCATAAAAGTTACTAAAACAATTTTCATATAACTTTATGGAAACTCGTGTGACCTGCAACTGTCACGTTTCATGAAATAATAATAATAATAATAATAATAATAATAATAATAATAATAATAATAAATAAGTAAAATGATTACCATTATCAAGTGCAAAAAATTAGGTTTTGGTATTTTCTCTAAAGTTACCGCCACCAAAATCTTAAGTTATTATAAAAATGGTTTGGAAATTATAATCGACATATACTTTTTTTTTAATTAATACCACTCTTCAATAAAGCTAATAAGTCTATTTACGAAATTTGGATGGCTATCAGCCAATTTGAAATACCATGGCTTACTATTAGTAAACTCCGAATCATTCGTATTCTTCTGGCTTATATTATTTTGTTAATTGATCAGAACAGTAATTAGTATAATATTGGAGAGTTATTGGGCAATATTGATGTTCACAAAACATTAAAATATTTTAATTCAACATTAGGCATACCCGTGTGACCTAATATTGATTTAATTATTACAATTTTGATTTAAATGATTTTTTTTAATCTTCAATCATGGATACAGTCAGCTTTTACTTTCTTGTGTACAGTACATTTTCGTGTTAACTTGAAGATTAGTTATTTCAAACAAATTTTTAAAAGAATATGCTATATTAGGCAATTAGCAAAGAGTCTGGGTCTTAGAGCTTTAACTACCAAATTTAAGCTAATTTACTACATTTTGCTAAAATTAATATGGACCATTTCAAGACATTTAATGAAAAAGAAAGATAAGATATTTTTTATTATCGTAGTACAATAGTGCTGTAAATAGTACAATATTATTTAAGAATCATTGTAATCAATTTATACAATAATAAACGTAAGTGCTCATCAGACTCCTAATACTTTTTAAAGTATTGTGTGTCGGCTACAGCCGGCTATTTTAATGATTTCTGACTTATCATGTAAGGACGTATTTATACAACTTTTTATTGTTAAAGGTATGAAATGTGGCCTATGTCCATCATCGAAATTGAATTTTAGATAAGTCCCTGGGTTCTATAGACAGCAGGGTCTACAGTTCAATAATTTTCATAGGAAGAGACTTATCTAACAACTCTAAATTACCAAATCAACTTTCACATATTCATACGTCAGTTCATGTGATGTGTAGCTGTCACTGTTGATAGATAATATCAATACCTATACAATTAAACTAATAGGTCTAATTTAGTAAAACGTTAACAATTTTGGCTGCCAAAATTAATTTTTAATTTTTAAATGGCCCTTCCCATGAAAATTGGACTAGTTCTACTTACGCGCTAAACTGTGTAAACTATATTATATTATATAAACCAAGGATTTATTTAGAGCGAAATCAGCCAAAATATCAGCAGCGTACAATAAAAGGCACATGATTAGAAGTTTTAAATTTAGAAAATGACACGTAGCCAAGGAATTTTGAACTTACACGTGTCCAACTGGAAAATATTAATATATTTGCCGCAAAGAAGATATTTATGACCATCAAAATGTACTCAAAATTGGTGTAAGCAATCTTCATTCAGTATTATTCAAAACTTAAAATAAAACAGGTTTTCAAATTTGTGTGCAAGCTTAATCTTTGAGACACGAGTTGTAATTATGAATGTGTTTGGTTTCTGAACTTGAATGTTATTTGGCATTTTATGAATACACAATTATTCGCCTCTTATAAGCATCATTTTAAATAGTTTAGATTAGACCATATAAAAAATTAACAATTGTTGTGGTTAGGAAAACAAGAATCTTTTTCTTCTTGTCCTGTATTTTAGGTCTTTTTTCTTTTGCAGCTTATTCATTATCTGTTCAGTCTATACGCATCCTTATATATAATTGACAAACGACCACTCATTTTAACGGTTAGGAGTACAGGATGTCGGGAAAAAATAGTAGTTTTCCACTAAAACCCGATTTTCATGTGGAATTTTCACTTTTTCATTCTTTGTTTAATCGCCATGGAAACCGTTATTTGCTGCATTGCTGTAAATCTCTAAATAAAATATATCTCTTTAGTCTTTGGCTAAAAAATAATAACTTAATCTTTATTTGTGTGTCCGAACACATCACAATTTTATCTCTGGATGAATATTTCTCTTTGGGTGCTGGTCATAACACATCTAAATTGAGATGCCTAAATTGGTGAAACATTTATTTTTTATTAGAATGTTACTATCGTTAATTCGCATTTAAATCAATAATATTGAGCATAATTCGAAAATTAAGTTGTTAAGTTCGTGAAAATATTGTCTACGTTTTGTTCCGCGCATGATAAAATGATGTTTTGGTATGTATTATAGGCTCAAAAACGATCAAATGATCTTGAATAATGTTTAAAAATAGCCATTTTAACTATTTAAGTATGAGTTTTGGTGTTCATTTTTTTTCCAAATAATGGGCTTTGATATTAATTTTATTCAAATAATGGATTTTGATGTTCATTTTTGCAAATAGTAACATAATACAAATGCATAAGTTAAGCCATGTTTTCATTTTACCGCTTAATTTTGAGGATATGACATTTAAAAGTAATGTTTTGTGTACCACATCTATATTTTCACATTTTCTCTTTCTATCTGACACTCTCTCTCACACACACACTCTCTATAACACACTCTCTCATTTAATATTCTCTCATTCTCTCTTTCACACGTTATTCCTCTTTCTCACACACTCTCTACCCTCACAGACACTCTCTATCACACAATTTCTCTCACATTATCTTTATAATACTCTCTCTCTTAAGTTCCATCTCAAACGCTCTCTTTCCCAAACAATCTCTCTCTCTCAAACTCCTATTTTAAACTCTCTCAAAATCATTCTCACTCTTTATTTCAATCTCACTATCTATCTTAAACTTGATCTCTCTATCTCAAACTCACTCTCTCTCAAACACTCTTTTTCTCAAACAATTTTTCTCTCAAACACTTTTTCTCATTCTTTCTCTCAAACTCATTCTCTCAATTTTTCTAACTTACTCTCTCAAACACTCTCTCGCTTAAACTCTATCTCTTAACTCTCTTTCACTCTAATTTGATAAGCCCGTTTAGGGTACTAGAAATTGCTAGGAAATGGTTGAACAGATTTTGACAAAAGACCTTTAATTTTAAAGGTTAGGTATTTAGGATGTCGGGGAAAATAGTAGTTTTCAACAAAAAGCTGTCTTTCTTAGAGAATTTTCAGCTTTTCATTCATTGTTTACATCACTATGGAAACCCTGCTTTGTGAATGAGTGTATATTTGTGGATAAAATATTTATCTCTGGTTACAAATAATACCAACTCAACTCTTACTTTAGTGTTATGGTGCAACAAACAGAAAGATTACGGCAGTTATTTGTATATTTATCAAACAAATTTATGTTATATACATAGCAATGTTGATTTTCATCCTTACTCTTATTTGTCTTTGATTGAATTTGATAAGCTCTTTTCCAGTAAGTGAAATTGCGAGAAAATGGTTGAACCGATTTCGACAAACGTCCACTTATTTTAATCGTTATGGGTTCTGGAACAGCAAAAATAGTAGCTTAAAACAAAAACCCAAATTTCCTAGCGAATTTTCCATATTTTCATTCTGTGTACGCAAGGGCCCATCTGTACAATCATTATTTGTGTACATCACCATGGAAACCATGATTTTTGTATGGTTGTACATGGATGGATAAAATATTTGTCTTTGGTTAAAAGTAATAATTAATTTTTACTTGAGTGTTTTGGTGCCACAAATAAATAGAGAGCTGGAAGAGGGGTCGTTTTAAAGTTCTCATCATGGTCCGAAGGGGGCAAATAAACGTTTTGATTCAAATTAGACACCAAAAGATCTATGTAAAGTTTCTAGCCTTTGACGAGTAAACTATTTGATAGAAAGTCGAGTGAATGCTTTTTATAGAGATCTTTTCCCAATAAAAAGTTTAGAATTCATCTTAGTTCAGTAATCTGCAGAAATCGCTGCAACAATCCACTAGTGCGTATTTATTACGCGAATTGAGTAATTATAAATAAGGTGACATTTAGAGGAATATACCCGCGTTATCGTGTTTTGAAAGCGAGAAACCATTTAGGAAAAACCACCCTCAGCACACATGGTACGGGCTTCGAGCCCCGATCTCCACGTCACCGGCAGTCTAGTCTAATGCGAAAATGACGCCTTAGACCATTTGACCAACGAAGCGGCTTACATCGTTATTGTAATGAGATAATTCGCATTGGTGATCACGCAGTCTAAGACAATTTACAGGCCAATAGGTGATGGGAATGTTTGAGTTCAAATCCTAAATGGGTGCGATGAAGTTGGCTTTTCCGAAATGGTTAATTATTTCTCCACAAAAATGTGAGTACATTTCACATACATTTCTATATAGTTTTATTCCTCCCCCATTAATGTAACTATGAGGATAGTCTTGAAGGGTAATAAGCCATTTCCAGCACACGTGTGTGACACTTAATAAGAACGGTAATTAAATGAATTAGATGAAATTGAAAGCTCAACATTGTATGTAAATACAGTTAACTAGTTTATTGGCCTAGTTTCCCATTAAATTGATTTCTCTTTAAAGAAGATGTGTAATACATGATCACACATAGAACACAGATTGAGAACGACAATTTAGAGATTACACCGAACAACATATCATTTGGTAGGGTCTATAAGTTAAAATATTTATGAACAATTTTAGATACTGATATTAGAGTGGAAATTGTGAAATTCAGGCTTTTACTCGGGCAGTAAGTTGTTTTAGTTGTCAACATCTGAGCTGTTGTCAAGAAATGTAAAACTCATAATATACTGTACTATTTTTGTTAGCACTTGATTTTACTACCCGTTTGGGTTATAGGCCCATAATAAACTAAACAATAATTGTATCTGTTGTTCTGTATTTAAAAGTGGTCTCTAACTTTAAATGATGAAAATAAATTTAAGGTGTTCGAAAACAAAGTACTCAGGAAAATATTTTGTCCAAAAAAGGAGGAGAATTTAATGAAGAGAGAAGGCTTTGGTCCATTCACTATAGAAGCGATGGTGACAACTATCAATAGTCACCAGATTTACTCTCATGTATTCATTCGCCAAACTATATTATCTGAAAGATCATAAATATTGATTGGTTGCCACTTAGGGCAGTCTAAACTCTTACAACACACAATTTATTTTTAATTATGTTTTTCTTTAAACCGTTTTTACACCTTCTTCTAGTTGTCGGCTACCACCACTCTTATGGTGAATGTAGTCTACAAAATGATGAGTTACATACCCTGTACTCGTCACCAGACATTGTTGGGGCAGTAAAATCTCGTAGGTTTCAATGTGCAGGAAATGCAGTACGAATGGGAGAATCTAGACCCGTGTCCAAGATATTGACTGGCAAATATAATTGGAAGAAACCATTGGGAAGAACCTAGACGTATATGGGAGGATAGCATTAGAATGGAACGGAAAGAGAAAGGGTGTAATGAGGTGGACTGGATAGAACTAGCTCAAGATAGGGATAGGTGGCGTACTTTTGTGAGTGTGGCAATGAAGTTTCGAGTTCCATAATGTCATAAAGTAAGTAAATTAGAACGCACAAGAACATCTGCTATACAGTCTCATCTTTCTAAACGTTTACAGCACCATTTCTTTATTTTTTTCTCCTACTGCTTCGATTGAAATTGAAACCTGACTCAGATCCGCCCGCTCTACACTTCATTAACCAATCAGAGTTGATCCTTTCCTTGCTCGATTGAACCAAACACAGTCTAGGATGGATACCTTGCGGGTATAGGTAAGCGAGAGAGTGAGCGATCATTGCCCCGTTAGCAGCGAACAATACTTTACACTCGAGAAGTAACACCGACAATAGGGCTCGACTTACAGAATTAACGAAAGCATCTTGAGCTCATCTGTCTGTTCTCATGCATAGTGTTCCAATTACTTACGGGACTAGACACATCTTGTATAGTTTTGGGGAAGAAGGTAAGATAAGGAAAGAAAACCTATTCAATTTCTTACTTTTCGTTGTTGCCAAAGTTGTTTACTTCGCAAGTTGAACAGGAACTTATGTTCTTGTTTGTGGTATTGACTTGAAGAATTCAAGTGGGAGTTCCCATCGTTTTTCAAAGTCTCAAAATAAATGCTAAATATAGCCCCACACCCACCCACCAACACACACACACATGCACACGTGAATAGGGTCTGTAGAATTTAGAGGAAATATACACCTATATGCGTGATAAAAGAACGGAAAACCATTTAGAAAAATCCAACTTCGGTAGTAATAATAATATTGCGCGTCTGGGCTATAGCAATTATAACCCAGTATTAGAAATATTAGCCAGTACTAATGTAATGTTGCCCAGGGAACGCCCGGATGTACTAATCGTACATCCGTTCCGTGGAGGCTCTTTCCATGATGAGATGAGATGATGGTTATAGTGAGATTCAGGGTATGGAACCAGTGAAAAAACTTAAACATAACCTAAGCCTAGTTAACTAAACCCTGGTGACCTTTAGGGCAGATACACTTTCGGGAAAAATATTCAGGTATCAGCCGGAAATCGAATCCGGGACCCCTAGACTCGTAGCCAGGTGCGCTGACCACTACACCAGAGGGCCTATTTAACTTAAGTAGACCTAGGCAGTATTCGAACCCCAACCTTCCCGTCACCGGTAAGCCAGACCATACGTGCTTTAAGTTAACCCACAGTAGCCTCATGGCTTCTTTGGTGCTGACTGACAGCTCACAGCTGACAGCTGACGGCTTTGAAAAGCTACCAGACCAAATTATGTATCCCTACGCTGAACCATATGATCTGCAAAAAACATGTGTTTAGCAGCTGTCACTTCTGACAGTCAAAATTTAGGCATATACCTAAATGTTGACTGTCAGAAGTCAGCTGTGAACTGTCAGTCGGCACCAAAGAAGCCATGGGGCTACTATACGTGCCCAGAGATGTTAATTAACTAGCATGTGTTCTACTATATGATTTTTCGTAGTAAAAAATACCATTCAGGCTGTATTCAAAAAATTAACGAGTCTTGTCTTATTAAATAATAACATCACTTTCACGTAGGGCCTATTTAAATAATAGGATGTTTAAGGTGGGGATGTTCGGGACGCGAGAAAATGTGTGTTTGCAGTTTTTATAGCAAAACTTCTTTTGATCAAAATAAATATAATATTTCTCCAATAGAAACGTAGAGTTTAATTTTCTTCACATGGAGATATCAACAGCTGTTGTTGTGTGTGTATATATATGTGTGTATATATATATATGTATATGTATATGTATATATATATATCGTGAGCATAGCGGCACTATATGTAATCATTTTTAAATAAAGGGAAAATGTTGTCATTAAATACCACGACACCCTTAACAGATATTAATGGTTTTTAAATAAACAATAGAACAAGAGTAATTCCGATCACTATTGTTAAAAAACTTGCGTCTTATAGGTAGGCTTTTTTTTTTATCGCCGTGTCATAATACCTGTTCAGGTTATACGCATATATGATAATTACTCTAATGTGGTAAAGATGAGGAAGGAAGCATTTTAGAGGTAATCTACCCGCATTTTCATAGAAGGAGAGTGGGAAATCCTTTAGGGAAAACCACCCTCAGGAGGACTGACCGGAATTTGAACCCTGATCTCCCCGTCATCAGCATACCAGTCTAACACGAGGGTGACGCTTTAGACCATCTGGCCACTGAAGTGTTCGTAGGCTTATTTAGTTCACTAACTATATTGGGTTCGCCCTATTTTTACTCTTATGTACTCACTGGTTCCAAGTATGTTTTTAAATCATACGTGATAGGCCTAACTTTGTAGTTTCTCTTGCGGCCCACCCATGATAGCTGCATTATGCAGATTGGCTCGTTAATCTTGAAATATTAGACCCCATAGGCCTAGATAAAATCAATCAACGTAATTCTTAAATGTACAATTTAGAACAAACGCACCCTTATTTAAGGTGGAAGGAAGGGGGGAGAGTGGAAAACCATTTAAGAAAACCCAACCTTAGTACACCCCACAGGAATTTAAACCTTGGACTTCACATTACCTTTTCTATGCTGGCACCTTTGTCTCAGATAAACTTCACCACTGAGGGATGTACGAGTTTTAATATTCAAATCATTGAAAAAATCTGGCCTCAATGGCATCCAAATTTCAACGTATTTGGGTCTATTAATATTCGTCATTGTGCCACGATTAGTTGTCAATCACCCTATGAAAGTCCCTAGGCTACCCGGTGTTTTGAAAAATCGCTGACAAAGGGCGCATCCGCTGTGTACCACAATAGAGCCCATCAAGGAGCGATGAAGCCTCCCATTTTTTGACAAGACCTCTGCCGCGGGCGATGTTATGCCCGCTTTCCTCTCCTTCTCATCACATCTTGTACAGAGCACACTTCAATAAAATAATTTACCGTGAACTGTGAGGTCTGCACCAACAAACACGCATCGATGACTCCCACCGGGGAAATATTGTGAGCGATCCGTTAACAATAACATATTTGCTTCAGGCTATAAATTCTGCATGGTCCAATTTTCCGGTGAATAGCACAATAATATAAACCTGGGTGGCCTGATATTTTCCAAGGAAGGGCCCTAAATCCCTTGAGAAACACTTACTAGAAATTTGATCTTCCAAATGGTGCAAGCGAACTTGTAACATGTTTGTGATTAATGTGGACTGCCAACCGATGCGCTAAGAGGGTTTGCAGTTATTTAAGAAAAGATTTATTTTTTGCTATTCAAAATAAGGCCTACGCTTAATTGGAAATGAAAGGTATCAACCGTATATTTAAAAATCAACCATGTTCACCCGAAAGGAACACAACAGAAAATACTAAGATAATTTAGAATTGAAGTATTGCTCTAATGGTTTTGAAGATTGAGAACAGCCGTCCACATAAGAAATACCACAGGGTAATGAGATTTTCCTTCATTTAGATAACACCCTTAATAGTTGTCATTAATTGTACAGTAGGCAGGTATCTTAACCACGGAAGACTGGTTGGTATGGGGATGTGAAGTTTCAAAATAAAGTTGAAGGCCTAAGTCTCCTTCGCTTCAACTTTGACATCCACAATAACCTTCGCATCTTCGAAACATTTAAAAAGACGAATAAAACTTCAGTATAATATAATTAAAATATTTTAAATATCTCACTGAATATGAATTGTTTCAACCTTTTGGAACAGCTACCGAGATATTTCTAAACAGTCTACTGATTAGATGACATTTATAACGTAAGCAGAGATATTCAGATATGTCAGCATAAAAAAAATAGGTTTTCTTTCCTCCAAAACTTTATCTTTATCTAGAATAAAGATGCATTAGTGGATACAATTAATTTAAAAATCAAGAGTAGTGTTAATTGACCCAAAAAAACTAAGTTCCGCTTCAACTTTTCCTCTCGTGTTTCAAGCTTCGCTTTGCATTTAAAGTGACTTTAAAACAGAAAGTCAGAAAGTCTTGAAATATCTTCAAAAACCTCTTCCAAACTGTTTTCCCCTAAATCCATGAATGTTTTGGTTTCTTTAAATCGTTACATAACAAATTACAATAATACAATAGTTTGATATTAGCAAGACCCGCACTGGTGGGCACTTGGACAAAGGTGTCAGTTTCGCCTAGTTAGTTTTACCGGTGACAGGAAGGTCAGAGTGTGAATCTAAAATCTAAATGTTCAGCACTTTAGGGTATATTTTCTCTAAATTATATCTACTCTTTCCTACCCCATCCATCAGCATAAATATGTGGAAAGACAGGCCGGGTAGTAAAATGCGCACCATGGAAAAGTAAATAAAATAATAATAACAACCGCATGGAATTGTTCCAGCCGAAGGCAGGGACTGGCTGATTTAGGATGATAATATCCTCAGAGGCCGAACGGCCATTTAAATATAAATAGATATCTTTATTGTTGTGGGATCTCGAGAATGTAGTTACCGTACTCGAAATTTCGAAAATGGAACCTCGTGTTGTTTGGTCAATTGGTAGTTTTTCGTAAAGAGGAAGGACAGTGTTTTTTAGTGTAATCATTTGTTTGTTTGTTTGGTGAAGTTGGAGGGCGGCGATTGCCAACGCGTTAGCAAGCCTTGCCTTCAGGCCTAACAACAACAACAACAACAATAATAATAATAATAATAATAAATATTTCGCTACTGGGCTAAATAATTCGTAGCCTAGTAGTGGAAAGATTAGCCATTATTAATGTACAGTATCTTTGCCCCGGAGACGCCCGAATGTATTACTCGTATATCCTTTCCGTGGAGGCTCTTTCCATGAACCGATTATATTAGGAAAATGATGGTGGTAGTGATTATAAGGGTGTGGAACCAGTGGAAGCACTTAAACTTAGCCTAGACCTAGCTAATCACTATTATAATGAATTGTTTGGCGGAACTGATTTAAAATAAATGCTTTAGTTTACTCAAAATCCAAATTTCCATCTAATGATAAAAACAGTCTCTAATTTCCATGACTATAGAATAAAATACGTTTAATGACTAAACACAAGGAGGGAAAAAATTTAAATATCGTGAAAATTGTAATAAACTATTTTTATATTTAGTTAAAGAATAAAATTTCCTTCAACCCAGATATGACCGTTGGGGTGGTTCACCTTTCCGGAAAAATAACCAAGGTATCAGCCGGTTATCAAATCCGGGACCCCTAGGCCCGTAGCCAGGTGCACTGACCACTACCCCACGAGGCTGGTTAGTCTTAATAATGATGCATGGTGGGTGAAACGTGGTTTTGGCCTTATTTGTGTGTGACATGGTGAATTGTTTACACTCTTGGATGATTTAAGCGACTTGTAGATCAAGCCATCTGAGCTGATTTAGTCGGGTTTAGTTAGTAGTCAACGGTCAAGTGCAACCTTGGAAAGGTTTAAGTCGTCTATGATAAAAAATAATCACAATATATACAAGTTGATATTTATATAGATCCTGTAGCTTAAATGTTAAGAGAATAGTTTGACTTGAATGGTAAAGTAATGGGATTTTTTGAACAGCACGATTGTCCAAATAATAGGATGAGGTAAATTAATTTTGTTTAACCATGTGAAATGTCGGCCTAGTAGAGATGCTATCGGGATGGGGGGGGACACGGATGGACATATTCTCTTTGCGGTACAGTTTATTGATTGCGAGGTTGCCGCGTGACTGCGCATGCTCGCAGATGTGTACAGCCACCCCCAGAACCTTCGTTTGTAGCTGCTACAATCATGTAGCTATTCCTGCTGAATTTGTTCACTGTTGGTTGGACCCTGTCAATCTCTCATGAGACTCCGGTTTATTATTAGTACAGTAGTCCCATGGCTTCTTTGGTGCTGACTGACAGTTCACAGCTGATTTCTGACAGTCAACATTTAGGTATATACCTAAATTTTGACTGCTAAACACATGTTTTTTGCAGATCATATGGTTCGGCGTAGCGATACATAATTTGGTCTGGTAGCTTTTCAAAGCCGTCAACTGTCAGCTGTGAGCTGTCAGTCAGCATCAAAGAAGCCATGGGGCTACTGTAAGTAAGTATTAGCAGGAACTGTTAAAGTGGGGATGTAGGGGACGCGAGAAAAGGGAAGTTTTTTATACAAAAACAATTTTTCTTGTTAAAATAAATAAAATATTGCTTCGTTGCAAACAGAGAGCTTAATTTTCTTCATCTAGTGATATCAACAGTGGTTGAATATTTGTCATGGTCGTAGTGGCATTACATGACAAACTTTTTAAATGAATGGGAAAAGTTTATCATTTAATTCCAGGACACCCTTGACATAATATTCAAGAAATAGTGAGGTAACCATAAAAAGAAAATTAAACTTTATGTTTGTACTGAAGCAATATTTTATTGTTTTTAAATTAACACTGGCCTATTTCTCGTGTACCTTACATCTCCATCTTAACGACTCAAACTGAGAGGGGAGATGAGAGGGTTGATCTTAGAGGAAATGTACCGTATTAGCGCGAAGAGAGGAATAGAAAACGGCCCGCAACGATGGACACGTGGTTAAAGTCGTCAGTAATTATAATCTTGTTTGGTTTACCGATTACTAGGAAGTTAAATTTAGAATTTCGAACGGATGAGTTTAGAAAGCTTACCTTTCCCTCATGCAAATGCTGATACATTTCCTATTAATTTTACCTTATCTAATTTATTCAAACTGTAAATATGAGGATATCCTGGACTGGCACGGAGATCAGAAGCCTCTTAAGAGGCGCAGCCAAGTCACAAGTTTGCAGGAACGGTGTCTTGACCACAGACAAGATATACACACCTTGTCTGTGGCCTTGACCCATGATGCTTTGCAACGCAAACTAGAAACAACTTTTTTTTTACCACCGCGTCTTACTACCGGTTCAGGCTATAACTTACGCCTATGTACAAATTACGCTAATGTGTTAAGGATGGGGAAGGTTAAATTTAGAGGAAGTGTACCCGCACTTTTGTGTAGGGAGAGAGGAAAACAATTTAAGAAAAAGCACCCTTAGACACCAAACCGTGATTCGAACTTCGATCTCTCCGTCATCGGCAGTCTAGCTATCAGATAACGCAGCCACCTTCGACTCGGTAGTTGGCTTAATGCTATCACTTGTACAATTTTTATAATTGTAAGGGATCGCATATTTAAGAATCAAATAGTCAAAGCTATTATTTATGCTTTTGAGAGAGGATTACTCCACCTAGATATCATATTCTGAAAATTGAAAAATCTGATAGCTCGTGATCTTAATAAAATCACACATTTGTAGCCGACGATTTCTGCACGTCCATCATAGACTCTGCCTTAAAAAATATGAGTGAAGAATGACCCTGGGCACAGGATGAATCCTGGATAGCTCAGTGGTTAGAGCATTGGCATACTAAGTCAGAGGTCCCGGGTTCGATTCCCGTGTCCAGGTGTAATTTTTCAATTTTCAGAATATATTTAGATGGAGTAATCCTCACTAAAAAGTCTAAATAATAGCTTTGGCTATTTGATTCTTCAACACCTTAATGTTGTAAAGAGTGACTAACATCACCCTCGCCTTATAGCCTACATGATCTAATCTAATCAATAACTCTTGCAACTTAGCTCCAATGTGCAGAAAAGCAAGTGTCTTGAAATTAAAACTCTCTAATAATTAGATTAGGCCTACTAAGTTTAGTAATGATAATAAACTATTTGTATTAAAATGTATGTTCTTTCTATTAATTCTAAAACATTTTACGCCTATATACTGTACTATACATAGTTATCACGTTTTTTATGACAGTGACTTTTTGTTTTACTATTTTTTCTGTGATAAAACTACAAAAATTTTAATCGAAATGGTTTTTTTTCTTACAAGTCCTCTTTTTATTAAACTACTAGGCCTATAGTTTTATAAATCAAAATCATTTTATAAACTAGCTTTATATGATTATTAAAATTATTATAGATTAAAATCTTGATTAATTAAAATGAATAAATTTATAGGCCTATTTGAAGGAGCCTTATAAAAACTAATTGCCCCCCTTGACAACAGGCCCTGGATCCGCCCTTGGGCTCAATAGATAATGCATCAATCTCTTAAAGACTTAGAACTTGAACTGCTTTTCTTACCCTGTTTTACATAAATTTTCCTGCTGTGAACTCAGTTTTTGACTTTTATTGAATAAGAGTGAGCCAAATTATTTTTTTCTGTTTAACTTTAACTATGTTTACTATCGCGCGTTCTGAAAACAGTGAGTCTATGTTGGGATATTGGGTAAACCATGATAAATTGGTTGTATTATTTGAAAAAAAAATTACGATGCATTGATTTTTGTAAGAATGGATATCTGAAAGACCTTTTATTTTATCCCTCCTAAAACCACACTAAAAAGCAGAATTCTGGTAGAGAGAAAAAAGGCCTTCCACATGTCTATTCCAACAAAAATCAGTGTTTAACTGTAAACAGAAGGTTTTATCAGCGCATGACTGACAAACTAACTTAAGATGGAGTGCTATTGAGTGTGAGTTTAGGGAAGTATTTTTGAAGTTTTTATAGCATAAACATTTTTTGAACAAACTAAATCCAATTTTTCTTCTATATAAACATAGAGATTAGTTTTCTGCACATGCTAATCTCAACAGTCCTTGAATATTTGTCAGATGTGTCCTGGAATTTAATGACAACTTTTTCTCTTAATTTAAAAAGTTCGTCACCAAATGCCACCATGCTCATGAGAGATATTCAAAAAATGTTGATATTAGCACGTGCAGAAAACTAAACTCTATGTTTCTATAGAAGAAAAATTTGATTTATTTTGGTCAAAAAATGTTTATGCTATAAAAACTGAAAAACTGAAAAATTAGCGCACTAAATTCGCGCTCACTAGCACCCAACCTTAAGCCTGAGGCAAATACCCAACTACACACCCAGTCCTAGAATATGGAAAATATACTACCCGTGTATGAGATGACACAAATAAAGGCCTAGGCCCTACACGCCAAACTTTAATCTATATTGAGCCACCCACTTCTAGGATCGAATCATCAATAATTCTGTTCTATCATCTTCCCTCCAGACATTTTTAATTCACCACCCTTATCCTATATTCTTATGTGAACTATTTTAGGCTACTGCGAAACCCGCAGGATTTAGCACAAAACAAATAAATTATTGTTGTACAAATTGTTGTTGTTGTTGTGCTCCCCTTGAAACAAAAGTCAACTCAAGCCACTAAAAGAAATCGATCCTGTCTCGTTACTCTCCTGTAAGTTTAACCCTCGCTAGGTAACAGCACTCTTCACAACTTCTCCGGCACAAAGCATTCCTCTTCTGGGTTTCTTTCTCTCTCTTTCTAACATAATCTCGTGTGTTTTTTTGTTCACTCTCCTTCTCTCTTTTAGTAGCATTGTCAACAACTCTTCACAACACACCAATGGGGGAGAGGATGGGCGGAGTCTAAAAAAACCTAGGGGAGGGACTTATCAGGAAGAGAAAAAAAGCCACGCCCCTCGAAGCTTCTTCAGATAGCATCGGGCGAGCGTAGCAAGCAGACCTTGATATTACAGGAAGGATAAAAAAGTTGAGTACCCAATTTAGTCTTCTAGGAAGGGGGAGCCGAAAACAAAAACTCGTCAATTCCCCTTCACCCCTTTCAACCCCTCTTTCAACCTATGAAAAGTAAAATATAAAAGAGAAAAGATAATGAAAGGGAGTGTATTTGTATTGTAGGCTATCATCTCTCGTCCAGTTACGATCTATCATTATCGTTTATTTGCTGCCAAGGGACTTCCTCTTTCCTCCTCACCATTTAATGAAGGATAATCGGTACTTAAGCCACCCTCCCTCACTTCTATATAAGGCTGAGGATATTTTTTTCCCCCTAGTTACCTGTCAATACACGTGCTTCAAGTTACCTTCTAACTTTCCTACTTGCCTGGTAAATGTAGCGTACCATTGTCGGGAGGCTTACCCTCTAAATTCCAGGATTAAAATAAAGAAGTGGTCTCTGGTCCCTCCCTTACTCCACTATTTTGCAGTTTTATTGAAGGAAATCGGATCTTCCTAATTCGCTGGTCTCATTCAATGGGGGAATTTGACTGAAACTATAATGGGAATAGGCTTATTTTTTTTACGCTTGTTTTGAGGGAACTAAATGAGCAAGCCAATTAATGAAAATGTTTAGATTTGAATCATAATAGCTTATACTCATTTTTAATTTAGGTTTTTTTTTGTGATCAATATTGTATTCTTTTTTTTAACCACCACTTCTTACAATCAATTAAGCTGTAGATGACCCACTACGCATTTTAATTACTCTTATGTGGTAGTAATGATGAATGAATTATTTCGATAATCTAAATTATTCAGATATTTCTTATTGGTTAATACATCTTCTGTACATGACGGCCGGGGTTTCGAAACCGAAAGGTTGCGTTCGAGGTCGTGTCGACTATTTGAACCACCAACTATGAGGGCCAAAATTAGGGAAACTAACAATCATAAACATTGTAATTTGGTGATAGCTTATGTCATATTTTACAACGAAGATTAGATAAACAAACGCATGCGTAGAAGCGATACTAAATGTCTATTGAAAAATATATCTTCCAAATAAACTAAGATCTAAACATATTTGTTTTTTATATATTTTTTTAACAAAGAGGTTAAAATTTCAGGTTTTAAAAATATATTATAGGGCCTCTTATAAAAAAGTAGCTAATTGTTTCAATATTCCATAGAAGTTTTAATTTGGACCTACATCAAGATCAAATTTTCCAAAACATGGGTGGGAAGAATTGTCATGTGAACTGTGATAGTTTCCATCATATTTTTAGTACAAAGTAGGGAGGTGTGAGGAAGGTAGAATTTAGAGGAAATTTACCCTCATTTACTAGGAGGGGGAGCCATTTGGGGGGAGGGACACCATTAGTGGGCATTGTCGCACTGTACACCCGACCTGGAGTTGAAACCCGAGCTACCATTTATTGACATTCCAGTCGATTGCGAGAGTGATGCCTTAAACCAGGTGTCAGCAAACTGGAGCATCCAACCAGCCGCTTATTTGTTAAGCCCCGCGTCTTACTACCTGTTCGGGTTGGACGCATTTGTACTAATTACTTTAATGGTGTAGGGATGAAGCTTGAATTTAGAGGAAGTGTACCAGCATTTGTGGGGAGGTAAAACCACCCTCAGTACAGCCGACCAGGGTTCAAACACCGATCTCCCCATTATCGACAGTCTGGTCTATTGACTATTGCGAGAGGGACGCCTTGGGGCTTTGACCATTTGGCCATCAGAGTGGGTTCACCTATTATTGAGCAGCTCGCGAGCTAATGATGGGTCTTAAATGAATTTCTTGACAAAATAATAAAATCTTTGTTTTAGTATCCGTGGAGACTAATTGTCATATGCGTATAACCTGAACAGATAATAATATGGAGTGATAAAAAAAATACGAAAAGGGAGTTTTAATAGAAGCGTTTTATAATCTTTTTTATCGCCCTGTCTTATTACCTGTTCAGGTTATAGGCCTTACGTGTAAAGTATGTGCGCCAAATAAGGTCATATAGACCATTAAGGCCAATTAATGGTTTATGAAGAACAGGCGAATAATTCCGCTAGAGGGCAGCACCTCCTTGTTCGGTATGCTCTGCTGAGTGATCCTTAGTGAGCGCCAATGCAGAGAGGAAGAAAGTTTGGTGACCGGAGCTGGTTGGTACATTTTTGTTTATAGCTCCGTGTATAGTTTATGAAAATATGTTTTGTATATCCTTAAAACGTATTTAATCTATTTTCACAATCTAAAAAAAGTTTTATAATAGCACCTCAGTTATGATTTTTACAGGTAAAAAATTAAAATAAAACGTATGTAGCCCTGTAAGGCCAGGAATTGGCCGTATTAGTGGAACACAAGTTTACAAAGCGAGCCGGTACTGTTTTATTAGCAAGGTGGATAGACAGAATCAGAGATATGATTTTGTGTGAAACTTGTTGCAGAAACGTCTATGAACTTTGTGTTGGAGTCTCAAAAAAAAAAAAGACAAAACATTTTCGGTGCCCAGAATGTGACTATGGTTAAGCTAAGATTTCTTTTAAACTTTTTGTTTTATTTAAACTGTAGAAGACATTTTTAAATGGTAGATTTTTTTTTACCTTAGTAAATTATTTTTCATTCAATCGTTTGTTTCATTTGTTTTAAACGTTATCACCTTTGAACCGCTCCAAAATCATAAAAACTAAGTGCTGGACTTATTTGAAACCCCTGGTTCTAATAAGGTAATTTTGCCTTTTGTTAAAAGACCGAAATTTTAACAACCAATAGCTAAATTTTCCACCAAAACTTTATATTTTCCTTTTCCCCATGAATAAATCTGTAAGTACATTTAATTTTAAAACGATTGATCCAGCAACAATCAACTATCAACGACTCATTCCTTAGCCTGGCCTTATTTGGCGCACTAACCTTATATGATAATTACTCTAATGGGGTAGGGATGATGAAGGAATCATTTTAGAGGTAATATACCCGCATTTGTGTGGAAGAAGAGTAGAAATGTCATTTAGAGAAAAACACTTTCAGTTAACCCGACCGGGACTCGAACCCTAATCTCCCCGTCAACATGAGAGAGACGCCTTAGATAATATAATAGTAATAATAAAATTATCATTATTTCCACATTAGTGACTTTCAACCAATGCTTCCTAATACAAACCTTGCTGTTAGCTACCACCGGCGTGGTGAATAGACTGTAGTTGCGGCAGTGACCGTGACTGGTCGCCGCGCGCTGACATCGATACTGCTTGCACTTACTACGATAAAAATCACATAAGGTTGTTTTTTTCTTATGATTTTCAACCCCCACCCAACCCGCACGTAAGGGATCGTAAGATTTTCCGCCCCCTCCGTATCTCTATTTTACGTAACTTGTTACGATTTGGTAAATTATATTATTTTAATGGTTTGATTATTTTTAGACATAAGGATTGGTAATAAAGCAAATGATATGAAATTATAGACTAGCCTACTTTAATTGCAGTAAATTATATTACTATTATACATTTCAGAATGTTCTTACTTTTTTTAGATTTTGTCTTACTATAAACATTGATAAAAAAACTTTACGTAAGATAGATTCTTACCCTTATCCTGACAATGTTTTAGAGCGTGTCTTAATTGCGCTTATCAGTCGGTTCAAAAAGTGAACGTTAAATACCTCAAATAAATTAAATAAAAGCTATAGTTATTTACATGATCTAAGTGTATGTTTATCTAGAAAAGGAAACGAGAAAAAAGGTAATTTTGAAAAGAAAGTAAATGTTTTTCAAGAAGTAAATAGTATGGTTGTGGGTGTGTAAACTCGTCAGAGGCAGAGATGTGCTATCAGTAGATAAACAAGAGGCCTTGAAGAATGAACCGCTAATTTTCTTTCCTCCCTTGACGGTGATATTGGGGCTCGATCTCGGTCCAGTGTACTGTGGGCGATTTTTTATTAAATGGTTTTTACACTATCCCTCCACGCAAATACGGGTACACTTCCTCTGGAACATTGATCCTTTATTAGAAAAACTTGATGATTCTTCTCATGAGGAGAGATGTTTGCGAGCTCTCGATCATCTCAAAAAGGCTCAAAGAAGGGTGGCTAACGTTTACAATAAAGGGAGACTCCCCGTTCCCTATGTGGTTGGAGATAAGGTATTGTGCAGAGAATTTCCCTTGAGCTCCTCGACGGACCAACGATTGGCGAAGCTGTGCCAGAGGTGGCACCAGAACGAGTAATAAAACGTGGTGTTAAGAACAAAACAAAAAATAACTGGTCAATATGGGCTTTGAATGTACTCGTATTTACCCTGATTTTGGTTGTAAGAACAGTAGAGAAAATTCAAACATATTTCTTTACAGCCAACATTGGACACATTTACTATATTATTTGTTTTATTTTATAGGTATTGATAATATCCATCAAAAGAAACAGCTGCAGGTAACATGAATTGATGTATGAATTTATTAAAATGTTTTTAGTAACTTTAGTAACGAACTTCTACTGTTCTTCCCATCAAAATCATATTTTAAAGGCGGAAACCACTGTTAGCAGGTACAGTACTCGGTACTGGTACTAGGGTTTGCCACCCAACAAAACCTTGCCGCACCTGCGACCAACCCTTTGAAGTCTGAGATTGTCAAGCTCAAACGAGAAAATGTGCTTCTTGGAAAACTAGTGTGTTTACTGCCTAGCCTTCTCTCGAACAGAAAAATTCTGTTGTTATCAGTCTAACCCATCACTTTAGAGGTTGCTAATTATTATTGTTGGGGGGTAGTGTAGTTGGAACTGGTTAAGGATGGGCAAAAGGAGAATAAGAAAAAAAAACTACTGTTTCAAAATGACTCACAATACAAAGTCCAGGCTTGTATTTTGGCATCTAGGGATGACCAAAATTAACAAGAACTATAACGATCCCCTAAGGGTTCTGATTATTTTAATGGATATTTTACTGTTGAAAAGGCAATTTCAGAACTATTAAGTTGGGGATGCAGGAGACGTGGAAAAGTGTCAGTGTTTTTGCAGTTTTTATAGTAAAATATTTCTTTGTGCAGAATAAATCAAATATTGCTCCAGTAGTTTAGTTTTCTTCACAACATGGTGCTTTCAAAAGTTCTCTGTCATGAGCGTAATGGCATTAAATGACCAACTTTTTAAACGAAGAGAAAAAGTTTTCATTAAATTCCAGGACACCCTTGACAAATACAAACTAATAACGCGGGATTGTTTGAGTCTGTGAGGTGTCTTAGCGCTCTGATAGATGGCCCTCTTAAGGTGGGGATGCAGGGAACTGGAGAAAAGGTAGGTATTTTTGCAGTTTTATATATAGCAACACATTTTTGTTGGTCAAACTAAATCAAATATTGCTTTTATTCAAACACAGAGTTTAATTTACCGAGAGAATTGTTTATATCACCATGTGGAGAAAATTAAACTCTATGTTTCTACTGAAGTCCGACAACTTAGCTCAGTCGGTAGCATGTCTGCCTACTGAGTTAAGGGTCCCAGGTTAGATTCGATCCCGGCATGGCCAAAAATGTATCATTGATACAAATATGAGTTTACCCTTTCATATTGATAAATTAACGGCCGGGTACTGGATGTTGTCCCTGTCCTAGTCTTAAGACTATGTAGTTTCTACTAGACCCTTATTTGATTTATTTTGCAAAAAAAAAAAATCTTGGCTATAATAACTGCAAGCACACTGTCCTTTTCTCGCTTACCCTTCCATCCCACCCCAATTAAAATATTATTATTATTATTATTTAGCACCGCGTCTTACTACCCGTTTGGGTTATACGCTTAAGTACTAATTACACTAGTGGATTAGGAATTGGGAAGGTTGAATTTAGAGGAAGTGAACCCGCATTTGTGTGGAGGGAGAGTGGAAAACCATTTAGGAAACCCCCC
>CABFWO010000385.1:40384-56200 GCA_902155825.1 Timema genevievae | reverse complement strand
CCCCCAACGCACACACACACACACACCCTCACAGCCCCACCTCGAATTAGTAGAACTGTATAGACATGAGAGAGGGGTCGAGGCTATGTTCAATGGTCAACTTGTAGTCTACAGTCCACATACATGAAGGGAAATATCCTCAGACTGCAGTATTTATCATGGAAGTGTCAGTTCTTAAGCTTAAAAACCTATTGAAACAATCAACCATCTTATTACGTTCATTAGGGTAATGTTAAAAATGACTGAGGGAAACTAGATCTCAGTTTGAGAAGGTGTAGGGTAAGCGAGTAAAGGTTTTTGCAATTTTTATACAAAATCAATAGTAGAAACATAAAATTCAATTTTATTCACATGTTGATATCAACAGTTCTTGAATATGTCATGAGCATATTAGAATTTGATAAGAAACTTTTGAAATGAAAAGAAGAAAAAAACTCATTAAATTCCAGGACACCTTTGACAAATATTCGAGAACTGTTGATATCATGTGAAGATAATTTAAACTTTATGTTTCTAATGGAGAAATATATATACATATATATATTTTGCTATAAAAGCTGCTAAAATAGTGTCCTTAGTTCGCAATTCCTACCATCCCCCCTTAACATTAGTCACGTTTATGGAAAAAACAAATTTCTCTAAAGTTTATTAAACATATAACTTACCTTATAGAAAATACAGAAACAATTTTTATCAAGAAAATAGTGGCAGCCCTGTCATGACAGATATTTAAAAAATGTTTGGAACTACTATATGTAGAAAATGAAATTAAACAACAAGCAATATGTGGTTAGCTTTGATTAAAAACAAGCTATTTTTTTGCTGTAAAAACTGCAAAAAATACTGATCTTAACTCGTGTTCTCTTCAACCCTACCTTACAAACCATGATTTTAAACATAAAAATACTTTTAAAAAAAACATTTGAAGGGGCGTTGAAAGGCAAACCCCTTGTCAAAGAAAACAGTCAGTCGTACATCCGTTTATAAATAAGCATCGCTCCGCTCCTTTAGGATCTGATGCGAGTAATGTGTTAGCCTAGATAATTGTCAGAGAGTAGCCCAGACTTGTAAGCAGTCATAAGGACGAGCTTTTGAAACGTTTAAGGTAGTTGTCAGAGAATGGCGGTAAATCGCCTTAACTTGGAAACACGCTCCGGACATCCCCGACTCATCCTAAGATCACATTGTAAACACACTTCAGTGGGGTAGGTTAGGGTTAATACTTGACTGTGAACTATATCTACTTACCCACTTAACTACTTGAAGGATGCTAAGCCTTCCCTTTTGATTGCTTGTTTAGTGTGGATTCTTAAATTATACGCCCTCAATGTGGCAAAGACAGAAATGCTTCTTTGGGGATATATTTGTCCCTCCTGACAATATAGTCCAATTTTCTTACAAACACCTTTATACCTACCATAATTCTACTACATAGGCCTATTAGGATTCTTGTAGTAAACAATACCTTCCAGATGGCTATTCTCTATCTAGGAGAACTGTGGACATTTTTAATTTTATAAACTTTTCGCTTTGAGAATACACAGTCTGATTTTTGGCGGGGAAAATATGTTCAATTCTTAGTTACGATACTCAACCAAAAATATTTTGATAACGTGTTTTATACAGGTGTATTTAAGGTAAACTTTCTGAACAAACAGGCTATATCTCTAAATAAGCAAAAAATAAATAAACATAATACAATATGGTTTATATTACACACCTAGCTTAAGGTATTTATATATCACATACACATACACTAAGCCAGGTGTGTAATATCAACCATATTGTCCTATGTTTACAGTATGTGCATGTTTATACACTATTTTTACTTTCTCTCTATCTTACAGGTAGAGAAAGTATGGTGATCGTCAAAAAAATCGAAATCGAGATTTTGATGAATTTTGACGTTTCATGACTCCCTGAATCAGAAAAAGTGGTTTTTGAATTTCCGTCTGTCTGTCTGTCTGTCTGTCTGTACCTCCAACTAGAGCCTAAACTATTTTACCGATTGAGCTGAAACCTGATATCTAGGGTTTTCATAGGGTTGCCCCGAGGGGTTTTTGGAATTGGATATCTACCCCTAAAATTAAGGGTAGTTTACTGAAGGGAAAAAAGAGATAAAGTCGATTTTCTCAAAATCGGCTCTAACGATTTTGATTAAATTTTATTTATGAACATTAATAAATATTCCAAACAAAATGGCTACTCTCAATATTTCGGCAAAATGGCTTTAAGGGCTCCGTTCTGATGCGTAAATTAACATTTTTTATAATAGCTCCGAAACTGAGATATGAAATTACTTAGCATTACAAATATGTATATATATTTATAATACAAATATTTTATTCGAAACATATTTTTATAAAATCAATAATTTTCAATATATACGCAATTTTATATATATATTTTTAACTTTTTGGACATTAAAGCTTAAGTATTGCGATCGTAAAAAAAACTAACCTGAAATGTTGATGGATTTCGACGTCTCATGACCCCCCGAACCCTAAAAAATAGTCTTTGCAATGCCGTCTGTCTGTGTGTGTATAAAAACTTAAAATTAAGGGTAGTTTACTGAAGGGCGAAAAGAGAAAAATTTGGTTTTCTCAAAATCTGCTCAAACGATTTTGATTAAAATTCGTATCTAGGCGTTGATTAAGATTATAAATAAACTGGCTATTTTCATTTTCCTATGAAAATGATTTTTAGGGTACATTACAGAAGCGTTAATTTCCGTATCTCCACAACTATTGGAGAAACTAAACAACTTATCATTGCAAAATTGTAGGACTATTAGAAATAAAAAACTTTTATTTGACATATATTTTTATAAAAGCAGCAGTTTCTGAGATATTTGCAAATATATTAATACAATTTTGTGAGCTTTAGTTGTAAACATATACTACTTAAGTCTTAACGCAATAATTCTCCAATGCCATAGAGTAATTAAATATAAGTATCTAAAAAAGTATGTTATTTTTCCTTAAATCTCTTAGGAGAAATGTTTGCATAGCAATGATCTATCTCCATTTTAGACTCAATAGTCAATATTTACATTTTTTATTGGTCAAAATGTATAAATGAATAATTAAATATCAATGCGATGACTTGAAGATCTGCAACACCTTATAAAATGTTAAAATTTTAACCAGAAATCGAAATTTTAATACGAAGTGTTGACCCTTGTGGAAGACATTAAACTGTTTGAAATGCTCTTAGGTGGACAAAGATGCGCCTCTTTTCTCATTGATTCTATATCATTGTATATTATTTTATGCGTGTTCTTATGTGGAGTGGTGATGATATAATGTACATTATTCTGTTCAGAAATCTTACGAGTTTATAGAAAGAGAGAGAAAGTCTGTGCGGGGCGCTGTACCATTTATTTATTTTTGTTTTCACTGCTTCTCACCAACCGTTCGGGTTATGCGCATGTGAACTACCAACGAAAGCTATTGTCTTAAGGACGAGGAAGGTTGCATTTTAGAGGGAGTGCATCTGAACTTGCGGGAAGAGTGTGGAAAATTATTTAAGCTAAGCCATCCTCGGTACACCCGACTGGGATTTGAACCCCGATCTCCCGGTCATTGACAATACAAGTCCATTGCGAGACCATTCGACCACCGAAGCTGGTGTCCATATATTTATCAATTAAAAAGCAGGACGAACAAGTATACAAACAGTTACGTAATTTAAATATTATGTGTACTTTAGTATAGGCTTACATTTAAAAAAAATCATCAGCAAAAGTATTTGCTTGGACATAAAACTAAAAGAGACTATAAAAATTGGGATCGTGTTAGAGAGCTAGGCTCGTAAACATTATTAGCCTACATCGTAGGACATATGGACTAAACGTCAAGCTCATCTTGTCTGATTAATCGGTGACGGGGATATTGGAGTTCAAATCTCGGTTGAGTGTACTGGCTGTGTTTTTTAAAATAGTTCCGCCCTTTTCCTCTACGCAAATGCGGGTACATTTCAGAATTCAAACCCGGTATTACCCATCAACGGAAAATTAGAATAAAGAAGACTGACGCTTTTGTTTGCTTGCTCACTTGTAAAGTTTATTTTAATACCTTAAGACTTATAATTAGTCTAATCTAAGCCAGGATAAAGGATAAGTCCATTCTCCATTCATTAATATTAATTTTTTTTTGCCAAACCAGCTTTATGCATGGTCAAGATCTTACAGATGTGGTACTTTTTTTAAATTAGGAGTTTTTAACGAACACTTTCTGAACCCACTGACAATTTAAGTATCCGATTTACAAACTAACTTAACTCCATAACCCACAGCACCCAATTAATCACCTAGCCCAGGGGTTCCCAAACCTTTTGAGACCAGGTGGCCCTTCAAATGTAATTTTTTTTGTGCGATGCCCCTGTAGGCCTATTCAATATTTAAAAAAAATGCTTGACTTTGGCTCAGTCCATTTTCAGACTGTAGGGGAGAAAGTTGCGCATGACTTCACGCAAAATTTTCAAGGAGCATTATAATCCGGAACTTATGAAGGGAGCGCTTTCACAAGAAAAAATTGTGTGTTTTCTTTAATGATTCATTCCATTCCTTAAAACATGTACGAGTACATGTGTCATTTCACAATGCACTAAATGTTTTAGTCCGTCCTTATAGCCGCGATGCACAATTTGGGAACCCCTGCCCTAGCCATTGATTTGTCGATGTGAAAACGGAAAACTCCAATTTCGCCAATTAAGTTATAACTATTTGATTTCGACCGGGCCGATAATCAAAGTCGGGACATTTAGCCAACAATACAAACATGCTGCCGAGTAATCTAAGGAGTAGAATAATTATTACCAACACGATATCAGAAATATCTAGGTTCAAAACTAAGAAGGGCTTTGAAAATTATTTGTATTTTACTACATTGTCAGAAAACTTTGCTCAGCTAGTTGCGCTTCTTTCTACTAAGGGTATTGGGTTCGATATCTGTAATAGTTTTTTTAATCACTGCGTCTTACTACTTATTAAGGTTGTACGTATACCTATATGATATTATTCTAAGGTAGGGATAAGGAAGGAAGCATTATAGAGGTACTATACGTGAATTTGCATGAAAAGAGTGGGATACTATTTAGGGAAACCACCATCAGTAAATTCGACCGGGATTCGAACTCTGATCTACCCTTAATAAGTATGCCAGTCTAACACGAGAGTGACACATTTTAGACCATTCTTCCACTGAAGTGGTTACCTGAAATAATTTTCTCCTCTCACAAGGATAAATTGTAGTCTGGGGGACTGGAAGTTGTGTCTCTTCTATAATCAAGTTTGTTAATAAGTCATCCACAAAGTGAAGCACTGATTTGCTGATTACAAGGGTGTTTGGGTCCAATCCTTAACTGGGAGTACCGAAGGTAGTTTCTCCTAAATAAATGTTCCAGTCTGCCTCCACGCAAATGCGGGTACGTCACATCAAAATTCTACCTCCTCATCTTCATTCCAGCAGTGTAAATATGCAAATTACGGGTAGTGAGACGTGATGTGAGTTTATAAGTCGTGTGCTAATGTAATCATTTGGTTTCTAAGTGCTCATTAAATACCCCTATTAGTAATGATAGTGAGTTCATTTTAAGTGCAAGTTCCCTCCTCTGCCACCTTTTCCCCTTTCTCGTCACCTCGATCATCAAGCACTTCTTCACACAGGTACAAAGTGACAACAAATGACCTTGACAATGAAAGTAGTAAAGAGTCTATATTTAGGTGTCCCCCTCCCTCTTGAGTAGTTTGTATATACAATAAATGAGAATGTTCTTACAAAGAAGGTGGTTCTCGGAACCCAACCTCCTCCCCTCAAACTTCCCCTCTCTGGGCAGATACCAGCCTACCTTCATGACCAGGTAAGAGTATCTTCAACAATTGTGTGCGAGTGGGAGTTTCAGGTGTTTGACTGCTTGCATCCTGTAAGCTTGTGAAATTAGTGCCAACAGTGAGGGACAGTGCTTCTTCAGTGATCTATAAACTTCTTTAAACCACGTCTCTGATTAAAGAAGTCCTGAGTTTGATGTCTAACAACTGCAACTGTTCCACACTCTATCTATTGGATAGAAATAATTAAAAAGATCAGTTCTAACTGGGTAAGTTTTTTCTTTAACGATTAGTTTTACTGAGTTTAGTGTTGTAGACGGGGAGGGGTGGGGGATGGAAGATTTTCCATAAAAATAACCCATAGAGTATATTAAACTATTTTTAATATCTTATAAAGTTTAAAAGGTATGAAAAAAACTACAATTTTGTTTTAAAGTTTATTTACGAATAGCTTACGAAAAATATTTACGAAAGCTTGTCTGTTTTTGCCTCAAAAGGCATTTTTTTTAAAAATGCAGATGTCTTCCACCGGCGTACTGACTTCGAATCCAAGAGGATTTCAACAGGTGGTGGTGAATGTTTCAAAGACATGAAAAATATTTTAAATATATTCAAGTCTCCATTTTTCTATAATGCCGACAACGCACATGAATCAAGTAAAATCTCTTGAATGGAATAGGTTAAGTGACATTCACTTATGCTCACTTTTAAAGTAGCATGTTCAAAGGGGATTATTCCAAATATCGAAAAGCTAGTGACAAATGCGGGCACAAATTTTTTGTCAGAAAATGTAATATTTCCTTCGCCGTGTCTAGTTGGTAAATTTTTTAATTCTTTTAAAAACCTAAGTGAAAATATATTGTTATATAAAAATTATAGTTTTCAGTGATACAGTGCAATAGAAATAGAAGTAATTGATGAAGTGTTTGTTTTAACTATTTACCGATGGTTAGGAATAATATCCTATTCTAGTGCAAAACCGTTGGTGTAGTTTTGTAAAGTTGATATCTATTCATAAGAAATTCATGCGGCCCTCCAAGTTCCTTCGAAACTTGAAAGTGGCCCTGCCAAGGGTCTTGAGTTTGAGACCACTGATCTAAACACTTTTTTTTTAACACCGCGTTTTACTACCTGTTAAGGTTATACGCGGATATACAACTACGCTAGTGAGTTGTGGCTAAGAAAGGTTGAATTTAGAGGAAGTGTACCCGAACTTGCGTGGTAGATGAGTGGAAAACCATTCAAGAAAAATCACTCAGTATACACCCGACTGACCCGTTATCCCCATGCGGCCACCAAAGCAGGTAAAACTAACCGAATGGGTTTCTAACACCTAACGATGTCATTAACGATTAAGGTGCGATTGTTGTAAACGCGAATTAAGGGCAGTATTTATGTTGTTTTTACATAAAAAAATATTTTCATTAAAATATTATCCTACTAAAACCATAGAATTTAATCCTATTCATATATTATTATTATTATATTATATTTAGCACCGCGTCTTACTACCCGTTCGAGTTATACGCTTAAGTACTAATTATGCTAATGAATTAGGAATTGGGAAGGTTGAATTTAGAGGTGGTGAACCCGCATTTGCGTTGAGGGAGAGTGGAAAACCATTTAGGAAAAAAACCCTCAGTTCACCCGACCGAGATTCGAACCTCAATCTCCCCGTCCTCAGCGGTTGAGCTCAACACGACTAGCGCTTTAGCCAACTACGTCACCGAGGCGGGTCTTTTTCAAATAGAAATTTCAACAGTTCTTAGAATATTTTTCAATAAATGGGGTCTTGGAATTTGACAACTTTTTCTCTTCTGGTCGCATAGTCTAAGGTAAGATTCGCAAACTCGTGGCCTGCAAGATGTATATCTGACCGGACCTTTTGCCTTAAGATTCTTCCGGCCTGCAATCATTACGGACACAAAAATAATAACTTAATTTCGAATAATAAAAAAACACTGGGAACTATTTAAAATTGTGCTATATATTTTTTTATCACTTTAAGTAGGAGTAGCGCACTCGATTGTTTATTTACATAATTTAATCAATACTGCTTTAAGTATATTATCGTTAACGTTAACCCATATCAACATCGGGGAAAATATGAGTTTTTAATATTTCTTCATATACATTAATGCTTTTAAATATACAATTTCATATAGGCCTAGCTGTTATAGACCTGAATCAGTGGGCACGCGGATTAAACGTTAGACTCTTCCAGTCTAGTTTGTCAGCATCAGTGAGGTCAAGGTTAAAATTCCTGCTGGACATAGGCCTACAGATCATGGTTTTCCCTAGAGGGCTCCCCCACATTCCCTTCGTTCGAATGCGGCTACATTTCCTCATCATTGAACTACGAGCGTAATTTAAATGTTCGGTCCGCGTCTTACTTTACAGGTTCTACGCATACATAATTACTCTTAATAGGGAGAGGATGAGGAACGAAGAATTTTAGAGGTAATCTATCTGCATTTGCCTGGAAGGAGAGTGGGAGACCATTTAGGAAACTCTTTCAGTAGACCCTGCTGGGAATCGAATCGGTATCTCCCCGTCATCAACAGGCCAGTCTAACACGAGAGTGACGCCTTAGACCAGGGATTTATAAACTTATTTGCAGGTCGGACGAAATAATATACATTGTTGTAGAAACATTCCACCAAAGAGTGTAAATTAAATAATATACGATGTTACAGTTAGTAAAGAGGAGCATTTTTGTCCACCATAGAGCATAACATTCACTTTCATTTTTCAAAGTACAGTACTTCATAAAAAGTATATGTTTGCTCATCACTTAGAAACTATTGACTATATAAAAATATATTTCAAATAAGAGAGTCTTATATTTTAAAGTAATAAATAGTTCATTTACAAATCCAATTTTATTGTATTTAAAAAAGCCTGTTTCACAACGCAACACACTTAAATTATTTATCCCGTCGGCCGGATTAAACACATAGGCGCGCGCGGGGCCCGGGGCAGTAGTTTGGCCATCCATGTCTTAGACCATTCGGCCTTTGACGCGGGTAACCTTTTAATTGTTCTCATCCGATTCTGTAAACCCTTATTTTTAATAAATAGAATAGTAATTTATTTGAGGAGCAAATCGACATAAAGCCTTAAGTTGCGCTCGGATGAAATCATTTCCTAAATAAGCATTCAATTTCAATCACCACTATAAAAACACGTGTAAAACTGGTCAATATTTTATGAAAACAGCGTGTACCGTTCATCAACTGGTCTTGGTACATTTCCCTCACATTTAGATCTACCTATTGTTCCAAGACAAGTTTTGACATCAATTACTCTTGAGTGAAACACAATTTGATCTATCCTCCCAAGACAAGTTTTGACATAATCACTCTTGAATGAAACATGATTTGATTTATCCTCAACTGACAACACAAAATATATCTAGTTCATCTATTGAACACTGAGCAGTGAGCACTCTTAATTCCGTGTACGGATTATGGAAGAAAGTTTTTTTTTGTGAGTGCTTCGCCTCATCTTATTTATTACCCGTTCGGGATATCCGCGTATATACACTTTTTTTATAGCACCGTGTATTATTATTACCTGTTCAGGTTGTATGCGTATGCATTAATTACTCTAATGAGTTAGGGATTAGGAAGGTTGAATTTAGAGGATGTGTACTCACATTTGCGTGGAAGGAAAGTGGAAAACCATTTAGAGAAAAACACCCTAAGTACAACCGACCGGGACTCGAACCCTGATTTCCCTGTCATCGACAATCGACTCTCTTGCGAGATTGACACCTGATTCCAGGGTGGTCCAACGTTTTTCATCCCAAGGGCCAACTCAGAATATAAATTCGCACAGCTTGCCAAATATATATTTAGTAATCCCACCATTTTAATGAAGGTATAAAATTAACGCATAGTAAATTTATTTGAGGTTTTTAACGTGCACTTTCTGAACCGACTGATTAAGAAATTAGGCCTATATTAGCACACGAGAATTTTATATGAGTGAGAGTGAAAGGGCCAAACAATTTCGCCTGGAAAGATATTTTCACATACCTCCCAGGGTCATTTTTACATGCCACAATTGACATGTCATCGACGGCTTTATTTCCCCTCCGAAAGAAGTTGTGCTATGAATTTTTGTCGCTCAAGAAAAATCCGTCAACTTCGGTAACTTTTATAAATAACCTATATACAAATTTTATTTTTTGTTAGTAGAATATTTCAAATTTTACTCACACTTCCCACGAAAAAAGTTTGTAGAGATAATCTCCTATAGTGTATTATGAAATTCACGCGTACACACTTTCACAAAACATCTTTGAATTATTATATATATATATATATATGAATACATAGTTTTATTAATCAAATAAATGCAAAGTAAAATGCAATTATGACATTTTTAAATGAATATTTTTATTTGAATTCTTTTCACATCTCGATAGAGGGGTCCCCTTTAATCTTCCTCCAGGATAATGTGAGGGCCCCCACTTTCAGTGAACGCGGGCTGCATTTGGCCTGTGGGCCGCCAGTTGGACCACACTACCTTGGAGCGTACGGTAACCAAAGGAGGTTATTATTATTATTATTATTATTATTATTATTATTATTATTATTATTATTATTATTATTATTATTATTACTAGCACCGCGTCTTACTACTCGTTCGGGTTATACGCACTTACGCTAATGTGTAATGGTAGGGTGATTGTGAGATGAAATGGAGGACCTACAGTTTTACGTGGAATCCGAACCACGGTGGAGGCCTGGCATTCCTCACATTCACAAGTTGTGGTTAATACACGTCTTGTCAGAGGTGAAGGAAGGGTTTGGCAATCAGATAAAGCCGGTATTTAAACTATTGAATTAATAATTAGGTATTTACCCTCATATGCGTGGAGGAACCATGGTAGATCACTAAGAATAAAACACCCTCGTTACTCTCTTCCAGATTTCGAACCCCGATATTTCCACTGGCAGAGATACATCTCAAGCCATGCGACCACCAATTCGGGTCGAAAGAAAGTTACAACTCTCTAATTTTATTAGTCGGATAATATTCATCACTATCGAATGGCTTACATATGGACATATCGCAAGATAAGCCGCTTCAGTTGTCTAGTTGCTAGAGTTTCTAACTACAGATCTAGAGATCCTGGCTTCTAATCCTGGTGCTACCAGAATTTTTCTGTGAAGCACTGGGTCTGGGTCTTGAATAAATAATTAGCAGCTCCGGTATAGAAAACTGGGATTAACTGCTGGAGGGCTCGTTGTACAAACCACATGACACCCTCTATTCGCTAACGGTAGCGGCCGCTCGGTCGGTATAGCTCACGAGTGGGCTCACGCCATGATTTGTTTTATAACCTATTAATATAAGTCGACCTAAGATTGAAAATGCTGACGAAAATAACATACCTGTACTAGTGACAGAGTGGTCTAAATTTTCTTTGTGTTTGGTCACCGTTGGCGGGAAAGTATATTTACCAATCCCTTCCAGGTATATTGGTGGATTATTCTTTCACATATGATGTTCACTGTTGCTATCTCAACCTCAATCCAGGCTAATGCGGGAGCGTCTTCCCTATACCTAATATCATTGCTGAGGTAACCGCAAGTGTTATGGAGAAAAGCTTTATCTTAGCTCTTCTCTGTTAACTGTTGCTAGATCTCCTTGTTCTAATTTATGTCGAAAGGTGGTGTGCTGAGGTAAGGAGGAGATACTGGCAGCCTTGATTAACCAGCGGTACTAAACTTGTGATATTTAAGGGGAGACTGACCACACGAAAACGAGAGAACGACAACGCTGTTTTCCAATAGTTATCATGCCGTTAACTCAGCGATGTTATTCACTATAATAGATCCTCGCTATCACTTAGCAGCTCTACATGGGAGAACACGGAGAAGCATTGCAGACGTTTAGAAATTTCGTATTGTTTATGAAGGATTTGATTTTCTTTAATAATGTTTTCACCAAAATGTAGTTGAAAGTTTCGACCAGTTAAAAAGTTTTAAGTGGTTTTTAATAAATGTGTGATAACTTACAAAAAAACGCCATAAAAGAATCCCACAGTACATAAACCCCTATAAAAGAATCTCACACTATCTTAAAATGTTCTTTTGTGACTCCCAATAAAACACAATTTTATTTGATAGAGAAAGGCTAGATCTAGGTTTATATATTTTTTTTCCTTTGATGTAGGGAGGACGAGAAAAGGTCAGTTTTTTACAGTTTTTAAATAAAAAAATTGTTTGGTCAAAATAAATAAAAATATCGCTTTAATACAAACAAAAAGAGTTTAATTTTCTTCATTTGGTGATATCAACAGTAATTTTTGATTAGGTAACTATCAACGGTGTTCTGAATTTAATGACAGCTTTTTCTCTCCATTTAAAAAGCTTGTCACCTAATGCCGTTATGCTCATGATAGATATTCAGGTACTGTTGATATCACCATGTGAAGAAAATTAAATTTTTATGTTTGTATTGAAGCGATATTTTTTTTATTTTGGCCAAAAAAAAGGTTTTGCTATAAAAACTACAAAAGCAGTCATTTTCGCGTAAAGTCTTTGATTTTCTTATGCTTTAAACTCAAATTTAAACTTCTGTAACACATCTCAATGCTTTATCACACAACCCTCATATATTAAGTTATTAAAATACTTGTGATGAAAGTGTAACTAAACCAATAAACACAAAAAGTAAAATAAAAGTTTTTCTCCCGCATCAATTTTAACAAATTTAATTCTTAGTTATTCTTTCGACTTGAATTTAATCGCTTATGTTTCTAAAGTGATCATATTTACTTAAGTTTAGATTTTACTCTTACTAATATAGCCTCGGAATTACTTACTATCATTGAGGGTTTGTGATTGTAACAATGAGTAACTTTCTATTAAATACTATTGTTCGAATACTGGTGGTCACGTGAGCAAATGCATTCATATTGTCATATATAATTTGCTGAAGTTTGGGGTTTGAATATCATCTGTATTGATGACTTTCCACTTTCTCCGCGCAAATGCGGATTCATTTCCTATATACCTTACCTTATTCTTCGCTCTCCATTCATTGTATGTACTGAACGTACATAGCCCTAGCTCGTATTGTTTAATGTGCTGGAGGTTGGAGTTGTAATACCAGCAGGGTGTATTCTTTTATTGGAAGTCAGAGTGAGGGGTATCACCTTTCCATAACATATTATCTAGAACCGTCTGTATAGCCTGCATTAAATACTTTTTTATTTCTAGCTGTCAGATAAGCCTCTTCAAATTAAAATTGAACTATTGATAAAAAAGTGTAGTGGTAAATCGTAATACACCCTTAGTATATGTGTGCGTTTGCTATTTTTTAATTTCAACTACACCAGGTACCATCGCTGAGGTAACTGCAAGTAGGAGAAAAACTTTATATTCGCTAATCACAACTTGTGAATGTGAGGAATGCCAGTCCTCCACCGTGGTTCGGATTCCACGTTAAACTGTAGGCCCTCCATTTCATCTCACAATCACCCTACCATTACACATTAGCGTAAGTGCGTACAACCCGAACGGGTAGTAAGACGGGGTAATAATAATAATAATAATAATAATAATAATAATAATAATAATAATAATAATAATAATTTATATTCGTTCTCTCTCAAGTCAATCGTTTAAACATTGACAAACCAGCGTTACAAAAGCTGTCTTAAATATAAGGGAAGATTGACCACACGAAAACAAGAGAATGATAAGCTTTTCCCCATAGTAGCCATTTATTTACCTTAAGAGATGATAGCCAGTGTAAATGATTGCGCTCCTCTGGTAATATCACTAAACTAGATGCAACAAACAAGTACTATTTTTGTACGGACTGTTTGTGTGTATGCCTTGGCAAGGGATATCTACAGTAACCCCATGGCTTCTTTGGTGCTGACTGACAGTTCACAGCTGACTTCTGACTGTCAACAGTTAGGTATATAACTAAATTTTGACTGTCAGAAGTGACAGCTGCTAAACACATATTTTTTGCAGATCATATGGTTCGGCGTAGGAATATATAATTTGGTCTGGTAGCTTTTCAAAGCCGTCAGAAGTCAGCTGTGAGCTGTCAGTCAGCACCAAAGAAGCCATGGAGCTACTTTAACTACAAGAAATGGGTCCTCCACAAAAATTGGAACAACCAATCCTATCACATGGTTAACTGTACTTTCTTTGCTAACGCTCTCGTTCCCTGGACCAAACTGGATGTTTGTTGTTGGGTTGACGAGAGATGGAAGAGGGTGTCCTCTCCCACCTTTACCTCTCCTAATCCTTCAACATCCGGTGGAGATGTTACCCTATATGTGGGTTTTTTTTAAAAAAGGAGGAAAATTAGGAAAGATTTAACGACCAACAAATCTATTGCGAAAGTGCGTATATCACAATAAGGCGATCTTTATTATTTATAATTATCTGAATTATTTAAAATAATCCCATGGACTTAGTTGCTTTTTGTTGATATTTGTTTTACATTAACACTATCATACGGAAATTGTCGAGTGAATTTATCTTTAATTTCTCACCAACCCTCTTCGGTGGCCGCCTGGTCTAACGCGCTACTTTCATGTTGGGCTAAACTACCGAAGATGGGGAGCTCAGGGTTCGATCGCGGTCGGGTGCACTGAGGGTAGTGTTTCCTAAATAGCTTTACACTCAGCCTCCACGCTAATGCGGGTGCACTTCCTCTCAATTAAGCCTTCCTTATCCCTAAACCATTCGTGTAACTAGTACATAGGCGTATAATTCGAACGGGTAGTAAGACGTGGTGCTATAAAAACACATCTCAATATCCATCCACATATATAGTAATTGGGTAGGAATGAGTAAAGTAGAATTTAGATAAAATGTATCCCGATTTGTGTGGACATAATTTATAGAAATCACCTTTAGTAGGCCTCCATCTATCCATAATTTGATCACCGATAGCACCATCACTGGTGAACCAAATTAGACGAGTTTGTCTAGTTCATGTACCCACCTATGCAGGTAGTGGAAATAATATATCTTATAATTGTGAACTACTACTGCACTCGTAGAATCAGGATAAACGTCTTATTTTCTAATAGATATAGTTTTACCATGTACCACAAGGGGGAGTGATAAGGTTTTCGATTTGGTTTTATTTTGTGGGAAAAAAATAGAATTTCATCCTTATATAAAAAGTTTAAACATTTTACACTCTGAAAATGTAATTATTATATTCGTCTAGTAAGTTGATGGTCGTACTTTAACGTCCATTTTCTAAATACATGGCTAAGTGGCGTTTATTTACAAACCAATTTAAGACTAAGTAATCATAAAACACCCAACATTAACACCTGAAATATGACAATAAAGTTTTATAAATCTGATTTGGGATCATCCATTTAGCTTATACACATACAATTCTACCATATACATAGTTCTATCGAATCTATTTGTGATACGAGTTATTTTTCTCTCTCGTCGTATCTTACCTTAAGATGGGGGTGATATTGAGCGCGAATTTAGTGCGCTAATTTTGCAGTTTTTATAGCATAAACATTTTTGGGCCAAAATAAATCAAATTTTTCTTCTATAGAAACAAAGAGTTTAGTTTTCTGCACGTGCTAATCTCAACAGTTTTTGAATATCTGGCATGAGCATGGTGGCATTTGGTGACAAACTTTTTAAACGAAGAGAAAAAGTTGTCATTAAATTCCAGGACACATCTGACAGATATTCAAGAACTGTTGAGATTAGCACGTGCAGAAAACTAAACTATATGTTTCTATAGAAGAAAAATTTTATTTTTATTTTGGCCAAAAATGTTTATGCTATAAAAACTGCAAAAATACTTACCTAAGCTCACGCTCACTAGTACCCCATCTTAAGTCTTACTACCCGTTTTGGCCATCCTCATATTTACACTGGGATAAGGGGAAGGTAGAAAGAATCTAGAGCGAATTTACTAGCATTTGTGAAGAGAGACTGAGAAACGAGATCGAAAAAAAAAAA
>CABFWO010000385.1:11474-34369 GCA_902155825.1 Timema genevievae | reverse complement strand
TTCCCGTCCTCGGCAGTCGAGCTCAACATGACTAACGCGTTAGCCAACTATGCCACCGAGGTGGGTACACCAAAACTAATTATGAATAATGATACGCTAATGTTTATAGATGAAGGTTGAGTCTCATAGGAAGTGTTAACGCATGTTCACGGAGGTAGAGTGAAATATTAGGAAAAACTACCCACACAACACCGACTGAGGTCTAATCCCGATTCCCCCATCATCGGAAGTCCAGTTGTGAGAGTGACACCTTAGACCATTGATGACCAGTGGTTTTTTTTAACCATAATCCATTGTGTCGACGGGTTCAGCGTAGGGATACATAATTTGGTCTGGTAACTTTTCAAAGCCGTCAGCTGTCAGCTGTGAGCTGTCAGTCAGCACCAAAGAAGTCATGGAGCTACTGTACATTCCCACACTAAGAAACTACTTTGACTATTTTATAAATCCTTAGGCCTACGTCACTAGTACGAACAAAAAGAAAGGCTCTAATTAATACTTTCAAAACCCGCTCTGCTGGTTGCATGGCATTAGGCATCATTCTCACAATAGACTGGACTGCCAGTGACTGAGATATTGGGGTTCGAATCTCGCTTGTGTGTACTGATGGTTTTTTTTTTCTAAATAGTTTGCTCACTCTTTCTACACGCAGATGCGGGTACAATTAATCTAAAGTCAACGATGCTCATCGCTAACACTATCGTTAAAACTAAATGAGCATATAACCCGATTTGATGGTGAGGCGCGGTGACAAAAAAAAAATCCTGGTGATTCGTGTTGCCCGATTTTCTTACAAATAACCACCTGGAAAGTGTTTTTTCCTACTAGAATCCACCCATATAGCATAGTTCTGATAGGAAAAATAGACCTTTCAGAAATCTATTCGTTTGACCGAAAAAAAAAGTTTAAAAACACTGACCCTGCGTTTAGGAATGGCACGTTAAATTTCTTATTATTTTAACATTGTTTCAGGAGTGAGGCGGGCCTCAAACCGCTCTGGAGTTCCCGTGCCGGTTCGGCCACATGGCTGGCTACCTCAAGTCCCCCGCGCCACCCGTGCCGCCCCACCATCAGTTTCACCCCCCAGTGCCAGGACTCACCGGTCCTTTCGGGCTCCCGCATGGGCTCGATTCCGTGCACCCCGCTGCCGTCGGCTTCCCCCAAGGTAAGGCATCGCAGTGGATTCTCTCGATAGCACCCCAAGTCTAAAATCCTCTTTGGCACTAAATCATCCTCGACTCCAAACTATACTTGGGTTCCAGATTCCCACTGGCTATAAATCACATTTGGCTCCAAATCCTTTTTTGCTCCGAATTCCCCATGGGCCTAGATTTCCCTTTGCTCTAGATTGCTTTTGGCTCCAAATTTCCCTTTAATTCAATGACCTCTGACTCTAAAAATACGTATTGACTTCAAATTTCCCCAAGTGCCAAATTACCCTGGGTTTGAACGAAAAATTTACTCAAATTATATTTGGGTTCCAAGAACACTCTACTTAGTCACTAGATTCCAAACAAGTGGCTCCACAAACTACAAACGACATTGTTTGGATAATATTTTGCCTAAACTAAACTCCAAATAATTAAACGATACTCCACTGTTTTGAAAACTAAACATTTATACCTGAAACACAAAGCTACTATCAAAATGTGCAAGATTCTAATTACTAGAGAAGAAACACATCCAATAATGCATTTGATTAAAATAAATAATTCTATATTATTAAAATATGAATGTAATATGATTTTCAAACATTTAGACATACACGGCCATAAAAACGTAATATTGGGTTATAGATTTGTAGTATTTCATTTATTAATGATTAAAAAGCTGATCCAATTAACAATACAATCTCAATAAATAAAAGATGTTTATTTACCTTTCATAGGCCATTTCGTATAAACTGAACTCTACTTAAAGATAATGTCGCTACACCCCCCTTTCCCGTGGGCCGACGTGTCAGGATGGCTTAGTGGTACGGGTAGGCAGCAGCAAATGACTGTGGGGGCTTGTGTTTATCTTGTTTATTGAAATAGATTAATTGCTATATGGGTTCATAAATGGGATTTAGGTTTAATAACTAATTGAAAGAGTGTAAAAAAAGATCCTCGTTATATTAATGTCCCTACTCAGCAGTTCCGTGTCTTTAACTATCTTCGGTGTTATAACTAACTGGTGTCGAACACAAGGCCACCCGGCTTTGCGTGGTTGCTGTCCAGCTTAACCTTTCAAGATGGGTTAGGGCGTCCTTCGTACTGAACAGGGACTCAAGCCGTGGGATACTCTTCCAACAAGTTGCTGTAACTTGGTAGCTGAGTTTGTAGAGCACTTTGGAATAGCCCCTTGTCAACTGGGGTCTTTCTACGATCCCACTTCCTCAAAATGTCTAAAAACTCATTACTTACAAAAAAAGGAGGGGTGTTTCCCCCTTAAGTTATTAGTTTTTCCACTAAACTGTGCTATACTAATCGGCAAAACAATCTTTTGTCTTTTAAAACATGATCTGGTTTGAATAAGTGACTGCTGATTTAGGAAAGCTGTCAATATGAGTGCTTAGGCTTACGTCATCCTCGCATGCTCTAAGAGTCTAGATTGACTAAGGTTACAAGCCACGACAATAAATTATTTACTAAAATGTTCATTCAATTCTATAGCTAAAGTGAGGACTTAATTAATCGCTTTTCATCATAAACCTCACAAGTCCTAGTTTTGGAAAATATAAGTATAAATTATTACTAAGAATCCAAAATCACAAAGCCTCTTCAATTAATGATAGAAAATATACTTTTATTACAGTTTCATTAATTAATATTTAATTCAGGATGTATTAAAAATATTATGGCAAATCTTAAAATAGGAAAATATCCTATATTGTAAATGTTGGCTCAAATGTAAATCGAAATACACTGAGGGTGGTTTTGCCTAAATGGTTTCCCACTCTCCCTCGAAAATGTGGGTACATTTACTATTGATTACACCTTTGTCATCCTTACTCTATTATTATTTTTTTTAGGACGTCTTACTAACCATTCGGGTTATACGCTTATTCGCAATTAATTATTCTAATGTGTTAAGGATAAGGACGGCTATATTCAAAGGAAGTGTACCCACGTTAGTGAAGAGGAAGTGCACCCGCATTTGCGTGGAGTGAAATTGGAACACAATTGAAGAAAAATTCCTGACAGTTTATCCGAAATTTTAATCCTAATCTCCCCTTTGTCGGCAATCCAGTCTCTTGTAAGATTGATGGCTTGGACCATAAGGTCAAAGAAGCCGGTAATAGCTTAGTTAAGTCGCGTATGGCTCGGACAGGTAGTAAGCCGTGGAGGGGAGAGGGGGAAGAAAGAAAAAATTAATTTTAACAAAGACGTATTTAAAATTAACATTGAAAATGTGTTGTCGTTTGTATCGTGACAAACGGGTAAACCTACCTTGCAGGCGTCAATGAAGTGAGGCCTGTCCTTCTATTGGGAACTTTTAAGGCTAATGTATTCCAGTTAGCTTTCCTGAGCAGAGAATTATTCCCTAGGGTAGGCTGACAGGAGAGGGGGATTGGGGTAGGGGGTGTGTGTCGTGTGACCTTGGACCCGAGTGTCGGGATTATTAGCTTAGCGCGACGCTCTGATGTCTGCTTGCGCCCGACTGCGTTGCCGCGTACGTATGTGTGCGTGTGTGAAGCCGTACGTGGCCTCGACACACACACACACACACACACACACACACACACACACACACACACACAGGGACATTGAAACAGCAACCTGACCTTACAACTCTACGTTGATGAGGGGAACGCAAAAGGCTTCTTGCTAGGTCATCTATCTCCAAAGGTTCCCTACCTTCGGTGTGTGATGCTTCACACCATTAGGATTGTTTTGGTTTGTTAGGAGCACGTGTAACTCCAGGTGTAACTTATAAATGTGATTTTTAGCTATAACCAGTCGTTGTATATTAGTGTGATTTACATTTACTGTTCATTATCATTTCTTACATTCAACACTCCTCATTAACGGATCAATTTAAGTTGTAGTGAGGAAGAAGGTAATTTAGAAGAAATACCTTTGTATTAGCGTGAAGAGATAATAGAAGAATCACAATTTCATTTTACTCGTGAAAAATAATACGCACATTACACCCATCCAAAAGAAAACTAATCTTGTTAGCGTTGGGTTGTTTTTATTCATCCAAACTCGGTGATCACCAAAGATTCCCATTAAAAATAATTGCTCGTTATTTGGTATAGCGAGACTAGACTGATATAAACTGTGCTGGTAGAATGTGAGTCTAAAGCTCTAGACCACTTCACCAACGCTGCAGGTTTGTAATCATTGAATAAGATTTCAAGACCGGCTTCGGTGGCCTCGTGGTCTAACGCGCTACTCTCGTGTTGGACTAGACTGCTGAAGACGGGGAGATCTGGGTTTGATCCCGGTTGGGTGCACTGAGGGTGGTTTTTTCCTAAATGGTTTTCCACTATACCTCCATGCAAATGTGGATGCATTTCCTCTAAATTAAGTCTTCCTAATCCCTAACACATTAGTGTAATTAGTGCAATTAGTGCATAATTTAAGTTAATTTTACTAATCAAAATACATTAAAATTAAATATTTTACAAGGTAAATTAATCATAATCTACTCCTATATTTAGTTCACTTTATGTAAAATTATCAGCAACTAATTAAAGTTAATTTTACTAATCAAAATACATTAAAATTAAATATTTTACAAGGTAAACTTGTCTGATCGGGTAGTAAGACGCAGTGCTAAAATAATATCAGGCACCGGTGGTAGCGAGGTCTAAGGCGTCACGCTCCCAATGGATTTTTTCGGTGATGTGGGAGTCGAGATCGAACGAGGCGGTGGTTTTCCCACATGTAATTTATCAGCGATTTTATCATCCACTCTCAAAGCTAATGTGGGTGCACTACTTATAATCTAAGTTTGTACTGAAGCAGTATTTGATTTATTTTGACCAACTTTTTTTGCTTTAAAAACGGCAAAAACACTGCCCCCAAATAGCGTGCCATACTTTTCCACCTTACACTACTTGAATAGACACCAGTAATCACTTTAACAAATTCATCAATCAATCTCATACCTGATCTGCTGTTCACGGGATGACCATGGTTTAAATCCCGGCCGAGAGTACTGATTTTTTTTACTAAAATTATTTCTCATTCTCTTCACAAAAAAAATTAGAATAAATTTTCTCATATTCATGGTGGCCACAGACAGAGAACACGGGGAAAATCTGTACAATTCAGGGAATTGTTTTATATCGAGGCAAACAGGGAAATGTCAGAAAATTTAATAAAAGATAAGCAATAGTCAGGGAATTTAAACACTTGGGAAATTCTACACCTAAACATTTGAACCAAAATTGAGAAATTTGATTTCTTGATGTTAACTAAGTAAGATGGTTTTTTAAAAATATTGTATCAATCTAAGAAACAGAAAAATTGCCATTCACTAAGAAAAAATGCAAAAAAAGGTTGACTAAAACTTTTTTTTATGTTGTTTGGAAAACGTGGAGAAATTAGGGAATTTATTAGTAAATATGTTTTGTAGCCACCCTGATACTCTACCTTCCTCGTCCCTATTTCATTAGTGTAAATATGCGAATAGCCCGGACTGGTAGTCTAGTAATATACAATGCACAACATTAAAGTTCTGAAACACTTCATAAAATAAATGCTATTCTATTTTCAAAAAAAGTTTAAGAGACACAGTGGCCGCCATCTTCAAGGAAGCTGTTAAGTTTTGATAACAGACAAGACTTGTGAAACACTCATCTCACCTCCCACCCCTTAAAGCATCCTCTCACGCCATTTTAGTTTGATATTCTCTCCCCTACTCTCGTCAGGGATATCTCTCTCTCTCGTCTTCACCCCCTTCACCCTCCCTTTGTCGAGTCTTTCCGATCTCCTAGCAACCACCTCCCGTCCCCCAGGACCCCGATTACACTGCACTCTCTAAGAGGATCAACCCGCTAGGGGGTTATTAACTTCAAGCTGTTTCATTACATTTCTATAATGATGTGATTGTGCATTTTATACAAATCAAAGAGGTCGTGTTTAGCAAACAGATTGGAGGTAGACGTTTATAGTCTTAACTTTTGTTGTTTTTTTTATCCAGGGCTGCTGGTCTTTGGCTGCCCTTTAGGGCTAACCATAGCTTTTATACTAAATCAGGGTGGCTAAAGTCAGGGAAAACATGAAATATCTGCAAATGTCGGGTCAATAAAATTAGAGAAGCAAGGAGAAATGTTGGGATTGATTTGTGTCTCATAATTGTCCCTATAGGCAATATACATATTTCTATAACATCTTATTCAAACAGTTTAAAAAAAATTGAGGGCATTGCAAAAACACTTATTCATACAAATTGAGTATCTTGATTTTTTCGAACAGCCTTTTCAATTTCAATATGGGTTTAAGTGCAAGGAACTAAGATTATTGGTCAGACATTTTTGGTGGACATCCTGTAATTTATAAATATGATACGAGAGAGGTGAATCTTAAGGACATTCACCAGCGTTCTTATGGAGATTAGGAAAACACCATAAATCAAAAGTTATAATGTGGGGGAACCACCAATGACTTATCGTGGTAGCGTATAACCAAAACGGGTAGTAAGACGCGGTGCTAAATAATAATAATAATAATAATAATAATAATAATTTATCGTGGAGGGTTGCCGGTGTAAGCATAGTTAGTTTAAACTGTATCCGTAAAATATTACTATCCCTCAGTAATTTAATTTTAGCACTGCATCTTACTGCCCGTTCGGGTTATACGCTTAAGTACTAATTACACTAGTGGATTAGGAATTGGGAAGGTTGAATTTAGAGGAAGTGAACCCGCATTTGCGTGGAGGGAGAGTGGAAAATCATTTAGGAAAAACCACCCCCAGTTCACCCGACCGAGATTCGAACCTCGATCTCCCCGTCCTCGGTCGTCTGGCTCAACACGACTGGCGCGTTAGCCAACTACGCCACCGAGGCGGATATATCATGTCTCTCAGTAGAACGAACATTCATTAGCCAGGAGGTATAAATGAAACTGCCTNCTCTACGCCACGTCACTGGAACCCCCCCCCACCCCCCCCCCAGCGCGCTCGTTCGTGATTCAAACATAATCCTGACCTCCAGGGCCATAACCGATTACACCAACCACTACCGACACAGTAAAGTGACGTACATCAGTGGAAGAAATGGTTCTATTGTGCATTCATTGACGTCAAATTATTATTATTAGCATCGCGTCTTACTACCCATTCAGGTTATACGCACTTACGCTAATGTGTAATGGTAGGGTGATTATGAGATGAAATGGAGGACTTACAGTTTAACGTGGAATCTGAACCACGGTGGAGGTCTGGCATTCCACACATTCACAAGTTGTGATTAATACTCGGTCAAATTAAACGCACACCTTAACAATGTAGTCAATAACTAGATCTCACACATCTCAGGAAACGCTACACGCTTCGATGGCCGTGTGGTCTAACGCGCTATTCTCGTAGTGGACTATACTGCCGATGACGGGGAGATCGAGATTCAAATCACGGTCGGGTGTATTAAGGGTGATTATAATTAGTAAGACGCGGTGCTAAAAAAACCCATCTACGTTAAATTTTGAGGTTGAAATGATAGAGCTATATTTTAAAAATTAAATAAATCTCTTAGTTGTCAACTGTTAGCCCTACTATTGGTAATGGTCGGTGGTATCACGTTTCGCCACTGCCATTGGACTTATTTGACAAAAACCTAACTAAGTACAGTACATAAATTGAAAACAAAATATTCATTTGATCAATTTTTAATTACTAAAAACTATTAAATTAATTAGTTTTAAAAATAAATTACATCTTAAACGTTCTCACAAAAAAAAACACGTAAAGGTATGCTTTTAATAAAATATTGGTTGTCAAGAGGCTATTTCATGAAAGATTTAATATTCTTGAAATAATTGTTTCCCAAAAAGTTAATATTTATACCATAATTGAATCCTCCTGCCGATTTTTTTTTACTTAGACTTGAAAAAGGACTATTTATAGATCTTAGAGTTATGTGTTTCTTTATGAAATATATATATATATATATATATATATTTTACTTTCAACTTCGTAAATAAAGTGTTGCTATTAGCTAAGAAAAAGAGTCTGAGTCTGATTGAAGTAAATTTTAAGAAATTGTAACAACTAAGGGGGGGAATATGCCTTTAGAGTTTTCCGCCGGGATGTGACCCTGGTCTCCCGCCTAAGTTCATGGTGGCTACAGACAGGGAAAACTGGAAAAATCAGGGAATTCTTTGATATAAGAGAAAACAGGAAAATGGCAGGGAATTTAATTTAAAAAAAGGTAAAAGTCAGGGAATTTAAATATTTAACTTAAATTTTTTAAACAAAACTAAAAGATTTTCTTTCTCAATGCAAACAAAAAGCATTGTAAGATGGGAGTTTAGGGAACGCGAAAAAGGTCAGTGTCTTGCAGTTTTTATATAAAAACTTTTTTTTTGCCAAAATAAATAAAATATTGCTCCAGTAGAAACATAAAGTTTAATTTTCTTCACATGGTTATGCCCCCAGTTGTTGAATATCTGTCATGAGCATAGTGATATTAGACGAGACACTTTTTTTTTAAATAAAAAGAAAAATTTGTCATTAAATTCCAGCTCACTCTTGACAGATATTCAAGAAATGTTGATATCTCCATGTGAAGAAAATTACACTATGTTTCTACAGAAGAACTATTTTATTTATTTAGGCAAAAAACATGATATATTATAAAAACGACAAAAAAGAGCTCCTTTCTCGGGTTTTCTATCTGACGCGCCGCACTTTCTGAAGCAAAAGACTATCAACACAACTTACAAACTAACTTAGCTTCAGAACCAACACAATGCTCTGTATCCTCTACAGTAATTCATCACTGTGTATGGTAAGCTCCAATTTCATTAATAATGAATTTATCAGCTGTGCCGAGAATCAAACCAGGGATTTTAAGCTCTGTCAGACGTGCCACTGACTGAGAATATAGCGTTATGTAGAATTTGGAACCATCACTAAATCCTTCTGTCATATAGTCACACACAATACCATGTGTTATACAGCTTTCACGAGACAAATTGTGTGAGTGTTGAAAGATGTAAGCTAAATATAGTAAGTGACCCTTGGTCAATGTTGGCTAGTAAATCTTTATTTATATTAGACTCTAAAAGGTTATTTACATGCAAACCAAACATAATTCAACCCAGCCATATATATTCTTTCTTTGGATCCACTTTTCTGTCCCCAAACAATATCGCCGTCCTCAAATGTAGCTACTGTGTTACAAAGGGTGTTAGAAAGGACACATTGTTACCTGCGTTTTGTTACCTTCACCAAATGAAGGTTATTTTTCGTTTGAGTGGTGGCGAACCTCAAAATTACACCTTAGAACCTGCAGGGTTGCATTTTGTTTTTTGTGTTCTTCATGCGGCCTTGAGTATGTTACGGTATAGTCTGTCATATAAAATGGGTCCACTCGTCCCTCCTTACAGTAGGTTTCATGCGTGATTCTTGTGATAGAGCCTTAAAGTAAAGAAGAGCTTTTTTTAAATGTATAATTAAACTATTAATCCTATTTGTTTTAATTTTTCTTTCGTACTACACGTGTCACTATCATTTTGAACTGTTCTAATATGTACACCAATGGCGTAGGTATGAGTATGATATAAGCCCTAAATATGTTTTAAACTTATTTGAGGTATTTAACGTGAACTTTCGGAATCGACCGATTAAAGCACACGAGAATTTCTAGGGTTATTTTACATACCACAATCACCCGACTCGGTGGCGTAGTTGGCTAGCGCGCTAGTCGTGTTGAGCCCGACTGCCGAGGACGGGAAGATCGAGGTTCGAATCTCGGTCGGATGAACTGTGAGGGGTTTTTCCTAAATGGTTTTCCACTCTCCTTCCACGCAAATGCGGGTTTACTTCCTCTATTCAACCTTCCCAATTCCTAAAACATTAGCGTAATTAGTACTTAAGCGTATAACCCGAACGGTAGTAAGACGCGGTGCTAAATAATAATAAATAGTAATAAACATGCCACAATCGACATGAGACCGACGGCTCCAAAGGAAGCTGTGCTACAAATTTTTAGCGCTCTAGGAAAAAAAACCCATCAACTCCGACTGGTTTTGAACCCATGAACATCGGCTCCTGAGGCGAGCACTTTACCCCAAGACCATATTTTTAGTACTGGTGGGCACGTGGACTTAAACGTCAGGCTCATATCTGGTTGGCCAATGACTATGAAGTAGAGGTTTGAATCCCGATCGGGTTTTCTGTAGTTAAAAAAATAACTTTCCATATTCTCAACGAAAAGGTTACATTTCCTCTTAATTCGCCCTTATTTCTTCCTTCCCTATTTAAGTAAGTGTGGATAGGACAGACGGGTAATAATACGCTGCTCACTTAAATTATTTACCAACTATCACTGAGGTTTTCCCATCTTCTTTCCACCATAACGTGGACTCGTTTTTTTCCTGATCCATTCTTCCGAGTGTTTCCTCATTGTTACAATCGTTAATAATCTTGATGTTGATCATACTAATTTAAAACAATCTCCTGGAATGTAATCCAAATCATGGTGATACGTCAAGCTGATCAATGCCATTTTGTCACAGACTGTACTGATAGAGGTAAGGAGGGTGTGCTCAGTAGCTTTTAGTGGTCCGCGGTCACAAGAATAGAGCCGATATTGTGTCCCTGGAGAGAGTAAAGTCTCACGCACCGCTGAACGACCGGAACTTACCGGAGCTGACACTTATCTCGCCAGCAAACCACAACCCCCGGGGGCGGCGACTCGTCCGCCTGTTGGTTCCAGTAGCTTTTGTACGATGGAAATAACGGGGGTGGGGGGTAGCGTGTCATGTCTGGGAGTGTTGCCAGAGTAAGCGGAGCTTGTTCAAGCTGTACCTGTGAACCGTTCAGTGTGTCCAGCAACCTGGAAATAACTGAATAGCAGAGAAATGTTAGGGAATTTGCATGGTCAAATAAAATCCATGGAATTTGATAAGATTTCTGGAATTTTTTCGTATTTACTTAAAAAACCGCAACTTTTGCTAACAGTAGTCGAAATCGCGTTTTTCTTTCAGTTTAATACACACCACGAATCTCTTATAAACATAGTTGAGCTTACTAATCTCAATTCTCAGGGCCAACGTTCAGATTTTTCACATTTATAATGTTAGTAATAATAATAATAATAATAATAATAATAATAATAATAATAATATCAACAAATAATTATTTATAAATTAAAAAGAATTATTAGTAAAAATAATATTATAATAATAAAAACTAATATGGAATTATATGTTAAAAATGTTAAAAATGTTTAATATTGTAGAAAAAATTAATAATCAATCATTTCAATGTCAACTATGTTTTTTCATTAGAAACCTATTGTTCTTTAGCACCGCGTCTTATTACCCGTTTGGATTATACGCCTAAGTACTAATTATGCTAATGGGCTAGGGATGTGGTAGGTATAATTTAGAGAAAATGCACCCGCATTTTCGTGGAGAGCTGGAAACCATTTCGGAAAAAAAATCATTGCACCTGACCGGGATTGAACCCTGATCTCCCCGTTCTTGGCAATCTAGCCTTACTGCGAGAGTAGTGCGTTAGATAATGCGTCTACTGAGGCGGTTTTTTTTATTGAATCTTATGTTGCACAAATATACAAGAAACTTTTGCCTGAAACATTTTTTTTAGTACAGCTTCAATTTTCATACATACAGTATTTAACAAAACCATGTGTACATTTAGGGGAAGCCAGTGTCCGAGAGTGTTTTCATAAAATAATTGTAAAATGCCATCATTTTGAACACATTCAATAAATATAAATGTTTTTGTTACACTTCTATTCATGTTTACACTTTATGGCACCGAATTAATAAAATTCACGTTACTTTGACATTTGTCACCCAAGAACTAAAAAAACAATATTCCTAGTTTTATTATAAAATACAAACAACTTGAGTGTAATAAACTTCTTTTTCCGAATTCTGATCAAAGATAACATCTACACTTAGTTTTGTTAAATATCTTTGAAAAATAGTAGCTGTACAAAAATTTTCAGACTAAACTGTCACAAAAGTTGTTTATTTTTTTGCGTGGATGCCGTAATAAAATAATTATGTTACTAATTTAAAAAAGTTGACATTGAAATGACATTAAATATGTATACCAATTAAAAAATAAACATTATTTCTTTAAAAATTGTTGTTTACAAAAAGAAATTCGTAACACTTTAAATGCCACAGCTTGTATGTAGAGTATAAGTTTATTATATTTGCACACTTTTTTTAAATAAGTTTCTATGTAGTTAAAATAATGTCCTTACCAAAGGTGATTTTTTCTTGGTCAGATAATAATTCAAAATCTTCTCGGAGGACACAGAAAGCATCCTTCAACCCCGTGTTTGTTTTAACCCTGTCCTTGTAATCATTATTTGATCTGTCCCAACGGCGTGGTCGACTCTCACCTGATGAAATCAAGAGTCCTATGTCGATATTCATTGTTAATGACACTACACAAAACACTGCACAAGACAACAAGACACAACACAATATTTGCGCGAGACTCCAGTCACTAGAGGAACCAAACTGAACCGGTCAGGGAAAAAACCTGATAGTGTCAAAGGTCCCATTTACTTCAATGATCTACCACTCTTCAGGTTTCCATCAGGTCCGGAACCTGACCGGCGGAACCTGAAAGTGTGAAAGGGCTGTTAGTGCTTCCACCTGTTAGACAATAGTGAGAACTTTCTAATACACTTTAAATCATGGCTAAAAAAGGTATTTATCATATATAAATTATTATTTTTTTAAATGAGTACTGGGGTCCTTATATGGCGTTTGAGATATTAATGTCGGTGTAAGGAAAAATGCTAGGGCGTGTGTCCTTAAGGTGACCAATCGTCCTCCTTTAGGGAGGACAGTCCTTCTTTTGTAGGTTCTGTCCTTACTCGAAAAGTGTCCTCCTATCTGTCCTCCTTTTTGATATTTTAAAACTAATCTGTTAATCTCTGTATTCAGAGAACTAATGCAGCAGTTGAAAGAGTTTTTTCAATTGGTAATGATTTTTGGACAAGTGAGAAATCAAGATTGAATGTTGATACTCTAGCTGCAGCACTTACCGTAAAATTCAATATAAAGGATATTTCTTGCTCCGAAATTTCCAATATATTGTTAGAAAATGATATATTGACAAAAAAGATTCATTCAATTTAAAAATACTCGTTTAATTAAATAATTAAAAGGGATGTAAGCATAATTAGTATATTTTTGTTTGAATTAATAAAATGTTTCATTTATTTACGTTGTACTTTTTTCTTAAATTTTTTCGTCCTCCTTTTCATTGTAAAAAAATTGGTCACCTTAGTGTCCTGGAACCTGTGCCCGGAACTATCCACGTTTGTTGTCAGGCGCGCTGAAGCGTCTACACCCCCCGCCTCCCTCTCTAACCCCCATCCTTCCCCACAGTTTTATTTTTGTCAGTCACTAGTCAGTGGACTGACATAATCTCTCTCTCTCTCACATTCTCTCAACCCTCTTCTTTATTTTAAACTTCCACGAGGTGGACATAAGCCTGGTACTTTGGTCAGTCAACCTTGCAGACACAGCTAAGCTATCTTTCCCTCGACTCCTGTGTTAAAATATTCATCCCCCACCCCCCACGATTTGAAAGTACCTCAACAATTATATTACCATTTATAATATAACCTGTGCTTTGTCTAAATAGTTCTCCTTGCAATACGTATGTGGGAAGTATTATGGTAAATAAAAAGGCAATCTTTAAATATTTTTTTACTTTCGCTCCCAGGATAACACTTTATCAGAACTAAAACTCCATTATTTGCACCCGCTAGCGAGTCATAGGGCCTACTGACCGAGCGGTCACAGCCATCAGCAATTATAATGCCAACAGTTGATGATTTAAGGGTGTCATGAGGTCAACACACTCCCCGGCCATTAATCTCAGTTTTCTAGACCGGATCCGCTACTTATTTATTCAAGTAGCTTCTCATTTGGCCTTACGAGGCTGAGTTTGACCCCGTTCCAGATCTACTGCTTCACAGATAAATTTTGGAATCGCTGGGGATCGAATCTGGGACCTCTGGATCTGTATCCAGGAACTCTGACCACTATAATCTAATCTCCTTATCAGAATTAGCGTTATTATTATTATTTTTATTATTATTATGCCTATTATTATGAATAAGGAATTAAATTTGTATTAAATAAATGCTTGCTCCGGTGGCCGTGTAATCTTAAGCAATATGATTTGCATTATATTTTCTCATAGCTTAAAGTTGAAGTATGGGTTCGAATCCAGGCACTTGGTGATGGTTTTCAACGTGCTACGAATCAGAACTACCAAGGCCCGGACTTACGATTACCTAAATTATAATTATTATTATCACCGCGTCTTACTACCCGTTCGGGTTATACGCACTTACGCTAATGTGTAATGGTATGGTGATTGTGAGATGAAATGGAGGACCTACAGTTTAACGTGGAATCCAAACCACAGTGGAGGCCTGGCATTCCACACGTTCACAAGTTGTGATTAATACAAGTCTTGTCAGAGGTGAAGGAAGGGTTTGGCGATCAGATAAATCTGTGCCGGGACCGAAGATTGAACCCCGGACCTTGATTACCTAAAAATGGTAAAAAAAATATACTTATAAAATTATAATAAAATTCTTTAAAATATTTTCAAATTTATTAAAAAAATTCCTTAAAATATGAACATAAGCTCGTAATGAATGCACAATACTAGATCAAACATACATCTTTATAAATGGGAACTAATTAATGTATATTTAATAAAAAAATCTTTTAGCGATCAAACACATGTATTATGATACATATGAACTTTTATTTTTAGCACCGCGTCTTATTACCCGTTCGGGCTATACGCTTATATACTAATTACTCTAATGATTTTAGGTATTAGAGTGGTTATATTAATAGGAAGTGTACCCGCGTTTGCGGGAGATTCGAAACCATTTTGGAAAAAAACATCCTCAGTACACCTGATTGAGATTTGAATCTTGATCTCCTCGTCATCAGCAGTCTAGTTTACTGCGAGAGTAGCGCGTTAGATAGAACGCGCCCAAGGAAGCGGGTTAGTAATATAAATATTGATTTTCAAATACCTGCTTCAGATATAATAGCTTTCACCGTCCAGCGTAACCCTTTCCAGCTTATTTGCACTTTTCCTTCAGGAATGTGGAATTTCCAACCACACAGGTAGTAATTACTGTACAGAGTTTATTTGGGGTAGAGGGGAGGCGGAATATTACGTGCGGTGTGTACTTATTCTGCATAAAGACCTAAAAACCATGTACACCGAGAGAATATTATCAAAAAATACCGGTAAAAACACATTTTCTTAGCCATGAACAGAATTTATATACACATCATGAGTGTTGTCTGTGATTAACCGAAAACAAGGTGACATGTCATCATCACATGTTGTCACTAGGGCTTGTACTTTGGTTACCCAAAGACTATCAAAAATAACTTCAACGTTATTAAAAAATGACTTTCGATTTACGAAAAAAGATCTAAAAATATGAACAAAAACTTTTAATGACTGCACACAACTAAATCAATTGCGCACTTTACAAATAGAAACTAGAATATATATATTTATACAATGACTACTCCTTAACAACTAAACTCTTACATCCTGCTGAGTATAATATCGATTTACAAATACTTGCTTCTACCTCCTAATGCAATCCTTTCCAGCTTATTTGCACTGTATCATCAGGAATGTGTATTTTCCAAGAAGAGGGAATACAAAATTATTATCTTCTCACTATGACAACTCTGTGTTTAAAAAAAAAGTTTGCGTATTAATGGATTTATATTTGTATTTAAAAATATTGATATTCAAGAAAAATGCCTAAAGGTGACTCAAACATGCCTAAAATTTACAACAGAAAACCATGCAAACTAAGAAAATATGACCTAAATATACAAAATAATAAAAAATTTACCAAATTATGGCCTATAAAATACGTTTCCTTAACCGGGGAAATATGAAAATATAATGTGTGTGCACACAATAGCACTGTCTGTGATTTACCAAAAACAAAATGACATAAAAAATAGTTAACGATGTGAAGTTTCTTTTTATCTATATTAATTACAATTTTGACTGAATAGGTTGCTTCTGGGCAATATTTATTTAAATGTAAATAAATTACTACCTGAAGCGTGTGAAATAGTGTTATCCATATGCCAAGTACTATAAAAGCAACTAAAATCCAGTGAATCGCACTTTCTAAGAAATCATTTTATTTATATTATTTTTTACTAACTGCAAAACCTTGGGTAGTATATTTTAACGTCATTTCACAATTTAATTGTGATACTAATCGCGTTAACGGTTTTTTTAATTTGTTTCAAAAATTTTAATCAAACTAAATGGAAAAAATAAACTCATCTGCTTTAATAATCCCTTACGAACATAAGGACATGATCTCTCAATTACTTCTAAAAGTAAAAAGTTACTTATTTTCTTAATGAATATATGGCTATTATAATAACTAATAAATATCATGATCTAATTAATGAAGGGAAAACTGGTTGTCATAAAAGTTATATCAATACTAACTACTTTCCTGTATGTTTCTTATGTAGGTTTTGTAATAAGAGAAGTTTATTTGCTTATTTGTAAATATTTTTTTACGGTGCTGTTAATTAAATATATATATATATTTATATCAGTTAGGTCTATATTTGGCCTTCCTTATTATACTTTGTTATAAATATTAAGTCTTAGCCTTGGCCGTAAATATGATTTGCGCTTCATTAATGTCCAAACCTCATCGAGGCAATTTAGTTCGCTTCACTATGATGTACAAAAATTATTAATCTCCAGGTGATGTAATAGCAAGCAAAATTGGAGGTGCTAAGGAAATAATAAATTAAGTCTCAGGTACTTTCTAGCAGTAAGTGCTTGGTTTTTTAAATTTCAGGAAGTCATTAACATTTATTAATAGGGGTATAAAATGTATTTTTGTATATAAAACCAAATACTCAAATATTTACTAACTCGGTAGACAATAGCTATAATTTCTTAATATATTCTTACTTCTCCCCCTTCTCCCCAATTAAAAAACAACAGGAGTTCTGATCCAAAACTCTCCCCCTGTTTCAGAATGGACGGGGCCTTTCACAGAATATCACCGTGCAATAGGTAAGATAAAAATGTATTAGAATTTAATATAGGTAGTAAAGTTTAATGGCGGAAATTCTTAATGAATATAATAATGTGCTCTTCAAAGTTCTAATCATAATCAAACAGTTCAATAAACGAATTAAAATCAAAGTCGTAAATTAATTGTGGGTTAAGGTTTGGCAACATTTTATGGTAAAACAATTTTCATAAATAAAATAAAATAAAATAAAAGTGTGCCAGTAGTTAATCTGAATTTAATTTTTCTGCAAAGTAAATATTACAAATTTTTAGAATTTATCACACGGGCATGCCGATATTTGTATAAAAATACATGTTTTTAATACAGAATAGTGTCGAGGAAATTACCGAATCCATTTACAAGTTAACGTTTAATTTAGTTGTGTTTTAGAGTAGTTTGGCGGGTGCCAAATTTGGAACTTTTTTTTTCTATTTAAAATAATTGTTTTAATGTCACTAGCCTGATATTTTATACAGGGTGTCTACCATCCGGGAAAATCAGGGAAAACGGGAACTAGCCGGGAATTTGAAGTGATCGGGAAAAAACGGGAATAAGCCGGGAATTTGGTAAATTACAATAAAAATCTGGGAAAATGTGGTTTTACTCAAAATATGAACTATAATAATTATTTAAACAGTAAATAATAATGTTTTTCAAAGTGTAGTTTTTTTTGTAGCTGTGTAATAAATTATATAATTCCTAATAAACAATATTAATACAAATTAAAAAAAATATGTTTATTTAAATTTTAAAACTTATAATTATTCATAAAAAAGATTAATAGGAAAATGACCCGCCTCTGTGGCGTAGTTGGCTAACGCGCTAGTCGTGTTGAGCCCGACTGCCGATGACGGGGAGATCGAGGTTCGAATCTCGGTCGGGTGAACTGGGGGTGGTTTTTCCTAAATGGTTTTCCACTCTCCCTCCACGCAAATGCGGGTTCACTTCCTCTAAATTCAACCTTCCCAATTCCTAATCCATTAGCGTAATTAGTACTTAAGCGTATAACCCGAACGGGTAGTAAGACGCGGTGCTAAATAAATAAATAAAAATAGGAAAATGAGGGGGGAGGTGGGGGAATTAGAAGGATGTGACATACTTTTTAGTCGGGAATTTTAGGAAATGATCAGGGTAAATCAGGGAAAAAGTCGGGAATTTCATTGGTCAAGTTCAGTAGACACCATGTTTATAATAACTCTCCTTCATTGACATCATATAGGGACTTGTTTAGTATTATCCTATTCTGTGTTAATTTGTAAGTCGTGTGTTGGATACCTGTGATTAAAATTATATTTATTTATTTGAGGTATTTAACGTGCACTTTCTTAACCAACTGATTATGTCAACATACGACCTATAATCTAACCTAAATCTAGGACAGACACAACACCCAGTCCCCGGGCGTTAATTTATCACTGTAAAAGGGGAAAACCACATTTTACCAATTAATTTTTTTCAACCCTACCGGGATTTGAGCCCAATACCCATAGCTCTGTAGACAGACTCGCTACCGACTGAGTGAAGGTGTCGGACTTGTGTTTAAAAAGTGCACACCAAATACCACCGATAAAAATAAACTGAACAGTTTGTAAATATTTTTATTAGGTTAGTCTTTATATCGACAATACGTTACCGAGTTTTTTTTTAGTAAATACTGTGTCTTACTAAACTCCATTCAAGGTAGGAATTACTCTCTGAAAGGTCTTTTTTCCTACCAATATTCTACTATATAATAGATTTCTGGTAGGGAAAAAGGCCTTTTAGAAAACAATTCCTACGCTGAACAGACTTTACTCAGGAATGAAAAAGGTTAAATTTAGAAGAAGTATACCCGCATTTTCATAGAGAGTGGGAAACTATTAAGGAAAACCACCCTCAATACACTCGATCGGGATTGAACCCCAATCTCCCCATTATCGGCAGTCTAGTCAATTGTGAGAGTAGTGCCTTAGACCATGTGGACACCGAAGCGGTTTTTTACCGAGTTGATCAACACGTTGCTTCTCTTAGGAAAAGCAGGCATTACAAGTCACTGCTGTCTTTAATTCTAACATTTTTAAATTCAATTGTATCCACAATATTATTCAAATTAAAGTACAAAGACACTTTTAAAGAAAAAATCTTGTTTATAAGATTATTGAATAGTGTTATTATCTGTGGCCTAGTGGTCACAGAGAAACCTGAATAAATAAGTAGCAGCATTGGCTTAGAAAACTGATATTAATGGCCGTAGGGCTCGTTGTACTAACCATACCATACCTGCTCTCCGCAAATGTTGGCACTATCATCGCTATCGGTGGCGGCCGCTCAGTCTGTAATATCTCTATCTATATCTATTTATAATAAATAAAATTATAAAAAATAGAAACGTGATTTATGTAATAATTTTTATTCGTTGACATGTTATACGCATTTTAAAATCAAAATCAAGGAGATTTTAGAATATAAATTCCAATCTCAAATTTAGAGATAAATTGGTTTTATAATGCTGGGTAATATTGACATCAGCTTTCCATAGACAGGCTTAAGAAAGAGGACTTATATAATAACCAATAATTTTATTGATTGAAAACAAAACCTCATTCATATATTTGTAACTAAATTTAAACAAGCCTATTTTTATTGGAGTATTTAAAGCGCACTTACTGAACTAACTGATTATATCAGCACATGATTCACGCACTAACTTGATAACATACACGTCACCCAGTCCACCCCCCGGCCGTTAATTTATCACTGTTAAAGAAGGATCCCCGATTTACACAAAACCTTTTTTAAAAAATCGGCAACGTCGGGAATTGACTCTGTGACTCTTAGTTAAATATAGAGATGCTATATCGGCTGAGCAAAGGTATGGACCTACAAACCCATTACTAAATATGTAAAAAAAAAAAACCTTAACTAAACATATGACACGTCATTCACTGTTGACCTGCGCAGAAGCCAAAGATCGAGATATTTAATTTTGTTTGTGTGTGTTAGTCTCTAAAGTCTTCGCCGCCCTAGTTTTTTGGTCTGCTTTAGAAGGTGCATCGACAAAACGTTCCAAGAATCCCCAGAGCTTGAGCCAGGAGCCGTCAACTTAGCAGTCTACCCGTCCGACCTCATTGACTGGACTCTCTTCTAACGCCGCCGTGCCTTCTCCCCACATGGGCTGCCTTCCGTCCGTGTTTCCCCGGACATGTACTGTATTTCTTCAGGCGTAAGGTGGAAGGGAGGGGGGCCTGTAGGGGTGGATGGTTTAATCAGTTACTGGGGTTAATATTTTACGCACTTTAGTTTAAAAGATAAAGAATAACGCCCGCGCAATGAATTTTATCATAGAAATAATAAATTTGTATTATAATTTACGTTTACGAGTATTTGTAAATAAATGTGACTGATTTTATTGACATAATAAATATGTACGTAACCCGAAATTTTTTAAAAAAACACTGTTCGGTCGCTATTTTCGAAACTGGCCTGGGTTTTGCAGCTTGCAGTCATAAGTTCAGTAAAGTGGACATGGCAAACATATTCCCAACACACACATACGCACCCACGCACGTGTAATATAAAGTGTGATTGTTGTGGTGGGCCGATGAGATCCCCTGCAGTTGTTCCCTGCCGCCCCCACTGACTCATCCCCCCGACAATGTAATCGTCCGTTCGCACCATCGCCCGCCTCTCCTGCCTGCCGTGAGAAGCGCACCAGCTGAGAGGCTCGACGCTCTCCCTAGGTCTCCTTGCATGGAAAAACTAAAATAGGATTTACTTTTCGTTCCGTTACACTCGTCAATTTCTCCTCCCAAAATAATTTTTCTTCTCTCTTTTTTATCCCTGTTTCTATCTTAAGGTGGGAGTGTAGGAAACGCTAGCCAAGAGGAATGTTTTTGCAGTTTTTATATTTAAAAAAAAGTTGGCCAAAACAAATAAAATGTTGCTTCAATGATAATATAAAGTTTAATTTTCTTCATATGGTGATATCAACAGATCTTGAATATCTGTCATGAGCATAGTGGCATTAAATGATACACTTTTTAAATGACGAGGAAAAGTTTCATTAAATTCCAGGACACTCTTGACAGATATTCAAGATCTGTTGAAGTCACTGTATGGAGAAAATTAAACTCTACGTTTCTACTGAATAAATATTTGATTTTATTCACCAAACAATTTATTTTATATAAGAAACATAAAAAAACATTGACCTTTGCTCACATCCACCTTATAAAACGTATGTTCAAACGCTCACTAAATGCTGTCACCAAGGGGGCTGAACTGGAACTGCCCTAGTGTATGTAGTAAGGAATGAACCCAAGCCTCCTGAATCATAGTAAAAAGTGAAAACTTCTACATTAACCGCACAAGGTTAGGGAACGGGGAACTGCCCTAGGTTATCTTGTTAAGAATGAACCCAGGCCTCTTGGATCATAGGGATAAGTGCAAACTTGTACATAATTGCCCCGTCAATATAGACCACATGAGCACTGGTGATGCTGAAAAAATAATATCTTTTTCTTAACATTTTGTTGTCAAAGGTTTACTTATTATATTTTATTCGCCTTACACATTTTAATAAGTTAAGTGAGTTTGTAAGTCATCTGTTGATATGAATTTGTTTGGAAAGTACGTTAAACACACTTAATATAAGAAAGAAAAAGTTAGGCCTCGTCATATTCCTTTTTTTATGCATTTTATTGTAATTTAAAAAAAATATTGTTCCTTATCGCATATTTACTACACTTGAACAGGTTTTTTTTATAAAACATTTCCACCATTGCTCTGCATCCAGCTTATTCGTCCGATCCTTTTCGTTTTAGTTGGTACAAACACACATGCAGGCTTAACCCTCTTCCTTTTTTGTCTTCATATAAAAAACAGTAATAAATTCAATCCCCATTCGATTCGTCTTAACGTTTTCGCATTGATAACAATTCAATTCTGATAACGATTTTGTAATATCAGCCCCTTCTTCTGCCTCTTTTGTGTGTGGGGACGTTTATTTGACGTGAATTTGTAGAGATGCTACGGAATATTTACGATACCAGAGAAGGATTTGATTTTTTTTTATATTCGCGGAATATAAAACTTTTCGGAAGGAAAACCTAATAATAGAGATGTTACAAAAAATAAGGAGATAAAAGAGATGTGAGTATAGTCAATGTTATAAAACTGGTAAAACCGGAGTTGTCGAGGATTTTCATTCCTTCTGACTGAGAAAAAGTGGTAGGATTTCCATCCACTTAAAGAGATGGTTCAGCTCAATTGAGATGTATGATAAAAAAAAACACGTTTTTTTTGTGTGGTGGCAGTCTTTAAAATTACGACAAGAAATCAGTGGATGTTTGTAATGAGGATAACTAGTACCCCTATTTGATTTTAATGACCAAAACCTAAAGAGTTGGATTGTTGATTACCTTTAATTCAGGTATATCTCTAAAAAAATGGTTACCTGGATGTTAGGTACATAACATAGGGGGCGGGCAATTGGCTACCTTCATGTCAGGTACATGATACAGGTGGCGGGCATTGACTACCTTCATGTCAGGTACATGATACAGGTGGCGGGCATTGACTACCTTCATGTCAGGTACATGATACAGGTGGCGGGCATTGACTACCTTCATGTCAGGTACATGAT
>CABFWO010000385.1:0-11264 GCA_902155825.1 Timema genevievae | reverse complement strand
ATATATATATATATAAAGTCAGAAAATTTTCAAAGCGGGAACCCACTTGCCATATAGGGTCCGGCATCAAGTGTCTGGGGAACAGATACCTGTATCAAGACTCTTAGAACCCATCATGGTTGTGTCCTCTGAGCGTAGCCATGAACGTAAACGTGCGCAGCGAGCAATTGGGAGTTGGCTCCTTCCATGAGTCCTGAGCGCACACGTAAGGAAGTTAAAACACAACCTAGGAATCGCTCTTGACCAATCGGGGCTTTAACCTAGGTTGCCCTACTGGGAGTCAAAACTCGATCTTAGGAATTGCCCTTAAAAAAGCCTTTAAAATAAGTCGCCCTGCGAGGAGGTATTTATAGTAGTTAAAAATACAAAACTTAAAAAATAAAAGTTTTAATTTTTTATTTATATATTTTTGGAGGATTAAATCGAAATTTTTCATACATTGCACTGTAATATATATATTGCACTGCGTGTTTCTTACTAACCGTCCCTTTATCTAAATTTAACAGGTGGATGTGGAGTGGACCATTTTTTATGTGAAAGTTTGATTGATTGGGTACCGTAGCATTGACTAGAAGAGGTGGTAAAGAAGTGGTTTGGACACTTCGTACTAGAATGTTAGTTGGAAATGAATACAATAAATCGCCAACCCGAATCAGTGGCCGAACCGTCTAAGGTGTCCCTCTCGTGTTAGTCTGGTATGCTGATAACGGGGAGATCAGGGTTCTAATCCCGGTTGGTTTTACTTAGGGTGGTTTTTCCTCAAAGGTTTCCTATTTTCTTTCCATGTAAACCCGAGAAGATTACATCTAAAATACTTCCTTCCTCAGTCCTACACTTAGAGGTTTTTTTAATAACATATGTGTATTGTATATTGTGTATCTTATATGTGTATAGCCTGAACAGGGGATTTTAAGAAATCGCCCCTAGACTTTTCAGCACAAGTCATCTAATTGAACTTTTGCTACTTCTTACAGTATTTCTTAGGCAAAATTAATTCTCTAGTAATAAGGGGAGAAAGGTTAGGTTAGGCTATACTAGCATTGCCCAAAGTATCTTGGGAAGGAACTCGTACTTCAAAGTAGCAGCAGTCCCCAATACTCCGTGTGTGGGGAGCGGGGGATGTACTCTGTGGTAGACTGGGTTCAAAATTAAGAAGTGATGAGAAAGGAAGAGTTAAGAGAAGGTAATGTACATGCATTTGCGTGAAGAGAAAGTGAGAAACAATTTAGGAAGAAAGCGGTTAGCATGCCTACCGATTCGGGTTACTATAAACTAATTTGTGCATAGTGGGAGTCATTATTATATTAACCGGCCCATGGAGTAGTGGTCAGGCTACGAACTAGGGGCCCTGGATTCGTTTCACGGCTGGTACCTTGCGTATTTTTTCCAGAAAGGGGAACTACCCCCCAACGGTCACCAGGTTTTTTTTTTAGTTCAGCTTAAGTTAGGTTTAAGTGTTTCCACTGATTCCACACCCTCATATTCACTTTCATCATCACCTCATGCTCATCGGGTCATGGAAAGAGCCTCCACGGAAAGATGTACGATTAGTACAGTTAGGCGTTCCCTGGGTATTGGTACATTAGTAGTGGCTAATATTTCCTTTACTGGTTTATGATTACTGTGGCCCAGACGCGCAATTAGGATTATGATTATTATTATTATTATTATTATTATTATTATTATTATATGACAAACTAATGTTATGTGTATCTAAGTATATATGTCTAAATCAGTGTTTAAAGTAGTGAGCGCTATTATCTTGTCATACTTGCTCTTCCACCAATGTGTTGAGTGATAGAACAGATAGAATAACACTCGATTGGCAACCTTGTTAAAACTCTTGTCGGCTCTGAGTGGGTTCTTGAAACCAAATGAATAATTGATTGAACCTTAATATTGTTCTTCCACTTCCCTCACCTCTTCTTTATACACACACACACACTCTAATAGAGGCAGACATAGAAAGTTTATTTACTTATTTAAGATGTTTAACGTGCACTTTCCAAACCGACTGATTATATCAACATACGAGAAACCCGCCTCGGTGGCGTAGTTGGCTAACGCGCCAGTCGTGTTGAGCCAGACCACCGAGGACGGGGAGATCGAGGTTCGAATCTCGGTCGGATGAACTGGGGGTGGTTTTTCCTAAATGGTTTTCCACTCTCCCTCCACGCAAATGCGGGTTCACTTCCTATAAATTCAACCCTCCTAATTCCTAATCCACTAGCGTAATTAGTACTTAAGCGTATAATCCGAACGGGTAGTAAGACGCGGTGCTAAATATTATATTATTATTATCTAAATGCGTCAAACCAAGTTGCATAATACACTCGGCGACATTCTCCGAGTATAGAACAGAACACTTAACTTCTCGGGCTAGTTCACTTGTTATATTTTTTTACTGCGTCTTGGTACCTGTTCGGGTAGTACGCCTACATTAATTACGCTAATGTTGTAAGGATGAGGAAGGTAGAATTTTTTAAGGGATTATACCCGCATATGCGTTGAGCTAGTGTGAGAAACTATTATTTAAGGGGGCGAAACACCGTCAATACACATGACCTGGATTCGAGCCACGACCTCCCCCTTGTGGAAATCCAGTCTAGCATGTGAGTGACACGTTAGACCGTACGACCACCAATGCGGGTTTCACATTCTTTAAATAATCTACAGTATGATTCTGGTAGAAAGGAACATTTAGAAAATGAAGATCTATTTTATTCCGGGAAACAATTTTTTAAAATCATAGCGTCATACTACCTGTTAGGCTATACGCATATATGATAATTTACTCTAATGGGGTAGGTATGAGTAAGGAAGTATTATAGAGGTAATGTACTCACATTTTCTTGGAAGAAAAGTGGGAAAACATTTGAATGATTTTAAGAAAAACTCCTTTCAATATACCCCACCAGCATTCGAATCCCGATCACCTCGTCATCAGCAGGCCAGTCAAACACGAGTGACGCTTTAGACCATTCGGTTACTGAAGTGGGTGGTATAATTAATAACATTTTATTTTGTTACTAGAATAATTTAATATGAATTGATATAGGCTATCAAATTTTACAGCTACATCAGATGACTTGGCGTATGAATATGTGAAAATTGTTTTAGAAACTTATAAAACAACCAAAAAAGTTCCTTGGTATCTGAATCGGAGTGTACGTACCTCGAAGGAAGTTTTAAATGTGAAGCGACACAAAACAATCGTAATTATTCGGCTAATATCATTCTAAAAAACGAAGTGGCTAAGAATATAAAGCAAATTTAACTAGGATATGAATCGATTCGCTAATTATTCGAAATTGGCGAATAACATTTGCTTCGGCTTGAAATAAAAATCTGCTTCGCATTTTTACTGTAAGCATTGGCTTAATTTTAAAGTTCCTAATATTAACCTACGTTGAAATAACTATTATTTTCTTAGTAAAACTATATTATCAATCAAAAGTGTTCATAAACGCTTCTAATGATACTTCCCTAAGGATTACTATATAATTGGCTTTTTCAGGAATAATTTAAATAAAAAAATATAAATAAGATATATTTTTTTACGTGGTTGTGGTAACATGAGATAAATTGTGTTGTAAATAATTAATTAAAAAGTATTATATTCACAGTTTTATATTTTTATAACCTACCACAAATAGTTTTTAATAACGTTGAGAAAAAGCCATGACAAAATTTAAAATTTATTTTTTGTTAACACTAGTTACTATATTAGTGCAGGAATACAGGTTATTTATTAACGTCATCAACCACTAGCTTAGTTTTATCGATGCGTCATCTTTGTTTTTTTTTAGGTAAGTGCAACGTTCTACAAGTTCTTATATTAAAATCATCTTTTAAGTGAACTTCAAACATTATTTTTAAAAGAAAAGAAATATCCAAACGGATTTTCATAATAAGAATTTAATCATTTTAAATACACCAAAAATAATATACACATAAATATTCTGTTGTCAAAATTAGGACTGCCAAAATTTACAACTGCTCAACATAGGATCTTGCAGATCATATGGTTTGGCGTATGAATACACAAAAGTAAGTCTGGTAACTTTTTATAACCGTCAGCTACCACCACCACTCCTATGTTTGATAGATTGTACTAATGTCTGCTTGTTTTATTGATTTAATTATAAGACCATTTCAATACTACGAGTGTATGGGCCCTTGCGCACCTGTTACAATACTTATATTGTGGGGACTGTAAAAACAAACGAGAGTCTGTATCCGTGTCATGTGGTTGCACTTGAACCGACACCACGATGTGTGACATGAAGTGTACTGGCTAAACTTTTAACACAACCCCTACATTTCACACGCACGTTCACACCTCAATGGAAAAACATTATAAGTGCAGTTCTTAACATTAAACGTTAGTAAAACTGCACAATTTTCTCATGGCAATTATTAAAATAAAATATGTTTTTGGCTGCGGCAGAACTGAGTTCAAAATGTCAAGGTAAGATATACCATAAAGGCTACAGCAGAGTTTTTCCATACCAAGGTAAACAAGATATTTTACAAGGTACAAAAGAGTTCAGTAAACAAAAGTAGACCTAATTTTCTACCAGTCACAGGTAAACCTGATATTTTACAGACCACAAGAAAGTGCAGTAAACCGAGGTTGGTATTTTTTTCTAATATTGCACCACGTCTTACTACCCGTTTGGGTTTTCCGCTTTGTACTAATGGTTTTAGAGACGAGGAAGGTTGTACTTAAATGAAGTTTATCCGCATTTACGTGGAGGGAGAGTGGAAACCCATTTTGTAAAAAAAAATTCTCAGTACAGCCGACCAAGATTTTGAACCTCGATTTCTCCGTCATCGGCAGTCTAGTCAACTGCTAGAGTGACGCCTTATACCATGCGGCCACCGAAGCTGGTCTGATTGTTTTAAATGTAGGTGTGTATGTAATACTCAAAAAGAAGGTACGAAACGAAAGTTGGTAATCCTCTCCGTTGGGCAGGTGAACCAACTTGTCATTCTCGTATGTTCTGGTTCGACAGTGACGTTAAGGTCGGGATTTGAGTCCAGACTGGGTCTATTGGGGTGATTTCTCCTTTAATATCTACCCACTCTTTTGTAAATGAGGGTATATACCTTATCTTAATTCTACCTACCACATCCACAAATCCCCAATTAGGGTCCACGTACCAATTCAGGCTCGTTGGGACACGCTCCGTTTAAAGTATACGAAATAAACGTTTTACAAAGAAACACACATATTCACCAAATTTAAATCCGTTTTGTTAGGAAGTCTCCTCATTTCTTTTCACCCTGTCTTACAATCGTTTCGGCTCATACTCATCTTACTCATGATCATTTATAATGATACTAGTATTTGTTCGGCGTGGTTAGAGTATTTGACCAGGGGTATACTTAGTTAACTCTGACCAGTTCTGACGAAGATATTTTAATATATTTGAAAAAGAGAGTTCGTCATGATTTAGATTTATTAACTATTCAGGCACCAAGCCTGGTTAGTGTTCTCGGTTAAGTTAGTTTGTAAGAACCCGCTTATGGGGGTCAAATGTTCTTAAGGCAGCGTTTTCCAACCACTGTGTCGCAGCACATCAGTGTGCCACGAAGGCTCAGCACCGGGTGGGCCGCCAGAGTTTCGGGGAGGAAAAAAATATTTTTTCGAAATCCATGATCAATATTAATTTTAAGAAAAACAAAATAATTATAGTTTTAACTACATTGAACGTTAAAAAACAATCTAGGACTAGTTTTTTTTATCGATTAACCTCTCCTTTAAAAAAATTGTGTGCCCTTTTCAGAATGCAGTGAGCTTATAAAGGTTTAAAATCACTGGTTTAAGTCATCACTCTTGCAATAGACTGGACTTTCGATGATGGGGAGAGAGGGGTTTGAATCCCTGTCGGGTGTAGGCCTACTTAGGGTGGTTCCCCTCCCCCCCCTAAAATGTTTTCCCGTTTGCTTTCCACACAAGTGCGGGTACACTTATTTTAAAATTGAACCTTTGTTATCCCTAAAACATTAGTATAGTTAGTACATACAGGTCTATTTACAATCCCTAACGGGTAGTATGACATGGTACAAAAAAAGGTTTTTTTTTCTATATTGATGAAACCGTACTTTTATCAATCTCGCTTCGACAACGCCATTAAATTTAGTGTTCCACCAAAATGGCTGGTTTTAGGCTGTTATCAAGTTTTTCCGTTCTGGCAGTGACGCTCTATGCTTGGCCTAACGCGTGTGCGTGAAGTGCGAATACGTGTAGATAGACATTGCCCGCGGCGCGGCGTGTGTGTATGCGCGTCTCGTGTCGTGTAAGTGGGAAGAGAGGGGGGAGGGAGGGATTCGGTGTTGCTTTCACACGGCCGAGGGAAAAGGGAGGGAGGGCTAATTGTTATTTACTTTGGCCGGAAGACTGTAGTGAAAAAAAATGGTGGAGGGGACTACCATGTAGCTTTTTGATACTTGTCGTCTGGGTTTGAAGAGGGTGGTGTCACGTTAACTTTACTGACTCTTATTTCATTGAGAGACTAATCAATTAATTATGTGTTCCTCAACCCGCGGCTTGTGACTCGTTTTCTTCTAGACCACAAATATCTATGGGTTTTTAAATTTTATAATAATAAAAGAAAGTGTTTGTGTGCGATGCCCAGCCAAATCTACCGCACGCAGATATCTGAAATGTTTAACATAAGTGGACGGAAGGGGGTCCGAATGCACCTTGAAGCAGGATTTTTAAATTTTTAATTAGCTTCAAATATACGGGCACCATGGGAGCCAGGGGGGACTTATATAATTCTTATACCACAGTGGGTCACGGGTTAACGCCGTGCGGGATTGCTAGTAAATATTATTACTATTAGCACTGCGTCTTACTATCCGTTCGGGTTATACGCACTTACGCTAATGTACAATGACAGGGTGATCGTGAGATGGAATGGAGGACCTACAGTTTAACGTGGGATCCGAACCATGGTGGAGGCCTGGCATTCCTAACATTCACAAATTGTGATTAATACACGTCCTAGTAAATAATAAGAAAGAGGCGTCATCCTGATCTGTTTTATCGGAAAACATAAATGGTCTCAAGTCATCGCACAAAGTGTTGTACCAATCATAATATGTTTACTGTTTCTAAGTAAGTTAAAATAATAAAGCTGATGCTAGTTTGTCATTATGATCACATTATGATCATTAAATGTTTATGTTGATCGTGTTCTATTGTTTGCGGCAATAGTCATGTTGGCCTCTGAATAATGAAAAGTTGGACCACATTTAATTAATGTATCCCCAACATCGGTTGAACAAAACGTTATGTTCGACTAGTTTGGTTAGCCTATGATGCAAATATGCGAGGGTTATAACTTATAATCTCTATCGGGTGTTCTTGGTTAGTTTTTATTAAATGGTTTGAACCTTCGTGCAAAGGTGTGTACATTTTCTCTAAAATATGACCGAGATGCAGATGAGAGGATGGATTACATCATAATGGTTCTGAAAGATACAGTGTGTAATGAGGTGGACTGGATAGAACTAGCTCATGTTAGGGATAAGTAGTAAGCGTAATTTTGTAAATACTGCATTGAACTTTCCACTAACAGCTAGCAGAAGATGTAATTAACGATTAAAAGAAAAACATAATTTAAAAAAAGTTTGTGAAATATATTGTATTGCATATCATATGGTTTGACAAATGGATACATAAGAGCAGATTTGGTAAATTAAAAGCTATATTATAGACTATATTTTTAAATATTATTATTATTATTAGCACCGCGTCTTACTACCCGTTTGGGTTATACGCACTTACGCTAATGTGTAATAGTAGGGTGATTGTGAGATGAAATGGAGGACCTACAGTTTGACGTGGAATTCGAACCACGGTGGGGGCCTGGCATTCCTCACATTCACAAGTTGTGATTAATACACGTTTTGTCATAGGTGAAGGAAGGGTTTGGCAATCAGATAAATCTGTGCCGGGACCGATGATTGAACCCTGGACTCTCAGCACTGAAGTCTGACACCTTACCCCTAGACCACCAGATCACCTTATTTTTAAATAATACTGCACATAATATATACACCGGTTCCCTAAAAAACTCTTATTTGAAATGCAAGTAAATCACTTTTCAATTGGTTAACATGTGTAAATATCCTTTTTGATGCATACTCTTCTGCTAAAACATCGCCGATGAAAACTAAAACCGGTGCTATAACCAAATTACGCACATATTTCCACGTTAGTTAATTGTTTTTATAATAGTCGCCATGATAGTTGGTCGTTCACGCATTAATTGTCGACTTGCACTGAATTAAGTACGGAAACATCGACCAAATATACGAGGCATTACAGTAACCCAAATATAATTTGGGGCAAAACTTGAATAAAAACTACAAGTAAATGTATCTGATGATTTTTATTTAGCTTCGTATCTTACTACCCGCTCGAGCTACACACTAAAGACGCAAATGTGTTAGGGATGAAGATTGTTGAATTTTAAGGAAGTGTTTACAAATTTTCGTGAAGGTTTGGTGGAAAACCGTTTAGGAAAAACTACCCTCGGTACACCAGACCGGGATTAGAACCCACAGCTCTCAGTTTTTTGCTGTCCAGTCCACTTCGAGAGTGACGCATTTTGAGTAGACCATGCGGCCACCGAGGCGGGTCCCTCCCTATCTGTCAACTATTCTCGTGTCAATACAAAGGTTACTGGTGAAAGTAAACGGTGACACAATCGGACATACCTACTCCTTTTATTTATTGTAATAAAGAACTAACAATTACAGTATCAGTAAACTAAACGTCTATTAAATATGTATTCCTCACAGTTTTTTTTTATAAAGGTCCTAATCATAACACACATTTTTAAGATATTTTTAGCACATTGTTAATAAATTATTTTTAAAAGTCAAAATTTTCAAAAATAAGTCATCAGCAAACTAATCTCTAATGGATTTTTTTAATAAGACTAAAGTAGATTCTTATTTGTCATGTAAGAAAATCCTCATATAGGTTATTCATTACCAAACCAAATGGCTTAAGTCGTTTTTGAAATATTTCAAATTTTTCAAAACTCACTATTAAACTACTCTTTAATTTTAAAATATGCTAAAAAAAATCACCATTTGGTCTTCAGGTATGACCAAAAAGCATCTAAATATCAAATTTGAATGAAATCCACTTAACCATTTTGGTTGTACCCTCCAGGTATAGTCAGACATAAAAGACCCACTCTTTTGAGGTCTAGCGAATATAAAACATTAAGATTTGTTATAATCTAGAGGTCAAACTGTTCACGATTACAACAGTAACAATAAACTATACATAATTGGTTTACCTTTATATTTTTCTGTTCCTAGGTTTTAATGAATCTCTATGCACACTTTTATTTATGGCCATTATATGAGTGGAGTTATTTTGCTGTAGGTGATATGAATATGACGCCACAAGACATGTCGATGAGCAAGCCGGTAACGACCAAGCAAGAATGTCCAGCTTGGATCAAAGATGAATGGAAAGAGGATCCATTTAATGTGTCCGATGACGCCGACGTGGATAAACAGTACTACCAACCTGGCAAGACGCAACGAGAGCAGCAAGACGCCCTTCGTGACGTCTGGCCGGCCGTGGATCGTGTCGATGTCCATGGCCGTTCTTCCGACGCCATGCCGTTGGAAGGGCTTGCCCTCGTCCAAAGGGATCGCGACGCTCAACGCGACAGGGATAGTGCCCGCGCCTTTCACCTCTCCTTTGCACGCTACTTGGCACGGGAAAGGGACGCGTATTTTAATGGAACGTTAGGTACTATGGAGGAGGCTACTGGTTTTGTATGTTATGTGCCTACCATGGGGTTTAATGTGCTTGTGGTTTATCTTTTCATACATACACATATTGTATGTGTGATTACTACCCACAAACTAAATGTCAAGCTAATCCAGTCTTTTTTGCCGGTGACGTGGAGCTCGGGGTTTGAATTCGGACTAAGGTTCTGAAGGGTTTCTTTACTAAATGATTTATCACTCTTCCTTTAGGCGAATGTAGGTATATTTCCTTTTCACCTTCCTCACCCCTACCCCATCGGTGGGAATATGCAGAAAACATGGTGGATATGGACAGGGAAAAACTGGAATAATTAGGGAATTTTTTTATGTCGGGGAAAACATGGAAATGTCAGGGAATGTAAACAAAAATAAGGAAAAGTCAGGGAATTTAAATAATTAATTCTGCACCTAAACATTTAAACACAAGTGAGAGATTTTATTTCTCGGCGTTTACAAAATGTATTTTCTAGATATAAAATGACTTCAAATTTCCAAAAAATTACCAAAAAATATTAACAAAAACTCGTAACGAATGCACACGACTAAATCAACCATGCACTTTGCAAAACTTAAAAACATAGGTATGCAACAAAAAGCCTCTAACAACTAAACTCTTGCATTATGCTAAATATAACAATGATTTACATATATGTGCTACATATGTAATAGCTATTCCCTCCCAACGCAACCCTCCAGTTTTAATTGCAATGTCTCACCAGGAATGTGTATTTTCCAACCATAAATGCTAAGAGGATACAAAGTTCATTTTTTACATTATCTTCTCTCGCCGACCACTCTGTGATTAAAAAACATATTATGTTTAAGTATATTTTATGAATTTATAAAAACATAAACATTATTTCAAAATTTATTTATTCAACATGAATGCCTTATAATGACTCAAACATACTTAATAATTACTCGAAAATTGCTAAAAATTCATTAAAAAAACCCAACGCAAATCAATAAAATATCACCTAAAATTCCAAAATAATAAAAAATGACAGAAAATGACCTATACAATTTTCCACAGCCAGTGGATCTTGAGTTTATGTACTTTATAGCATGGTATATGATAAAAAAAAAAGACATGCCATCAAATTTCTTGACCTGTTGATTAATGTAATAAACATAAAAACTGCCATTCGTCAAATAAAACTGAAAAAAAGGTTAAAGTCGGGATATTTTTTAATTGTTTTCTGGAAACCTAGAAAAGTCTGGGAATTTTAAAATTCAAGTTTTGAAGCCACCCTGAGTGAAAACCTTTGAAAGTTAATAGAAGGTGCAAACTATAATAATTATATATTCTAATGATGTAGACGGGCTGTCAGGTTAGGTTAATGCTACCGATAGGTAATAATGAAGATATAAATAAATGGTACGGCGCACCGCACAGACTTTCTCTCTCTTTCTATAAACTCGTAAGATTTCTGAACGGAATAATGTACATT
>CABFWO010000384.1:310655-339468 GCA_902155825.1 Timema genevievae | reverse complement strand
CGGGGAATGTCATCCTTCACCCAAAATTAACAAAGATAGGGCCTAAACAAACATATCCTTTACAAGGTCAAACATATTTTATACTTAAACCTTACATGATTGTTTTGCTGAAACAAGCGGTTTCACAATCGTGGTTTATGAACCATACAGGGGGATTTTATAATCGAGTGAATATTTCATGCACCCGGAACACGCAGAGAAAGTAGTTTGGATATAAAAAGTAGCTCACAAACATTTTTTTAAAGTTGGTGTTATAGTTCAATTTGAATAGGAAGAAACTTATCTGATAGCTAGATATTTTTATTTTAGCTCCGCGTCTTACTACCCTTTTCGGTTATACGCATACGTACTAATTACGCTCATATATTAGGGATGAAGAATGTTTAATTTTAAAAGGAACGTACCCGTATTTGTGTAGAGAGAGAGAGTGGAAAATCATTTAACTTAAGAAAAAACCCCTCTCACTTCACCCGACCGGGATTCGAACCCCGATCTCTCCGCCTTTGGTGATACAGTATAATGCGAGAATAACGATTTCGACCAACCCTAGGCAAGTTATGGCCCGCAAACTATAAACATTTATCTACGAAAAAAAAATAGTGCTAAAAATACCAGGATTAAAAAATATGTCCTTATGGAATTTCTATAAAACACACAGAGGAATAGTTAGCCTATAAGCAGTTTTAAGAATTTCAACTACTAAATTCACACCTGACATTAAATAACCTAAATGATGAAATATATGAAAAAATTGTGTTCATTCTACTAAGTTCTGTTTTATTGGAGAACCACTTACTTGGTTCTTTTTATAGATTGTCTTCCTTTTTTATGTTGTTCATTTAATCTTTCTTTCAACAATATAGTGATCTTGCCTAAAAATGATATTTTAATTGGTGGCCAATTTCTATATTTAAATTTTAAATGCGGCCCTCCAGCACCAAAATTTGCTCAGCCCCGCCTTAGACAATGCAACCACCAAAGCGGATCACTGTAAATTTATATACAAAATTTAATTTAGTTTGTATTAATTACATCGACTTATTTTTGACACCACCGGGCTATTAGTGTCCGGCGCCTACTACTATGATGACATTTAATTGTATGTTACATATCAAGCTCCTGAAAGATATTTGAACTAAGGGCCATTGAAGATCAAACATTCTTAAAGGTCCCTTCGGTGGTCGTTATGATTCACCAACTTCCAATGCCAAAGTGAACGAAGACAATTATTTGACCTAGTTACAAATAGCGCGTCATTAGGACCAAACAAAAGAAACCCGCACACACCACACATGGTAATGAACTTGTAATTTATTTCGACTCAAACTTATTATTTACAAAAGTAAAAGGTAGTCTGCCAGTCATTCAACCTTAGCCTTGAAGGTATAGATTGGAGGTAAAGGGGCCTTGCGCGTTTGTCCACGCCGCCTGGCTGATTCAACTGTGATTGTTGTTTCATGTTCATAGCGCTGGGCTATTGGCGAACAGGACCTCCTCTTTATAGGATAATCATAGCCTTTCCTTGTTTGATGACGCTTTGATTGATCGGGAGTCGATCTCAGTACTCTTGGGTTAAAGTGCTCGCCTCAGGACCCGATGCTCGTGGGTTCAAATCCAGCTGGGGTCAACGGATTTTTTTTCTTGAGCGATAAAAATCCGTATCATAACTTACTTCGAATGGGAAGTAAATCCGTCGGTACCGTGCCGATTGTGGCATGTTAAAGAACCCTGGAATGTATGTGAAACTATCTTTACCGACAAAATTGGTAGGCCTTTTCACTCTCACTCACAGAAATTCCCGTGTGCCTATATAATCGATCGGTTCATAAAGTGCAAGTTAAATACCTCAAATAGATGAAACAAATAATAATTGATTAGCATTCGAACACAAACCAGGTGTATGTAAGTACTGTTAAATGAAGAAACACTCAATATTTACAAATATATTTTTAGTAAAAATTCAGTAAAACTACTTTACATTCTATATATCCCCAAATTAATTCAAGTTTTCAATAATATTATACCTAATTGGTGTTGTACACCTTCTTCCCATTCTAGATATTTCCAAATTAACTCAAGTTTTCAATAGTAATATGCCTAGATAGTGTAGAGTACACCTACTTCACATTCTAGGTATGTTTCTAGGACGATTATAAAAAGAAAAATCGGGCTTGCATTGCGTGTTGGTTTCATTATAAAATCCACGGGCCCTACAGAATCATGGCTTGGAATGCAAGTTTAACATACCTGCATGATATACACCTCAACTTAGAAATAAAACAAATACATAACGGTAAACTTAAGTTAACTATGAAATATTGTACCAAAATAAGTGAAAAATTGCTACATTATCAATCTAGATCATTGAATACCAGCCAACAAACTATTTCAAGTGTTGATTGTCTTTTTGTTACGAGTCGATTTTCACGCGTCGTTTTTGTTTCTTGGACATTATTTCTTATTAGTATTGAAGATTGGTGATATTAGGTCGAAACAATAAACATGTGAGTAAAATATTTCTCTTAGGATTTTTTTTTTCTTAAATTTTTGAAACCATTCGTTTTAATAGCTTAGCCAGACACCATCAATCCCTCATTTAAAGCATCTTGTTAATGGTATTAATGATTTGTTGCTATGTTTGACATATTATAGTCAAAGGGTAAAGTGTAAGCCACATTTGACCAATACACCTACTAATTTATTTTTGTCGTGTAAGGTGAGATATCACGTTTCTCACCCCATGGAGAATAACCTTTAAAACTGTTGTTTTGTATATTCTGAGTTTTACATTCCTTGAAAGGAAGTGCAATATCAACAACTTACTGACCAAGTAATAGCATACATATGTAATATGTAGTCTTTCCATCTTTCACTTCTAAACCTATTTCCTTACCAGCCTCTAATACAATTTCAGCATTTCTTGAAACAGCTTCTTTACTATTACACAACAAAGCTAAATCAGCTGCGTATCCTAATAGCAACAGTGTACCGCTTAATGTCAACCCTTCCCTACTTTCTTGCATTATCCTAATAGCATACTTTAAGGCTAGATTAGAAAGTAATGGGGAAAGTACATATTCTTATTTAAACCCATTAAGTATTTTGAAAGTATCTGATAGGTGACATCCAAACCGTGCCCTGCCATGGATATCAGATACACATACATTATATTGACACATTTTTTGGGTATCCCAAACATAACTGTTATGTTAATTTGAATACTAGCTAGAATTGAGCTACGCTCATTTAGAACTATGATAATCCTTTTGAATCACTAAATGTGATCTCTTTAAAAAAAATTAAGTGTTATGTGCTTGGTAAAAATTAAAAAATATGTGTATTTAATTTTGGTTGCTAGACACCTTATCTCAGTCGGTAGCGTGTTTGTATACTGAGCTGAAGGTCTTGAGTTCAATTCCTGGCATGAACGAAAAATGTATTATTGGTGAAATGTGGGTTTTCCGCTTTCAAAAGTGATGAATTAACGGCCGCAGCTGGATGTTATGTCTGTTCTAGATTTAAGTTAGTGTATAAGTCGTGTGCAAATATAATCATGCACGTGAAATATCTCAAATAAATGAAAAATGAAATACTTTTGGTAACACGCCAGAAATGCGTTTAAACCATGTTAGGAATGAACATAATCATAGGTGCGCAGCTATGTTATATAACTAGGAGTAGCTGTTTTATTGTGTTCATAAGAATTGTATTTATGCCAATATATCAATTTTCTAGAGAGAAAAAAAAAACAAAAAAACAAACGCAAATATAGGCGTGTATATAAACTTGTTGAAGGTAACCAACTAAATAATTGTAGGTTAATGCCAAGGTCATTTTAGACACATTGTGCCGTTTTTCCAATGCATTATTACTTTTATTACTATCATTATTAATGATAATAACCACTATCACATATACGCCTTTATTACTGTTATGTAAAATGATATTCCACATTGGTGCTACCATGGGCTAACTCGTCACTCTCACATTATACTGGATTACTGGTGAAAGGAAGATCGTTGTTCGAATCACGGTTAGGTATACTGAGGTTGGGTTTTTTTTTTACTAATTCGCTTCACACTCTCCCCTACACACAAATGTCAACACATTTCTTCTAAATTTATCCTTCTTGTTTCCTATTCAATTAGTGTATGCATGTATCCGCTCCGGTGGATGCATGGTTTAAGGTGCTACTCTCACAATAGACTGAACTGCCGGTGACTAGATGATTGTGGTTCGAGATCAGTCAGGTGTACTGAGAGTGGTTTTCGTAAATGTTTTCCCACTCTCTCTCCGTCCAAATGCGGATATACTTCCTCTGAATTCAACCTTCCTCATCCACAGCCCATTAGCGTAATTAGTACTTAAGCGTATAACTAGAATGGGTAGTGAGAATCGGTGCAAAAAAAAATCATGCCAGNAAATTAACCAAATGTTTTGTTTTTTAACGATTACATTTAACACAAGGGTTAAACTATCATATAGAAGAGTAACATTATCTAGATGTGTTTTACTGGCACTAGTTTACATACTCGACATTCTTAGGGATTTCTTAATCATGGAAATATTTAGGGTCTAGTAGTAGATGCTTGACATTTTCTAATTAGACACTATTTAAGTTTGCGATAGTTTTGTGACTTAATTTGTCATAAAACTTGTTATAGCTACAAAAATATATAGGATGGGTAGAATTTTTTTTTAATCTTTTATATATTTAAAATCTAGAAGATGCTTCAAACTAGGCCCGCCACGTGCTCAAACCGGTCTCGGTACAAGGGGCAAGGCGCTGACACTTCTTTCTTTGTACTCTCGACTTGACTTCGAGTATTGGGGAAAATGTATTCATCTAAAATAGAAAAAAACCTAGGGTCTATAGCCCCCAAGTCAAGGGGGACCTGGGGTCCTTTCACCATAAAATGTGTCTAGAATATATTTGGATTGGCTCTCCTCTGGATATTTTTTTTTTTTATAAATTGGACTCTTCTATAAGCAATTTGGATTTGGAATAGTCCTCCCACAAAAACCTCTTGGAAGTTGGATGCTTCTAGTAGCTCTAGCCCTTTTTTTTAAAAAAAAATATATATCCTTTAGAAAGTATTTGAAGTGATTTTCCTCCATAAAATTTTGAAATTTGGTTGCTTCTGAAAGCTGTTTTAGAGCGACCATCTTTGGCAAATTTTTGAAAATTGAATACTTCTATAAACAATGTTGAGTGGTCCTCTTCTGTAAAATTTTTTTGCATCCGGTCCATGGACCTCTTGAAGCTCATTCATGCAGTTCCGCAAATAGGGGTCGGCAACCTTTTAGTAGTGTTGTGCCAAAGTAATATTGCAAAGTCACTCAGTGTGCCAACCAACCTAAGCCCACCCAAATCGTTTACATTAGTTAACTAGTACAACTATCAAAACAAATTTAAGTTGATTTTGTGAAATCTAAATGTAACATGTTTCTAAATCAAATACATTAAATAACTACCGTTTCTTGAATATTTAATATTTTAATATAAATCAGAATAAATACGAAAGTTATAGATGTGTTCTAAAGACATTATTTTGAAATTTTGAAACAAAACAATTGAATCATTGAAACTTAAAACATGTTGTTATTAAAATTACTACTCACATCAGTGGTTTTAATTAGAAATAAAGGTTTTATGTGATTTTTTATTCAAATCACTCTGCGTTCAACGTGCCATTGAAAATCGTTCCGCGTGCCGTAGGTTGCTGACCCCTGCAGTCTAGGAACTATTTGGAGTTTGATACAAAGCCATCTTTCAACTTCATTGTCTAAAATATCAGAGAGGAGGGTAATGTATTTAGAGGGGGAAAAGTTTATTTTAGCGGGGGTGGAAGTTTACTCCAGTGTGGTGGGAGTTACATACATTCTTTCCAGTTGGGAAATGCGCCCTACTAAGCCACCTCTGCTCGACTTAAATGTCTACGTTTTTATAGAGCTTTGCTGTCACTTTTACAAAACAAAAACAGTGTTTGCAAATTAATACGTAACGGAACATTGAAATCCCACATGATGAAATATTTAAATTGAACTTGATTTACTGCCAGACTCTTTGTGTGTGAAATGTAATTTCCATGTATAAATAACCGACTTCGTGAAACTTACAAACACTTTTAAACGAAGGACAAGACTGGACCGAAACAATGATATTTACTTTGGCAAATGCCAGTTAGTAACTCCGTATGAAACCCCAGCTGGTGGACTGGGATTGTGGGGCAGAAAGGATTGAGACATTTTATAACACTAGCCTATATCTTTACTATTTCAACTAGTAAATACTTAAAATTATGCTTGAAATAACAACAAAAGATTGATAACTTTATAAATACCCTTGAATAATTATTCACTAAAGAAGTCCTTAAGATGACCACCAGTTTATGTGCTCTTCAAAACTAGATATGCCTTTACGCAACGTCTCATATTGAATTGTTTCAACTGTCGCTACTGGGCAACCGGAAATTCCAAGAAAGTGCAACCAACTCCCTTCACCCCAAAAAAATGATACTGTTTTGGGATTTTACATATTTCGGCATATTTGGGGTTTATTTCCTCAAAGATTAACATCATAAGGCAGTAACAATAACATCTTATCGGTCACACCACATGTTGGAAACATTTCTGACCTCTGAACTGCAACGTAAGGACATGGATACCAACAACCTGCTGTTGCAGAAAATTGGGTGCCTACACAGCCCGAACATCAACGGAGGCGCTTCGAAAAATGTTTCCTCGGCACTTCGTTTCACGATATGGCCACAACTCTCAACAGACTTATCAGCTCCGAACTTTTTCCTGTGGGGCACGTTAAAGAGTCATGTTCAGTCGACTCGCTCAAGAACAATTTCAGGAACTTAAAGAAAGAGTTGTGTTGGGATTTGAAGCAATTCAAGAAGAAACATTGCACAAAATCATGTAAAGTTTAGAGATGCACATACTACAATATATTCCATAGCCATCTTGAGAACATTGTTTGAAAAAAAAAATTCAAGGGTATGCATTTAATTGTCAATCTTTTGCTATTTTAAGTTTAATTTGCAGTATTTATTAGGTAAATACTAAAGATAAAGTGTTATTAAATGTGTCAATACTTTCTGCCCCATCCTGTACTATTCCTTTGGATGGATAGACGTTTTATTGCTTGTCATCCATGTTTTATTATGTTTTTTTCTATCATCTACTACCATTTTTTTAAACTTGTGAATATGTATCTTGGGTCCGAGCACCATGTTACAAATAGTCCCACCCCCTCCTCCACCTCATGGCAGGCCTGCTTAAAACATTTAAATCGAACGTTTAAATTCGTTTTAGTTTGGTGATATCGTTTGGCATTAAATGGCTTATACCTACTAAAATGTTTACTATACCTACATGAAATTATTTCAATTTTAAATTGATCCTTGATATATTTAGAATTTATAAAAGGGTAAAAAAGGGTGACCTGGTGGTCTAGGTGTAAGGTGTCGGACTTCTATGCTGGGGGTCCGGGGTTCAATCCTCGGTCTCGGCACAGATTTATCTGATTGCCAAACCCTTCCTTCACCTTTGACAAGATGTGTATTAATCACAACTTGTGAATGTGAGGAATGCTAGGCCTCCACCGTGGTTCGGATTCCACGTTAAACTGTAGGTCCTCCATTTTATCTCACAATCACCCTACCATTACACATTAGCGTAAATGCGTATAACCCGAACGGGTAGTAAGACGCGATGCTAATAATAATAAAAGGGTTAAAGCATTATAATTGGACAACATTGAACTTCTACACGCGTATGTGACATAATTTGTTAATACACGTTTATAGGTGCGATTATATAACCCTTTAAATCTGCACTCCAAGTCCATATCCGTTGTCCTCTGATCGACATCCGCCATTCACCTGGAATTACCAGCTGTTATACTTGTAAAATGCTTGTAATTGTTCTCGTGGGAGTGGACAGTTTAGATAACATCGACCATAGTATCAGGGGTATTATGTTACTGCGCATTTATACAAGGTATGTCAGTTCTATAGACATGTACACTCCGTTTACACTGAACTGTATCAATCTGATCTTCACGAGTTACACTTGATACACTTGATATTAACACGTTATAAAAGATAAGATGTGTTAAGAAACCTTGTAGGGAGTAACGAGGTTGCTCCAAGGTCACTAACCTACTAGTCAGGTTGTAATCGTAAACCCCAGCCCTTAAGTTGAGAATTGGCGGAAAATTCACAATAGAACATAGTAGCTTTCAAGTAAAATGTTTGGCTTAGAGCATGTATGAGTATGTAAAACCTTTCGGACGCAGTTTCTCTTTTTATTCGTATTCATGGCACTTTAAACAATGTAAAAACACAGGTTGCCTCCAATTCTTGTAGTCGGGCTTCCCGCTGCACCGCCATTAAAGATGGCGGATGGGCTATGTCACATTGACGTCATTATTTCAGTAACCGCTCATCCGATTTCAATAATTCTTTTTTTTACCAGGAAGATCATAAAACATTCTTTAAAATTTGTTATTATACATATTTCAATATCTCCTCTCGTGATCCTGTAAAAATGCAAAAATCGTTAATTTTAGGGGGGAAAAAAGTTTTATACTTCAAGCGGAATTACTCGCTTTGCGCGAATATTCGTTTAAGTTTCGCTAGTAGTAGTAGTAGTAGTAGTAATAATAATAATAATAATAATAATAATAATAATAAATTAATTAAGCTGACCTAAGCAAACGAAAATAATTTTATGAGTCCAAGCTACCGTGACAGACGTGGAACCCCACCCTCTTCAATGACTGAGTTGTGGGACCCCTACATGCGCATCTTTTCCTCCCCACTGTAAGCCAAGAAACGAAACTAGTCACCATTTAGCGTTCACGTCAAGTAGTGTTAAATCAAAATATGTAGTTTAAGAGCTTTCTGTATGTCCGTAATGTACTATTATTTAAAATGTCTATACCAGTGGGGCCAGTGAAAAGGAAACATTGAGATAACTTTAACGTTTGTATCTTTTGTAATGGGGCGGAAAACATATTACTTTAGCCATAGTTAACAGTCCAGCGTGCATCATAAAGGCATAAAGATGTCTTGAAACAATTTTTTGAAATGTTTCACCCGAATCAGCAAAACCGATCATTATTGAGGCACAAATTGTTTCTCTCAAGTTATGTTAACGAAGAAAGAAATTTGAGGAAGAGAAATCGCATTACAAAAATAAAAGTCAGACAGTGCTAAACAATGAGATGAAGACGATGGACCTTTTTCTCAACTTCTCGTCGTTATTCTGGTTGGAAAAATTTTCAAGGTATGGAGAAAAATTACATGTGTATTATTTGCAAATAAACTTGAGACAAGAAGATAAATTATTTATTTTATCTGAGCGGCCAGCAGCCGAGAAATTTCTACAAGTAGCTCGAATTAAACCTTATGGTGTGTTTACCAAAATATGTACTTGTGAAACAGATGATTTTTTCACACAATGAAATAGGAAAATTACAATAAGAGAAATTCAGGAAACAAGAGTGGACAACCCTCGCAAACAATTCCTCGCGAACTTCTACAAGAATAACTAAATCAGTTCTTGACACATATAGAAACTGAATTCGAAAATAAGGCTTTTGAAATAACTTTTTGACCAAAAGAATTGTTGAAATGTCTAGAGTAGAGGGCATTTGTATTGAAAAAAAAGAACTACGAGAGATCTTCTAATTGATAATTTTGATGAAAAGGTCTTATTTTCCCATCCGTTGGATGGATCTAAATCACCTGTTGTTTTTATGAGTAACATTTCTATGTGACAAATGGCTGAAAGAATGAGAGAAGTAAAGAATTTCCAGAGTAACTTAAAAAACACTACAATTCAGCTAAGAAAATAAATATCACAACACAAATTACGATATGAAGTTTGTGTCAAAGACGAAATTGTGGTAGAAAATAAATTAAACAACTGTGAGCCACCATTGTGGGCCTTCTTCATGAAACATTTGTTTGTTAGTAAGAAAACACTAAGTGATATCAAGTTATGTCGTGTTGAATAAATTTATCTTGACTTTTATTTTTCTGTTAGAGGTATACGTATTCCCAAACATGTAGCCTTGGCAAAGTCTGTTCATCACCTTACTCGTTCAAAGCATCGTTACAATGCTGTTCAAATCAGGTCACTGTATTTCATATTATTCTGCCTTACATGATATAGATTAAGGGATATGGCGTAAAGTAAACTAGGAAAATCAATCTCAAAATGTTCCAATGTTAAAAAGAATCCATCCCTCTTCTTACATGAAGCTATTAACTGCAAATATTTTGTGGAAGAAACCTTGAGGTCTTGAGTGATAATAATACAACATATGTGACGGCAATGGTCTTGTGTCAAGAAAGCAATGAATCTAACCAGGTTGTAAATCTCCAAACAATAACAAGTGAAATGATTTGAAGTCTAAACATTCAACATCCTACATCACTTTCCTGTCAAACTCTAAGGTAGTTTCAACATCCAAAAATAGCACCCCTTTCTAATTCGTATGTGGAGATGCCTCCATCACAGAGCTCTACAGACAATAGCAATTCTGTGTTGTTACGTATTGTAACTAAATCTGCAACTGTATTTAACACTAATAAATATACCAGGACAAACTGCTGACGATGTTTGCTATATCTCTATCTCATGTTCTCTGGCCTAATGGGTAGTATTAGAGAAAATTCCATGCACATTAGTTGTTTAAATCAACATGCATTACTATCATTTGCCCAAGCGTACATTTGGATTAATTCCGTTAGCCCTTTTTACGAGCCACTAATCTTAAAGAATTTTGGATACGAAGAACAGATTAATGAACTTACGCCAAGGTATTTCACCAGAAAATCAGTGCCCGATGACCTAACTTCACCATGTGATAGCAGGAAACACTGTATGTAATTTAGTTGCACTTGCACAAAAAAAAAGTATCCTAATGATGTGCTTGTATTGCCGAAGACTGTACAGATTTATCAATATTTGTCTCACTTGATTGATGGATATCATAACAATTTTTTTACTGAATAAATTTTAACAATGTAACTATTCATTTTTGAACAATCCATAGGTATTCATTACTATACAAATTTAGTGTTTTCATAATTTCAAATAATAAGCAAATGCTCCGGTGAGAAATGCTTTGGCCCACAATAACCGGTGGCAAGATTAAGATTATTTTAATATCTCCACCATGTAAAATAATTAAATGACTGAATAGAGTGTTAGAAATGGTTTGGAACTGTTTCTTTAAGTGATAAGAGATGTAGTGAAGAAATGAGTATTTCCACTTGAAGTATGAAACATTTAGTTTTTTTTATTAAGTATAATGATTTTTGAATGTTTACAGGACAACGAGAGGCGATATACAAAAATGTATAATAACTGATTTTAAAGAAAATTTTATGATCTTCCTGGTAAATAAAGAATTATTTAAATCGGATGAGCAGCTACTGAAATAATAAAGTCAATGGGACCTAACCCATCCGCCATCTTTAATGGTGGCACAAGAGAAGCCCGACCATAAGAGTTGGTCGCAACCTGTGTTTTTAAATTATTTAAGGTCTCATTAATACGAATTGAAAGAGAAACTGTGTCTGAAAGGTTTTGCATACTCATGCGCCATTACGGCCTCGTTTATTTGTTCCCTCTTGATATCACACAGATATGGCCAGGGGGAAGTTTTCTAACGGTACAAGATAACACTTACCTGGCCCATCTTTTAGAAGATGACCAATAGGAGTGTTTTATTGTACTTTCAATTTTCTGTAGACTTCAATGTGTTATGTTTTAAATAGTACTGCAACCAGGTAGTGGGGCTCACTACTGGTTCTGTTCTCACGTTGATCAGTCATGACACGGTTCCGAGTAATTTTTATTTAACGTCCCATTTGAGGACTTCTTTTAATTTATTTTCACGTGTGATGAACAAAATAATGTACCTCTGCGATTAATATTTAATCAACCTAATAATTTATAAATCTATTGACGACCATTATCGAATTATAATTTATAAGTGTCACATATTTATTTAAATAATAGAAGCAATTTAGTGCAATAAAATAACAATTTAATTATATACTGTTTTATTAATTAAATCAACAAATGCATTCACTATACGACCTCTACATACTATAATTAGATAATTAAACACTAACTCCGCACCAGTCTTCCTTCTTTGTCATTACCAGGTGGTGGTATACAGGCTGGCCGCGAAAGTGTGGGCTGCAGTTTGTGACAGTTTTGGCGCGTAGCACACTATGGGCCGTATACACTGTCATGTTTAGCTGGCGCCATTATCCATGCCAGTCCAACTGCTGTACAAGTAAATGTTTACACACATTTTTGAATATCGTGCAAAGATTTACTTGAGGGACAGTTCAGTCGGAGTTGACGTTGAACGTTGTCAGGCTCTTTTCGTAACGTGTGCCTTATGTCTGAATACATTCCGGATGTTCGTAGAACAATAAGTATTGTTATTTGAGTTGCTGTTGAAGAATTGTATGTAGAAGAACAACAAATTATCAGGAGAAGAAAGAAGGGAAAACCTAATACATGTCTACCACTAACTCTGATAACTTAATACTTACCATCTTTTTTCACATTTTTATCTTTATGCTGTAGTAGCTTGTAGTCCTACAAACATGGATGCAGTTCATACCTCTAAACCTTCTTTATTGTTTTTAAGTTACACTTAACCAACTTGATTGCCTTCTTGCTTTTCCACTTACCTACATTTCCATTGACATCTGTATTCACATTCACCCATTTATCGCCGTTTTCTGAACTGTCATTCTCTATATACATGGAATTACGCAAATCCCCCATTCCCCTGAACATTCCTTCACTAAGAAAAATCACCACAATAACACAAATTACAGGAGAATATTTCGCCACATATATATTATGTTACACCCCAATAATGAAACTGCTTATTTCATGAATTGGGCAAATTTCTGCTCATTCCTTGAGCTGGCTTCTTCTTTTGACCATCTCACGAACTGAGTAAAAATTGCATTAACTCTCGCCCATTTCGTGAACTGGAACTGATTGCACTATCTACTACAAGTTTAACTGAAATTTGTTTTAGGGTATTTTATTAAACTAATCCAACCTAACTTAATCTAACCTTCCATTCTAAAAAGATTAAAAGTTAAATTAACTTAATAACCAAACCTGTTCTTCGCTTGTCCATTTCACGAACCGAGTCAGAACTCGAGCAATCCATGAATTGGGTAACGATTGGCGCTGCCCAGTTTATGGAATAGCCAGTTCATGAACTGGGCAACACAAGCACTGTTCAAGTCATGAACTGGACTATTTTTTGTCCAGTTCGTGAAATGGTCAGGAGGAGAGGCTAGTTCATGAGATGGGCAGACATTTTCCCGATTCATGAACTGGGCAAATACACGAATGGGGTGTCACATATACACAACCGTTCTAAACAATGCACCCCACCTGTTCTCTGCAAGCTGTGACTAGCATACCATATTAAGTGCTTAACTTACTTTATCAACAAAATAATTCCTCTGCTAGCTTAAACAATTTGCATTATATTTCTTAAAATCGACAATGATATAAATGTTAGCCCCATTTGGTCGGATGGTCTAAGGCATCACTCTTGCATTAGACTGGAATGCCGACGAGGAAAAGATCGTGTTTCGAATCTCAGTCGGGTATTCTAAGGTTTTTTTTGCTAAATGGTTTTCTACTAGCTCTTTCTCCATGCAAATGTGGACACACCTCCTTCAAACTCAACCTTCCTCATACTTAACACATTAGCGTAATTATTACGTATACAGATAGCCCAAAAGAGTAGTAAGGCATGGTGTGAACAAAATTTTAACCAATAATAATTAAATTTAAGGCCGTCAAATTTGTCAGAACAGATCCGCGTTTAATAGTGCGTGAAGGTGAACAGAACTATAAATAATGATTGTGTCAACTACAATACACATTCAACCAAACACTCATTGCTCAATGACTCATGACCTTGAAATGTCAGCAATTGATCCGGTCTTTGAACATTCCTATGAAAAACACCAGATTATTTACATTTTTACCATCGTTGATCATGCCAGGTGAAAGAAAAAAAAAGGGTGCCACCTTGAAAGTGCAGGTGGCACGAACCCAACTGCATAAGGTGGGTGCCGCTGCAAGTTCAAAGGAGACAACGCCCTGCTACGTGATCAAGGGGCCAGTCGGGGGCGTGAGTTCGAGTGCAGCAAGGGACAAGTATAAACAGTATTCCGTTGTTAAGGTGGGGATGTAGGGAACGAGGGGAAAGGCCAGTTTTTTACAGTTTTTATAGCAAAACATTTTTTGGGAAAAATAAATAACATATTGTACCAGTAGAAACACGGTGTTTAAGTTTCTTCACGTGGTGATACCAACAGTTGTTGAATATCAGTCATGAGTACAGCTGCATTAGATCAGAAACTTTTTAAATGGAGAGAAAAAGTCGTCATTAAATTCCATGACATCTTTGGCAGATATTAAAGAACTATTGGGGTCACCATGTATGTACACCTATGTATTAATTACGCAAATGTGTTCGGGATTAGAAGAAGTGTACCCACATTTGTGTGGAGGAAGAGTGGAAAACATTTAGGGAAAACCACCTTCAGTACACAGGACCGGGACTTGAACCCCGATTTCCCCGTCATCAGCAGTCTAGTCTACTGCAAGAGTGACACCTTAGACCATGCGGCTACCGAAGTGGGTGTTAAATATTGTTAAATGTTGACAAAGCCTTTAAAAGTATATGAGTTTGGTGTTAACTGGAATGAACACAAAACTATTTTCTATAACCCTATACAATCATATAGACTTATAGACAGAGAATTAAAATTTGAAATTTTACTCTCTGAAAAGTCCAAATAACAGCACATATTTTGGTTGATCATGATAAATCTTAAATACCCGGGAAACAAAAGGTTACAGAAATAGTAGAGTAAAATGTATCTTTGTGAATTGAATGTTGTAATTTAGGAGAGGGGTCACAACATAAATTGTATTGACATGTATTTTCCTATTCGCCTGTTAGTTCTCCTACTGCCAGACAGCTCCGTCCAGGAACGCTATAAACCCACTTGGTTTCTGGCGTTTATGAACTTTACGTCTTATTAGCATCCGAACACAAAAAAGTGGATTTTACGATTCTGTATGTCTTTACCTGGACACATATCTGAAACAGTTTGATGGCTTTTGTTCAAACTTGATATTTATATGTTATAAAAAAATGCTATACCTATTGACGTTTAATTGATTTTCACCCTAATTGATTTAAGGGTATGATGAACTTTTTTTTTTAATTCAAATATTTCGAAAATGTCTCTTAATTATTTTGTAAAATGGATGCCTAGGAAGTGTTTGACCTCCAATTAGCACTGTATACTTGGTTTTTAGATAAAAATTCTTTGAAGGGTAATGATGAATGATTTTAGAAAATTCAAAATATTTTGAAAATGGCTACAATGATTTTGTTTAAAATGAATGTTTGGGGATTGTTTGGCATGTAAAATAAAACTATACGTCTTTTGGGGAAAAAAATAGTTTAAGGGTCGTTTAATCATGAGAGATTTATTTTATTTGAAATATTTTAAAAATGGCTCAAACGATTTGGTTCAAAATGAGTATCTAGTAAGTTTTTAGCATTATAATTAATTTAATATACTCATTTTGTTAAAAAAAAAGTAATAATAGTTTACTAATGACTGATTTAAAAAATTAAAATAAAATAGCTATAGCAATTTTGTTCAAAAATTTTATCTGGGAACTATTTTACATAATAAATAATGTTATAGGTTTATTTATCAAAAATAAACTAATTTGAGGTTAGTTTACTTTTAATAGATTTGAGAAAATTTAAAATGTTTCAAAAATAGCCCTTAGGATTCAGTTCAAAATGGATACTTTGGAAATGGTTTTCATAATAAATAAGATTTTATTTTTATTTTCACAACAGTGAAAAAACTTGAGGATAATTTACTTATACCTGATTTTTGAAGATCTGAAATTTTTCAAAAATGATGTAAGCAGTTTTGTTTGAAATTGATATTTGGAGACTGTTTATTGCGATTAAGAAGGCGATATTCATGGTTTCATAAGAAAAACATTCTTAAGATTGGTTTACTAAAAGTCTGTTTTTCAAAATTTTGTTTCGAGCTTTAGTTTGCTATATGAGAAATTTTATATGATTATGTCGTACCAATTTTTACTTTCTAGATATCTTACAGAAAGAGAAAGTATTGTGATCGTCAAAAAAAAATCATTGATTAAGATTTTAAATAAAATGGCTATTTTCATTTTCCCATGAATATGAATTTTAGGGTACTTTACAGAATCTGTAATTTCCTTATCTACGCAACTATTTGAAATACTAAATAGCTTATCGTTGCAAAATTGTAGTACAATTAAAAATAAAAAACTTTTATTTGAAATGTATCTTTATAAAACCAATAGTTCCTTAGTTATTGCAAATATATTAATACAATTTTGCGAGATTTAGTTGTACGTAGATACAACTTAAGTTTTAACGTAATAATTCTCTAATGCCATAGAGTAAGTAAATAAGTAAGTCTTTCAAAAAGTGTATGCTCTTATTTCTTTAACATCTTAGGGGAAATCTTTGTACAACAATGATCTATCTCTTTTATTTTAGACTCAATAGTCAATATTTACATTTTTTATTGGTCAAAATTTATAAATAATTAATCTAAAAGCAATGCGATAGCAATAAGATGTACACCCTCTAATAAAGTGTCAAAAATTTTAACTTGAAGTTGAGATTTGTAACGAAGTTTTGACCCTTGTGGAGCTAATATCGATTTTTTTGTTCAAATAATATACAAATAAGGACTTTAACTATCTAAAAATAAAATTATAAAATTTAAAACCTGGAGTAAAAAAATGTTTAAAATAAGTATAACGAAATTTTTTCTCGGCTTTGCTAGTGTGTATTATTTCATTTCACATATTATATTACGAGCTTTGAGTAAATATCTCCAATTTTAAACAATGGAGCGAGAAATTCCATGCGGAGCTCCGTACTTTTTTTTCTTCATATTTAGCGTTTTATAACTTGAAAGTAGAAAAGAAACTGATGGTGAAATTGATCCAAGATTGAAAATAGTGTTTTTAGCCTAACATGGTTTCACAATCTGAATCCAAGAAAACTCATTAATCTTGCTAAAATTTTCTTTAATATCATATGTTTGCATAGATTAAGATTTACCTAAACGGAATAACTATTTTATATATAATTCTCATCTTCTTATCTTTTTTTACTAAAAATTGTTAACATTTTGTATGAGAAAATATAAAAATAGAAGCTTAGGTACAATTAAAACAAAAATCTTTATATTTGTGACTTTTGTACGAGAAAGAAAAAAGAAATTACACCTTAAAAATCTTTGTATGTCACCAAATAATTATGAGTCTCAAGATACGTAGGTTATAAACTAAATAGGTTTGGGGACTACTGTTTTAGACTGTAAAAAAATTGTTTTAAAATTTTAACATTATTATAACCTACAAACCCGTGCGAAAATTGCGCATACCTAGGTAGGTAGGTTGAGAAGGAAGGGGGTTGTAGAGGTTTGGGGAGGGGGGTAATTTTTTGGGGTAAGATTTCAAGGAATACCCGATCAACTGAAGATGAGCCCATATCCCCAGTGGTTCCAGAGATGTGTCTGGGGAAGGGTTAAGGAGGGGGTGACCTTTTCGACTCATGGTAAAAATTTGTAGGATTTGCAAATATTCACGTCAACACATTTCTATTAAAGTCAACATTTGTCAATTTAGCGCCATAAAAGAGGTCGATATTGGGTCTTAAAAGAATATATAATGTAAATTGAGTAAGGGCCTTCTTATATCGCCTTGAAACATTGTTTAGAAAATGAGTAACAGTTTAATGACGGCCTTGACCTCGAGACAAAGTACCACGTGGACTGGGCATGAGCAGTTCTTTCCAAGAAGAGGAGTTTTGGAAACTTGGCTGCCTTACAAGAACATTTAGGTTTTAAAGATATCAACCATTCCCCCCGCCTACCCTCCTATTCACCACCACCGGCAGCTTTATTTGTTTGTTTTTTTTATCACATCGCCTTACTACCTGTTCAGGTTTATACACATATATGATATTACTCTAATGGAGTAGGGATGAGGTAGGAAGCATTTTAGAGGTAAAATACCCGCATTTGCGAGAGGGAAACCGTTTTATGAAAAACCTTCCCTAAGTAGATCTGACAGAGATTCTAACCCCAATCTCCCCGTCATCAGCATCCCAGTCTAACACGAGAGTGACGCCGTAAACTATTCGGCCACTTAAGCGGGTAGCTTTAAAACTTAAAATACATGCAGTGGTACGCGTGCGAACTAAATAAATATCAAGCTCGTATAGTCTGTTTTGCGCGGTGATGGTTTAAATACTGTTCGGATGTTTTCCACTCTCCCCCATGCAAGTGCGGGTGCACTGCCTTTAATTTCAACACTTCCTCATCCTAAACACATTAGCGTTCTTAGTATATAACGGGTAGCAAGACGTGATTTAAAAAAAACATAATTTCCCCCTTTTACTGGTTTGTTACTACAGTAATGGCACTCATTATACACATTGGCCTGATTAGAGAAAGTAAATAATATATTTTTTTATAGAAATATAAACTTCCATTAAATGATATGCCCTTAAAATTTCCCTTCTATTCCATTCTAGTTTTACGCTAATTAACTACCTAATTCATTTTTTAGGATCAAAGTGTAACATAAAATAAAATAGTAATCCGGAATGTCCAAAAAATATTCATACACTAATGGGGTAGGGATGAGGAAGATATAATTTATAGGAATTCTATAAACATTTACGCCGAGGAAAATCGGGGAAACCATTTAAAAAGAATCAATCTGAGTACATTCTACCGGGATTCGAGCTCAGATATTCTTTCCAGACCAGTCGAGGTTGAAGTTGTATCCCGCGTGGCCATCGGTGAGGGTTCTGGGAACTCTCTCACACCTTCTACGATGACTGAAGCCTAGTTTACACGGTGCGAGCGTCTGGCTTTCCAGCAAGCCACTCTAGCTGGCCTTCTAAAGAGTCAACCAGAAACCACGTAACTCTTTTTCTTACTTTTCTTTATCTTACCCTCCAACCTGTGTTACGTAAATTTTCTCATCAAGAGGGAACGCCATTATATCGTAGGAAGATTCTGTTACTCTAGAAGAGAGACTCAGATGTAATAGTACTACTCAGAATCGGAAATTATCTTAAGTAGCCTATTTTTACTAACGGGGAAAACATGAACAATAATATTATGTTTTCAACATTAGAAAGTATAAAATATGCTATATATTATTTATTTATTTAGCACCACGTCTTACTACCCGTTCGGGCTATACGCTTAGGAACTAATTACGCTAATGGGCTATGAATTGGGAAGGTTGAATATAAAGGAAGTGAACCCACATTTGAGTGGAGGAAGAGTGGAAATCAATTTAGGAAAAACCACCCCCAGTCCACCTAAACGAGATTCGAACCTCAATCTCCCCATCCTCGGCAATCTTGCTCAACAGGAAACTAGCGCGTTAGCTAAATACCTCACCGAGGCGAGCTATGTGCTATGTAGCATTGTGGTGTAACCCCTCCATGTTAGCAACATGTATACATTTTAGGCTTCCCCCCATCACGCACCCCCCTCCAACAAATTTACGTGGTTTATGGATAACCCCAAATTGGCCACACGGGGTAGTCAGTGGAGTAATTAAAGGCATAGTTTTTTTAAGCAATAAAATGTCTGAAGAATGCAGAGTGTTTATTCTTAATGTATTAAGATAATTTCCTTTGATACTGTGTGATTAATGATCCAATATTATACATGAGGAATCGGTGGAAAGGAACAAAGAAAGTGTGGAAAAGATCACGGCTGTTTTAAGAGGCCTTCAATAGTACCATCCATAATATCGAAACACGATTCAGTTACCGCATTATTTAAGGCATCACTCTCGTGTTAGATTGACCTGTCGATGACGGGGACATCAGGGTTCGGACTCCAGTCGGGTCTACTGAGGAAAGTTTTCATAAATGTTTTCCCACTATCATTCCATGCAAATGCGGGTAAATTACCTCTATAATGCTTCCTTCCTCATCCCTACCCTATTTGAGTAATTATCATATATGTGTATAGTCTGAACAGGTAGTTTGACGCTGTGATCAAAAAATAATAATATTGAATGATATTCGAATAAATTGAAAAAAAGACACCTGGATACGGGAATCGAACCCGAGACCTTTGGTGTTATTTTTAAATTCATTCAAATACGATTTAGATACGGATGATATTTGTAACTATAATCATTCATCCCCCGAGCTTCGCCTTTCATAAAAGTTAATATACTTAATTTGTATAGCGTTACTTTCTTCTAATATTGTAAGAGCCGTGTGATCATGATCCACGTGTATACAAAGCTAGGTACCCGCTTTGGTGGCCACATGGTCTAAGGCGTCACTCTCATGATAGACCATACTGCCGATGACAAGGATAAACAGTTTCAAATCCCGATTGGGTGTACCGAAGGTGGTTCTTCCTAAATGGTTTTCCGTTCTATCTCCACTCAAGTGGGGTAAAACTCCTCTGATATTAAACTTCCTCATCCCTAACAAATTATAATAATTAGTACATATACGTATAACCTGAACAGGTAGTGAGACGCGGTGCTAAAAAAAAACTTTTGGTTTTAATAGCACCAACCACGTTCAATGCGCAGCCCCAACAATGCATCTAGCTGTACCAGCAAGAGTAGATATGAAAATAGCACTGGCATCAGCCACAAACTTAACAACTCCGTCAGTATTTTCCCCTATATCAAAGTGACCATTGGCCAGTAAAACAAAATATATTTGAAACATCTAACTAAGCTAGCTTCTGGCAACTCGCAACAGTCAGTAGCTCGGGCGACCTTTTATTTTAATTTTATTTATTTGAGGTATTTAACGCACATTCTATGAATTGACTGATTATATTAGAACACGAGAATTTCTATGTGTGAGAGCGAAAGGGCCTACCTATTCTGCCATGGAAGGTACTTTCACATACCTTCCATGGTTATTTTAAATGTCACAATCGACATAGGATCAACGGCCTTACTTCTCCTCCGAAGGAAGTTGTGCTACAGATTTGTATCGATCAAGGAAAATTCGTCAATCCCGGCTGGGTTTGAACCCACAAACATCGGATCCTGAAGTGAACACTTTACCCCGAGGTTGACCTCAGCTGACCTGTTCACACGAAGCTACTGGCTATATCAACTCGCACCGTGTAAACCAGACATAATAGACAGTCGTATAATAGATGAAAGACCTCGAGTAACATTGTGCTGAATGTATTACATTGTCCTGGAGAATAGTGACCTGGTCAGAGGGGGCCTTGAAATACTTGAACAATGACTTATGGGAGACAACAGCTGGTCTTACGTTGCACTTATCTCACAGAAGTGCACACAATTACATTTTATATCATTGGTTCAAGGTGGAAGTGTGGGGAGCATGAGAAAAGTCGGTGTTTTTATCAATTTTCATATCAACTTTTTTTTTTGTCAAAATAAATAAAATATTTATCTAGTAGAAACATAGAGTTTAATTTTCGTCACATGATAAAATCAACATTTCTTGAATATCGGTCAAGGGTGTCCTGGAATTCAAAAAAACTTTTTCTATTCATTTAAAAAGTTTCTCACCTAATGCTGCTATGCAGATATTCAAGAACGGTTGAAATCACCACGTAAAGAAAATTAAGCTCTATGTTTCTATTGGAGCAACATTTTATTTATTTTGGCCAAAAAAGGGTTTTGATATAAAAACTGCAGAAACATTGGCCTTTTCTCCCTTCCCCTGAGCTTAGAAGATACAGTACATATATTTTTGCAGTTTTTATGATAAAACTAGTTTTTGGACTGAGTAAATAAAATATGTCTCCATTAGATACGTTTAGTTTAGTTTTATACACAGAGTATTCTCAACAATTCTTGAATATCAATCATGAGCATCGTTGAATTCGGCGCATAACAGTTGGGTCAAGGGAGCTCTTGTCTCAAAGGTTCATAGCTTAGTTAGGCCACGATCATTGACCAGTAGGATTATCGTCAGAGATTAGTTGGGCACAATCACTGGCTTGGGGTATTATTATCATAGCTTAGTTGAGCCACAATAACTAACTATGAGGATTATCGTGTAACTTGAAAACTAACACTTTATTGATACGTAAATATTCATTAGCTAAATAAAAGCAAACTACATACAACACCTTATCACTTTTTGAAGATAATATCACTGGGGTGAGCACCACCGGACGTCAGGTAAACCTAAGCATATCACTTTCCTCAACATATGTCGTCTAGTTATTTTCACCCCACCATATACAAACGTATTTTTTTGAAGTCAACATTGATAACATTTTAAAGTATTATTAGTGTTACTATGTAGTTGTTGATAATATCTATTAAAATTGACAACTGCACATAAAGAATACGTGAAAGTAAATCTAGTAACGTTTCCTAGCAGTCAGATAAGGTTCCTCCTATTCTGCGGAACTTTAACCGGCTCTGAGATAAACTAGCAGGCCCTGCCTTGTCTCGCAATATGGAAATATGGACCAAGAGTCTCTCGTAAATTATTTACTTATTCATTATTTATTTATTGTGTTGCTATTCCCTAGATTTGAATTTAGTTAAAGATTTAGTTTTGTCGAAAAAGAACTAACAAATATATTAAATGGCAATAAACAGGGCCTGGAATTTGGTTACCTAAAAATGTTCAAAAGATTATCTAAGAATTCTAAAAAAAATTACTTCGAATTTGCAACAACAAAAAATACCTAAAAATTCAAATAAAATCACGTAAAGCATTTAAATGACAAAATCAAACAGGCAATTTAAACTTCTAGGTGTCAGTTGCCATCCCTCCAGTCTCAATTCGACTGAGCATTCCCCGATATATCGTCAAGCTGTGTCTGCCCACAAAGACAGCAAGAGGTTAAGCTCAGAGGTCAGTAATGAACCACAATATAGCTATACTGTGGAAAAACGCTATACAAGAAGGTACAACAGTTCAATTTTCATATTTAAAAGCCTTATCTGGCAGAAGAAGTGTGAGAAGCATGATTTGAAGCAGGGATATGCCAGACAAGTGCAAGGGAGTGATCTACAATGCCTATTACTAGAGATAGGGTAAATTCGCTTTTGAGAAAAACGCGAAAAGGAAAAAAAGGGTTGAAAATAGGGTATTTATAAGTTTCCTTTGCGTTTCATGGCATTTTAAAGTGTTTAAAGCGATTTTTATTTCGCGAATTAACGCGAAAAACGTGATTTTGAGAGTATTTTAGCTAAATTATTCTATTTAGCGAAATAGACGCGAATTCCCTGAAAATGCTGTGCATTTAAATAAAATGTTGAGAATTTCTATAAAACGATGTTTTTCAGCGGAAATAAGTGATTAAAGAATCATTGAGTTTCACTCGTCTGTGTGCTTCAGCTCGGGTTTTACTTGCATCCTGTGCCTTCCACAGCCCATCCGGCTAATCGCCACATTCCGTTAGTCATTGCTTTTATCATAAATCCTTTGTATAGGCCCTAAAAACATTGACGAAATACATTTTTACCTATTTTGCTACAAAATGCTAAATTATGCCACAAAACGCTAAATTTCCAATAATTAATGCTAAAAAAACTTAAAATTAATGCTATTTTACCCTATCTCTACCTATTACCACCATCATTTACGTTCGCTGCAGAAACGTGGGGAATGAAGGAACAGAATTAGAGCAGAATGCGTGAAATGAGATTTCTGAGAAGCAGGTTCGGTGTGACAAAATTTTACAGGTTGAGAAATGAGATAGTAAGAGGAATAGTAAAGGAAAAGCCAGTTCAGGACAAGATAGAGAAGGCACGACTAAGGTGGTATGGCCATGTAAGAAGAATTAAGAGGGAAAGGATGACCAGGAGGAAGTTGAATACAGAGATGTGGGGGTAGGAGGCAGAGGGGAATACCAAGGGACATATGGGTGAAGGGCGTAAGGAGGAGAGTGGAGGAAAGAGGAGAAGACTGAGCCAAGGTGGATGGAGAGAGATGGTGGGAGGAAAGGAGGTGGTAGAGAAGCTCAGTCAGGAGCTGGGAGCTGCTCATGTTGTTGATGATGATCTGGCAGCTATAAAAAGTTACAGCTGTTCCTTTTGATAGATATTATAAATACCTATAAAATAACATTAATAATATGTAATCGAATTTGACCGCCAAAAATATGTTTGTCTGTACTCTATATTAATAAAATTAAGAGTTTCTGTGTCCATCATGAGCATCGCGTGATACCTACCGCACGCAGATGTCTGAAATTTTAAAACAAACTAGACCCTGTGCACAAACGTGTGCATCTTGAAGCCAAAATTTTAAAGTTTATATCAATTTTTTTTAATTAATTAAAAACCTGGTCATAAGCAAAAAGGTCACGGGCAACGAGGGGCTTAAAGCCACTAAATTTAAAGCTACCTTCCACAAACAATCACTAAACTGAAAACATTTCTCCCGGGCAAAGCGGGGCGACTTCAGCTTGTGTTTTATAAAAGTTTTTCCAAATGCCTCTTCATAAGAAAATCAAGGAATATATTGAAACAATTGTTTTTCTCACATCAGCTGTTAAGGAGGGAAAAAAAATTCAGACATGTCTATCATTGATACGAATATATTTCTGAATATAGTGAATGGGACTTCGTGACTAAGCGGCAGTTATTGAAATAAGGTTAAGGTTTCTCTATTTGAGGAAAAGTGAATTGCATTAATATACATTTTTATACAAGGGAGAGGTGGGAGTCAGCGAAAGGCTGCCCTTCCATTAAATGTCTTGGCTGTCCACCTTCGTGATTTTTATAAGCTCTAAAAAAATAGTAAAAAAAACAGACAGACTCATTCGCCCATTAAAATTCTAATGGCGGCTTGTTATAGAAAATTAAGAATCCTAAAATGCAACATTAGGATCAATAGCGGATTTAAAATATATTTGTTAAAATGTAAAGATAATATTGGTCAACACTCACGTGTTGATTCTAATAATTATTTGTTTCATCCGACGCATGTAAAATAATAAAATAAAAAATCAACAGTTTATCAGAATATATTCAAGAGAGATCCTCGAGATAATCATATAACTACTATTTCCTATGAAATTTTACTCTATGAATGATGTTATTTATTAGTTTAAAAATATGTTTCATATCTGACCTTTTAATAAGAAAATGTATTAATCACAGGCTTTACATGCTCTTAATTATTGGGAAGGGGGGGGGGACAGAACGAACCCATTTTCACTTTAAAATATAAAAGAAAATTTATTTCGAATCAAATGAACGACACAAATAACGGAATTAATTTATTTAAGTCATGTTAAAAAGTTACCTTAAGTGTTTATCTATATTGCTACAAACGTGGATTTTCAATTTTTTGATTGTCCCATTTGAAATGATGAGTGTGTATTGGGGTAATGATACAGTCACTAGCGAGGGAGGCTAGGGGACGTGTCTATACGAAAATAATGTATTCCAGTCTGTGCTATCTCTTATATTGGAACACATACAATTATTCCCTTGAGTCCATTCGCCATAGGAGTGTTCTACTTCATGTATCCATTCGCCAAACCTTATGATCTGCAAGACCATTTGTTGTCACTTTTAACGGTCAAAACTTTCACAACAAACAATTTGCAACTAACTATTATTTTCTTTACCACTTTTTTACATTTTTGAAATACAAACTTATGAAAATTACAGATTGTATGTTTTTTGTTTTCGTTATTTGTTGAAGTGGTGTCTTTTGTTCACTTAAAAATACTTGAAAAACGGGAGGTTCTAAAATATTGCGTTCACTCTATAAATCAAGGTGGTGGACAAGATGAGATGATGATGGTTGGTCACGTCATACAAAGCAGGTTCGGTTGTGTTTTTGCGCATCTTTTTACAAAATAAAAACCTTTTATTTTGAAAATAATATTTTGTATAACTCTAAGCTATAAAAACATATTTATTTTGGTCGGGCAGTTCCCAGAATATAGAAATATGAATATAGTTTTTTTTTAATAATAATATCTCTTGTTGCCACAACCGCGAAACAAAAAACATAATAGTGGTTTAAAAAGTGACCTTCGCACACCACTATTAGATTGTACCAAGTTTATCTCATCATGGCGTGCCTATAAAGAATGTAGATAGAAAGAAACTGTCAGAAAATACAAACATATTAGTCTGTGGGACCACCTCTGTACAATAGTCGTCAAAGTTTCTGGCTATTGATCCAAAGGTCTCGGGATCGATCACTGAGGTTTCCCGATTTCTCTGTGAAGCAGTGGGTCTGGGATGGGGTCAACTCAGCCTCGTGAGGACAAATGAGGAATTACTTGAGTAGAGAAGTAGCAGCTCCGGTCTATAAAACTGAGATTAACAGGGGGAGAGTCCGTTATGCTGACCACATGACATCATTTTTCCGCAAATGTTGGCAATATTTTCACCAAAATTCTCGCTTTCAGACTGACACTGTGGAGTTTTTTGTTTGCAGTCATCATTGATGCTATTTGACTTTACAATAAGTACTCGTTCAGTTTTTGATATTATCTATCAAATGTAACAGCTTCAGCTCACAATACTTAGAGCATGAATACAAGTTGTTTTTAGCACCATATCTTACTACCCGTTTGTGTTATACGCTTGTGTACCAATTATACTAATAGGTTTAGGGATTAAGAAGGTTATATTTTGAGAAAGTGTACCCACATTTGCGTGGAAGGAGAGTGAAAAACTATTTTTGAAAAATCCCCCTCTGTACACCCGACCGATATTCGAACCTCGATCTCCCCGTCATCAATAGACTAGTTTTCTGAGAGAGTAGCGCCTCAGACAATGCTGCCACCGAAACGGGTACATACAAGAAAATTATTTTAGCAACTTTTATAACTGTTAAAAAAAGGTTCTTTTTTCTCCAAATCAAACTGCTTATTCAGTCGCACCTGCTTGTCCTAAGATGCGTTAGGTTTATTTTTTGTATCAAAAGGGTCTATATATATTGACATCATGTCGGAAGCTGTATGCGGGTATATTTCGTTTAAATTTACATTTCTCATCCCTAAAACATTGTATTAGCTAAATGCTTATAAATCCAACAAATAGTGAGACGCAGTGAAAACTCATTTTTTTAAAAATTAGAAGGATAAACAATATTGAGGTTATGGACCGAACAACTGGGTGTGACTTATTGTAGAGAAGTTACTAGGCAACAGTTAGGAATAAACACACCTTATTGTAAAGAAGTTACTAGGCAACAGTTAGGAATAAACACACCTTATTGTAGAGCAGTTATTAGGCAACAGTTAGGAATAAACACACTTTATTGTAGAGAAGTTACTAGGCAACAGTTAGGAATAAACACACCTTATTGTAGAGCAGTTACTAGGCAACAGTTAGGAATAAATACACCTTATTGTAGAGCAGTTACTAGGCAACAGTTAGGAATACACACACACCTTATTGTAGAGAAGTTACTAGGCAACAGTTAGGAATAAACACACCTTATTGTAGAGAATATACTAGGCAACAGTTAGGAATAAACACACCTTATGGTAGAGAAGTTACTAGGCAACAGTTAGGAATAAACACACCTTATTGTAAAGAAGTTTCTAGACAACAGTTAGGAATAAACACACCTTATTGTAGAACAGTTACTAGGCAACAGTTAGGAATAAACACACCTTATTGTAGAGCAGTTACTAGGCAACATTTTGGAATAAACACACCTTATTGTAGAGCAGTTATTAGGCAACAGTTAGGAATACACACACCTTATTGTAGAGAAGTTACTAGGCAACAGTTAGGAATAAACACACCTTATTGTAGAGAAGTTACTAGGTAACAGTTAGGAATAAACACACTTTATTGTAGAGAAGTTACTAGGCAACAGTTAGGAATAAACACACCTTATGTTAACTTTTCCAACACAATAAAATTAGACATGTTTTAAATTCTAGTCCATCATTAACTAAACTATATTAATATGTCTCACGGATTATGTGCCCCTTACAAGTATTGTTTTAATATTTAAAAATAAGATATTTAAAAATAAGATATGGAACCGGATATTGGACCCGGAATATTTGACTTTAGCGATGAAATATGATTACATGAAGCATATAAATATTTAGTGAGCCGGAACTTGAACAGAACATTTATGAAAGTGAATATGGTTGCTTAGGTAACGTTTGCGTGTCCAATATTTACTTGTGTAAAGTGAATACTCATAATCAGCTAATCAATCTAAAGATATATTTTTATGAAACATTATATGATGAACCGGATGCTAGTAGAAAGCTGTGTATATATTGGATATTCATTAAATTTTATCTGATATGGGTGTTAGTTGATTTAAAACAAAAGCACGTCAAATTAAATAGTTATGCCATGACCTTCAATTTGCCAACCGTTTCATTTGTCTTCGGTCTGTTGACTCCACTTGAAGTTTTAACAAAAACATGAATTTGTTGTTGTTTTTATTCAGTTCAAAGTTTTATGGATCAGAAAAGCTAGTCTATCAGAGTATTTCATGAGACCTTGAATTTGGAAGGTAAAACTGACCACTCTTTCCGGTCACAGTCACAGGGGTAATGTAAAAAAAAAAATTACGTCGTTGATTGTTCTGGCCTTGAGTGCTTGGCTAGAGACTGGTCGATATTTATTTTATTGGCTTTAAAATACTTTTTCCTATTTTCTGCCTTGATTTTTTTTTTTT
>CABFWO010000384.1:262596-310482 GCA_902155825.1 Timema genevievae | reverse complement strand
GGGGGGGGTTTAAATAATCTAACAGACCCGTTCTGGAATGATGAACTTAAATTGTATGCCTAGAGAGAGTATGGGAAACCACACTGTGCACTCAGCAAAAATTCTGGCATCCTGCTGATATTAATGTACCGTAATTTATTTTTAACGTTAACAAGTGTTGGCGGTATATGACTCACATTAACAGTTGTTTAAAATATAACCTGATATTTTATTTTAAGAATATATTTATAAAATAGTTTGTCTGAAACATTTACATTCTACACAACACAACATGGCCCGACACGATCCTGCACGACATATCACGAAATAGCCCGATACAACACGACCTAACACGACAGAGCACGATCTAGTCCGACACAGCACGAAATAGCCCGACATATCACGGCCCGGCCCGACACAGCATGACCTAGCCCGAACACATTTCATGTTGAACATTGTAGTGTCGTGTGCGCATTTAACGAACCATATGGTCATTAATCTCAGTTTTCTAAATCGGAACTGCTAATTCTTTATTCAAGTGTCTCCTCATTTGTCCTCACGAGGTTGAGTTTGACCCCGTTACAGACCAACTGCTTCACAGATAAATTTTGTAAGCGCCAGGGATCAAATTCGGGACCTCTGGATCTGGAACCAGAAACTCTAACCACTAGACTACTAAGGTGAAGCATTTCAAACTCCCTTCGGGTCGAAAGTGAAACCATCGGGTCCCATGTCAATTGTGGCATGTAAAAGAACCCTGAAAGGTATGGGAAAATACCTTTACTGGAAAAGTTGGTGGCCCTATCGATCTCGATCATAGAAATTTTCATGTTATGATATAATCAGTTAATTCAGGAAGTTTACGTTAAATACCTCAAATAAATAAAATAACACTTTTTATTAATTAACCAACACTTCTTTTAAGTGGGCATTGACTTCACCAAAAACATGCACTCTTCTTTTATTAACTGCACATAAACGCATCTAAATAATATAATAAATTCTGATCTTGTCCGAAACATATTTATGTGTGTGACACAGCCAAGGCCGTAGTCAGGGGGGTATTCGGGGTTCAAACCCCCCCCCCCCCGAAATTTTATGAACAAAATATATATGGATTTATTTATGGTTCAAACAATATCAAAATTAAGATATAAGTACAAATTAGGGGGCTGTTTTACCATAAGCTTCCAGAGGTGTTTATTATTTAGAATTTTTTCTAGCCTTCGGCAGTTATGGTGTTATGTTGTAGTAAAAAAAAAATTCAGATAGCTTCTAGATCTGTTTAATAATCAGAATTTGTCCTAGCCTCCGATAGTTAGGGGGTAGTGTTGCCATAAAAAAACATTTCAGATAGCTTCTAGAACTGTTTTTTATTTAGAATTTTTTCTAGCCTCCGTCAATTGTGGGATGGGCCCACCAAACCCCCCCTGAAATTATTGGCTGGCTACGGCCTTGGACACAGCCACCTGATTAGTTATATTTGAGACATATTGATTATTAAGTATGTTTTAATGTTATATAGATAAACAAAACATACTTCCACCTTGCAGGATGAACTTGAAATTACAGCACTACTGTCCGCATAAATTAAGCAAATTCAATTTAGTTAATTAGGCCATCGAATCCGTGTGTGAAATAACTTAAATTATTCAAAGAAATTAAACTCCATGGCGTCCCGCAAGCGAGCTATACTGAACAAACATCTGCAGCATGTTGGCGAAGATGGTGTCAATATTTGCGGAGAGAGGGTGTCATGTGATCAGCACAACGAGCCTTCTGGCCGTTAATCTCAGTTTTTAAACCGGAGTTGCTACTTCTTTATTCAAGTAACTCCTCATTTGTTCTCACAAGGGATCAAACCCGGGACCTCTGTACCTATAGCCAGGAACTTTGAACCACTAGACCAGGGTTTCTCGAACTGTGAGGCGCGAGGAGCCGGGTCGGAAGCAACGTCTGTCATGAGCATTGCGTGATAACTACCGCACACAAAGGTCTGAAAATTTAAAAATCTGATTAAATTCTTTTTAAATAGTTAAAAACCGGGTCAGAAGCAAAAAGGCTCTGGGCAACACAGGGACTAACTTTTAAGTTACTTTCTACGTATTCCTACAGTCACTAAACTAAAAACATTTCCCTCAGACAACGTAGAGTACTACTCCAACTAGTCAGCATATAAAATAATCAGTGATTGCTTGCTTTTTATTCTAATTTTAACGTAAAAACTTTGTTTTTTGTTTGTTTTTTCTCAAGAATGTTAAGCTTAGTAATTACTTTTAATGTTCAAGTGAGGCTTGAGTGCCAAAAGTTTGAAAATTCCTGCACGAGACCACAGAAGAGGTAGTTTAAACAAATTAGTCAGTTTTATTTAATTTTGAACGGGACTTCCCCAGAAAGTACAGATATTGGGGGTGACGTGTCCCCCACTCCAGCCACGCCCATGCTAACGAATGTATAGTGAGTATTAATTGCTAAACAAACTATAGTTGTGTCCTGCGCGACAACATTATCCGGCCTTCAACCACCCACAGATCAATTTCCAGCATCTTGGAATTCAATCATGATACATTACATTCCCCACGTTGCTTAGAGATGAATAATAAACCATCTCCGGGTAATAAAGTGGTTCAAATCTATCCTCGTGTAGGCAAATATAACTACAATATTGTTCCGTACACTTCACTCACACAATCCTTTACAATTTAATAATAAAACTACCCGCTTTGGTGGCCTCGTGGTCTAACGCGCTACTATCGTGTTAGACTAGACTGCTGAAGACGTGGAGATCGGAGTTCGATCACGGTTGGGTGCACTGAGGGTGGTTTTCATAAATGGTTTTCCACCCTCCCTCCAAGCATATTGGGGTGAATTTCCTCTAAATTCAACCTTCATAATCCCTAATTCATTAGTACAATTAGTACATAGGCGTATTACCTGAACTGTTGGTAAGGTGCAGAACAAATGTGTTTATTTAGGGGAAGTTAAGACCGGCGGTTCTTCTTACACTAAACCACTTATTTATACTGTGTAAATATATTTATAACTATACCATATTAATGCAATATTTTTAAAATTCATAATGGACTATATCTTCAAAAAAAATTGATCACAATATTAAAAGCATAGATCTTTACAGAATTTAGTACTTTATGGCCATATTAAAATATTAATACATGAATAAAGCAAAACTAAATATAAAAGAGAAAAAATACTATAATAACAAACATACGTAATAAATGGCATGTAGAAAATAATCTAACCAGGTGACCATGTTGGTAATATTTGGTAGCTATATAATTTAAATAACAAATTCTTTACATACCAATAATAATTTTATTTTACAGACACATTCATAAATGTCCCCCCTTGCCGCCACACGCATCACTCTCGTATTACCTGAAACCGGATTGCCGGTGACGGGAAGATTTGAGTTCGAATTCAGGTTGGGTGTTCTGGGTGTTATTTATTGCTAAATAATTTCCCACTCTCCCTCTACAAAAATGTGGGTACGTTTATTCTAAACTGCCACAGTCCTAGTTTGAATTCCATTAGAATAATTAATGTATGCTTATTATCCGAACGGGTAGGCTACTAAAACACGATGGATAAAAAAAATCATTTTTCATCGATGAAAAAAATATATCTATGAGTGAAGAATAACCCCGACCACTGGACTATTCCTGAATAGCTGAGTATGTGTTTTATAACAAGACATGTCACAGTCTAGTATTGTAGCTGTATGAGTTCTATAACGAGACATGTCACAGTCTAGTATTGTAGCTGTATGTGTTCTATGACAGGACATGTCACAGTCTAGTATTGTGGCTGTATGTGTTCTATGACAGGACATGTCACAGTATAGTATTGTAGCTGTATGTGTTCTATAACGAGACATGTCACAGTCTAGTATTGTAGCTGTATGTGTTCTATGACAGGACATGTCACAGTATAGTATTGTGGCTGTATGTGTTCTATGACAGGACATGTCACAGTATAGTATTGTAGCTGTATGTGTTCTATGACACAAATTTCAGGGTTTAGTAGTTTTATGATCCTGAACTTTGGTTTAGTCAAGGAAATTTCCTGGTAACTTAACACTCATTTCTAAGACTCACTAACATTATGAATCCTCACTAACCATGAAGAGTAAACTGATTGATCTCTTGGTACTATATCGATCTTTTTCAATACGCTTAAATCACCCTCCACCACCGGGCTTGTTGATTCCCGTTTACTACATATTAGTCACATATAATAATAATTATAATCAATTTATAATTAAAACAAACATTAGTGGACATGCAGGTTTAATGTCACGCACGATGGCCGCAGAGAGAAAAGTTGTGGTCATAAACTATAAAATGTTGGAAGCCGCTGAAGTAAAGCCAGTTATATTTTGTAATCTAAAATTTCACGATTTGAACGATATTTGCAAATCTAAATAAAGATATTTAGCCCAGATTTAGGTAAAGTGAAATAAATAATAGTTCAAGTTATTTCCTTATGCACTAAAAAAAACCGTGTAGCTTGAAAAATCCAGGATCAACAAATAAATTAGAAAATACAGTTAACTAAAAGATCGGTTCTCAAGGCTTGTGAATCGCCCCAAATTTTAATATTTTCCTGGGAGCCCCCCTTCCCCCCGTTCTCAACATTGCCCTTGTACATTCTCTTTGGCACTTGGGAATTTTTCTAATTACAAAATGCCTAGCGTTGGAAAAAACATTGGTTCACCCCCCTCTCCCAAAATATATTTCGTGCAACGCCCCTGTCTGGGAACCCTTTTAACTAGCAATAATGATATTAGATTGGAAATTGGGAAAATAATACAGTTGGGAAACGCATGCTATTACTCGGTCAGTAAGTTTTTGAAGGAAGACATAGACTCCAAAAAGGGATGAGTTTACTGGGGAGTGGAGGAGGTTATATAATGATGTACGCCTGTACTCCTCACAAGACATTGTTAGGATAATCAAGTCTAGTAGATTACAGTGGGCAGGACATGCAGCACGAATGGGAGATTCTAAAACCGATGTTGAGGGTACTGACTGGTGAACCAAATGAGAAGATGATGATGATTATTATTATTATCACCGTGTCTTACTACCCGTTCGGGTTATACGCACTTACGCTAATGTGTAATGATAGGGTGAATGTGAGATGAAATGGAGGACCTACAGTTTAACGTGGAATCCGAACCACGGTGGAGGCCTGGCATTCCTCACATTCACAAGTTGTGATTAATACACGTCTTGTCAGAGGTGAAGGAAGGGTTTGGCAATCAGATAAATCTGTACCGGGATCGAGGATTGAACTCCCGACCCCAGCACAGAAGTCTGACACCTTACCCCTAGACACCAGGTCACCCAAATGGAAAGAGACCATTGGAAAGACCTAGACGCAGATGAGAGGATATCATTAGAATGGACCTGAAAGTGATAAAGTGTAATGAGGTGGACTGGATAGAAATAGTTCCAGATAGATATAGGGTGTAATAAGGTGGACTGGATAGAAATAGTTCCAGATAGATATAGGGTGTAATAAGGTGGACTGGATAGAAATAGTTCAAGATAGGTATCGGGTGTAATGAGGTGGACTGGACAGAAATAGTTCAAGATAGGTATCGGGTGTAATGAGGTGGACTGGACAGAACTAGTTCAAGATAGGGATTGGTGGTGAATTTTTTAAGTGTGAGAATAAACTTTCAAGTTCCTAATGCCATAAAGTAAGTAATTAAGTAAGTAACGGGGTAGAAAGGAGGAAGGTATAGTAAGGATAAAATGTATCCACATGAGCAGCTTCCAACATCCTCAGTCTAAACTACCTAAGTCTATGACAGACACACCACCCAGCCCCCTGATCGTTATTTATTCATTTGCGAAAGGAGGAACGCCAATTTCATTAATTGTAAACCTTATTGGACATGCCGAAAATCGAACCCGGGAAGTTCATCAGGCAGACACACTACCAACTGAGCTAAATTATCGAAAATATTTACAATAATGAAGTAGAGGTGAAAACATTAGATTTTTGAAGGAAGTGTACCAGCATTTGCGTAATGGGTACGAGGGTAGTGGGATCATTTTAGAAAAAAAAATATCTCCTCAGTAAACTTGCCCTGAATTCGAACCCTGGTCCAGTAGCCATAAAAAGGAGAGACTGACATCTGCATCCACGTGACCACCGCACGTGTCCTATCTAGTTAAAGTGATTTGGTGGGAGAAGAGAATGGTGGGAACAATAGCTGGGACAAATTAATACAATAATTGAAACAGTAATTTGAGACTAAAGTGAAGATCTCACGTATTGTAAGATATTGGGTGAAATATCTAACCTTTACCGGAGGGGGAAATTTGTAACAAAATGGTATTGTGCCCGCGCCCAATTAGACCTAATTACGCCAGTGATTTAACTCATTATATCATAATAAAACCTGCGTGTGTCATCCCACCAGATTATATTGCTCAGTTCAGCCAGGGGCGTTACATGAAATATATTTAGGTGTTGGGGGGACGGGGGCTGAGACAGTGAATTTCCCAACTCCAGGCGTTCTGAAATTATACAAATTCCCATGGTGACAAGGGCAATATTGAGAACACCGGGGGCTCTAGTGACATAAAACACCCCTCAGTTAAAATAGGGCCAAGGGGGGTTCTACTGGGAAGATTGTAAAATTTGAGGCGATAATAATTGTGCCTGAAATCCAAGTTTTGGCTAACTGTATTTTTAAATCTATTTGTAAATGAGGCATTTTTTAAGTTGCAAGTGTTATTTGTTACCTAGCATTTTAAGGCTACTAGTGTTAAGTATGCTAGTAGAGAGTAGTAAAAGCAGACTTTAAAATAGTAGTCAGTGGCAACGGTGCTAGTAGCCAACTTGATTAACAGCCTACTACAGATTGCTTAGTTGGAATAATCGACCATTGGATGCTTTACAGTTACGTGCGTGTGATGATTCCATAGATTTCCTGGCCTGCTGATTTAGAAGTTCACTTATCATCGGGCACTGTGATTTTTTTCTCAATATAATAAATTTGTTTGTTTTAATACCATGGTTATTGGCGACTATAATCTAAGGGGTTGGTTGAATGAAATCACCACCGAGGAAACTGTTTGTCTAATGAAGAAAAGAGCTATCTTCGCTCTCTCTTGGTTAACTCCAGTCAAATCTCCTCGTTTTCAGTTATGCCGGTAGGTTGTGTGGCAATATCTACGAACAAGCGTTGCCAAATTGATCTTATATATATCATCGCGTCTTACTACCCGATCGGGCTATACGCCTATGTACTAATTAAGTTAATGGTTATAGGAATTAGGAAGGTTGTATTCGAAGAAAGCGTACCAACATTTGCGTGGAGGGAGAGTGGAAAACCATTTTGGTAAACCCACCCTCAGTACAGCCGACCGAGATTTGAACCTCGATCTCCCCATCATCGGCCGTCTAGCCTACTGCAAGAGTAGCGCGTTAGACCACGCGACCACCGAAGTGAGTGATCTGATATTCAAGGGAAGCTTGACCATAGGAAAACAGAATAACGCTGTTTCCCAATCATGCAATCCCTCAAAGAAGATATCCAATGTAAAGGTGAAATCAGCCCATAACAGGATAAGAGGATTTTCAGAAAACTAGAGGCCTGTCAGATGGTTTTGAAACAAGGGGAGGTGTTTTGCAGGTGCGTAAGGTGCATGCCATAGAAAAGGCAAGCATCCTTGAAGTGAAATGAAATATTATGTAGGGCGTACCTTGTACCCATAATTACGTAATATTTATAGCAGAAGCGTGACATTGGATGTAAAAGAGACCAGGAAAGTGGAGGTCATAGGAATGAATTGTTTGAGGTGTATGCTATCTGTCACAAGAAGAAACAGGATTAGGAATGAAGTTATACAGATAAAGAATGAGGATACAGAACATACATGCGATAGTAGAGAAAGCAAGGCTGAGATGGTATGGTTATATAATGAGAATGGAGGATAGAATGCCAAAGAAAATGATGGAAACTAAGTATATAGGAAAAAGAGGAGACCAAGAAAGAGATGAGAGGAGCAGATATTAAAAAAGTGTGCAAGTGAGAGAAGAAGTTATGAGGCAATTAAAGGAGGAAGAATGATGGAAGGATAGAGGAAGATGGAGGCATTTTACTAAAATGACCCGACCATAGGCTGGAAACAGTTGATGATGATAATGATGATGATTATGATTATTACGACGATGATAAACAAATGATTGCAGATTTAGACTTTATGTAATCAGTAAGCTAGCCTTAATTTGGAGAATAGCATTAAAAAAAAGTGCTCCGGGGTATGAATGTGTAATATCTGAATATGAAGTTTGAACAAAACTCATCAAACTGTTTCAACTGTGACCTCCGGCACAGACATACATGGGGACACGCCCTTTTGGGTTCAGGGTCACATTAAACGTAAATATTTATTTAAATCTCGAGCGTTAAAATTTTCACGGTTTTAATACTTTCTCTAAAGGAAATACCCTAGTTACAATCCTTACATATAGTCTGATTTTCATATGAAGCCCGTTGTTTGAAAACTGGAAGCTCGTGTGGCTCCAACGGCGGGAAAAACACTATTACAAGGGCGTGTGAGGGTGGGGAGAAAGACCAATTCTAGCTCAAACTCAGTTAGTGCTGCCGTGTGTTAGACAATCATGAGAGCTTTCTAATGCATTTAAGATTATGGTTAAAAGAGCTCTTTGTCATATTTAAAATAATTGAAAAAAGTATTTGCTGGGGTCCTTATGAAGTTTGAGATATAAAAGTTGATGTCCTGAAAAATGTGTTTAGTGTGAATTTACGCCATTTTTCCCTTGTATCCTTAAATAATTGTATTTACATTCTTAGTCCATATAGAGTCCGTGTTTGAAAATACACGGTAATCCATAAGGAAGTATTATTGAAGGCTTTTTTTTAGCACTGAATCTTACTACCCTTTTGGGTTATACACATATGTACTAATTACACTAATGGTTTAGGGATTAGGAAGGTTTAATTGATATGAAATGCATCCAAATTTGCGTGGAAGGGGACTGGAAAACCATTTATCAACCCCCCCCCCTCAGTGTACCTGACTGTGATCGAACTCCGATCTACCTGTCTTTGGCAGGGGGCTTTTGTTAACTTTTTAGACGAACTTTATAATTAATAAATCAAATAATAAATATTTTTAGAATTCTAAATCCAAGCGACGTTCAATCAAAGTTGGTGGTAGAAAGTGGGCTTCCTATCAAATTCAGGGCTTAGTTGCGACATGTTTTGTTGTGATTCTGTCCGTGGATAAATGACATCACGACAATACTACTATTTCAAGGTTAGGCTAGTTTGTAACCTTTCTCTTGCAACTCGACCAAATGCACATGTTTTGTTTGTAAATCTGAAATCAGGTCAAAGTGTGCACGAGTGTACGGCACCCATGGCCGGTGAGAGGCGAGATATTGTACGATCTTGAGAGAGAGGGAGAGGGGAGGTTCGAGACACCCGTCTCATCGATGAGTTCTCGGTTAGGTTTGTTTCGGATCGCTTTGCGCGAGCGCTCCCAACATCTACCAGGAACCACTAACAACAACTTATTGCGTGGTGTCCTCCTTTGGAACGTTTATTTGACAACACATATTCAGAGACTACGTTGTATTGACCTAATATAAACACGTAGTAGTCCTACGCTGTATTGACATAATATCGCAAGTAATTATAAGAGAGTTCGAGAAAGAAAGAGAAAAGAGAGAGAGCTATACTATATCTACTTTGGTCTGATTCACTAATCAGAAATATAACATATTTCTTGGAAAATTAGATTTGTTAATTTAATATCAATTTATAATACAAACGGGGGGAATAAAATAAAATTCAAACCAAAAACCGTGTGAAATATATAAATACAATATTTGATACAATATAATTATATAATTTCAAATAAATAATTTGACCGTTTGAAAAGAAAATTGCCCTTTTAAGATTTATTAAAAGTTTTATGAAAAACGTATTATTATTCTAACGGCACTACCGGACGTTCCCAAAGCTCGACTGTCGAAAAATAAAATAAATGTTTACCAACTTTCTGGCAAATAACGGGAGATCTGACTTACAGAGATATTACATATTTTCTAATAAACATGGCTGTAAATCAAGCCGCCCATAAGTCAAGTCTCGTTTAACATTAACGATTATTGACCAGTGGCGGTGGAACTTTATTTGTTTGGGAGGAGGTAGGAGGAAAAACAAGAAAAAAAAGGGAGTCTTGAGGGGTTTGACCACCAAAGACAAAGGATGGGTCCAAGAGCTATCGGCAAATGTTTGAAAATTAGATGCTTTTTAAAGATATTTAAAGTTGTCTTTGACTTTAAATTTTTTGAAAACTAAATTCCTTTAAAACCTATTTGGAGTGGTCCTTCAAATTTGTTTTTTTTTTTAATTTTGATGCCTCTTAAAGCTATTTTAAATGGCCCTCTTCCAGCAAATTTTTGAAAATTGGATGACCTTAGATACTATTTAGAGTGTTCCCCACGTGTTTTTTTAATTTAAATTATGTGCCTCTAGCAGATATTTGGAGTGGTCCTATCCCGGCCAGTTATTTAAAACTGGATGCAGCTAAAATCTATTTGGATTTTGCTCCAACACCATCTTTCAGATTCATATTTGAGAATATCAGAAGGGGGTGAAATAAATATAAAGGTGGATTTTTTTATAAAAAACTGGGAATGCCTTCTAGGGTCACCAAGCCCCCTGTCCTAGTATTATACCACCCCTAGGTCTTGACATCCAATAGCGTCACAATTCAAATGTAATAATTTAGATTATAAAAAGAGCTTTTTATTAATATATATTTGGGTTATCTTACGTGCTAATTGAAATTGAATACATTTATAAAGTATTTTCACTGGGATTATTTATTTCACAATGTAATTGTCCATTTCCTGTAGATAAATATAGATGCAAGTAGCTGAATATTCAACATTCCCATAAATATCACTTAGGTTAGATAATTTACGTAGGCAATAAAAAGCCATCACTCTCAATTAATATTATGCTAGCAGCATTACAAGGCTGCCACAGTCCAAGTCAGCAAGAAGCTATCAGAATGGAATAGCCAAAGGAACCCGAGCAATAACTAGGTCGTTTTTAGCACTTTAACAACTTACATTTTCATCAGAATTTTTTAACATGGGTGAGATAAGGATTTACTCTAAATAAAAAAAAGTAAATAAAAACCTAAAACTTGTAAATTAATGCAATTTTTATTAATTTATCTAACTGGTACAATATTATAGGTAGCCTACACCTTTTATCAATTCTCAATCCCCTGAAATCTGTAAACAAATGCAATTTTTTTAAAAAAATCTATCTAATTAATACAATGCTACAAGTACACTTACTGCTAATCTTCAATCGTAAAGTCTGTTCAGCGTAGGAATTGTTTTCTGAAAGGCCTTTTCCCCTACCAGATATCTATTATATAGTAAAATATTGGTAGGAAAAAAGACCTTTCAGAGAGTAATTCCTACCGTGAATGGAGTATATGATAAATCAACTGGATCTGGCAAATCTGGATTATCACTCTCTTGAAATTTTGACGGCCCTTAAACGGTAAGCTCTTGCTCTCTTGATGGCCCTTGAACGGTAGGATCTTGCTCTCCTGAAGGCTCTGAGATGGTAAGCTCTTGCTGTCTGTAAGGCCCTAGGACGGTAAGCTCCTGTTCTCTTGAAGGCTCTTGCCCGACAGCTCTTGCTGTCGTGAAGGTCCTGGGTCATTATACTGAAGATTTTCAACTTTTTTTTATGAAATGGTCAAGACTCAGCTGACGGGTAGCATTCTTCCTCTCTCAATAGAGTTATTTGTAGCAAGCCAAAGAACTCAATCTCTCTGGCAGCTTTGGCGCTTCTTCCCATGCAGCAATTTGTTTTGTTGAAGCTGTTTGATAAGCTCAACAACATAGGACTCTTCTTCTTCATCCTTTATGTCGTTCTCAATTTCTAGGTCATCATTGGTGAGTTCTATTGAGTGGGATTGGAGCAATTCATCCACATTTTCCTGGTCTATATCCTCAAATCCAACATCTTGCTTTGTTAATGATGTCATGTCTTGAATTGGAAAGCTTGTGTTCAGGATCAAAATCATGAGAATCAGAAACTTCAGGTCAAATATTTTTCCAAACTCCCTTCATACGGACTGTTTTAACTTCTGCCCATGAATCTCCAATATTGTCAATACCACCCCCTTAACACCAAATTATACAGTAAATATCTTTGTCCTCACTGGAATGTGCGCGCACAAGGTCACACCACCACCGCACAGGGTGACTGCGAAATTAAAGTCAACCATGCATTATTTTATTTTTATTTTTTTAATCTCGTTATAGCAAAAACGCGTAACGTGAGATCGCGTATAATTAGAGATACCTATATTTAACAGTCCTATTGTGCATTTTTCTAATTTATTTTAGTCATGCCAAACATTAGAATTAATATACACAAAACTAATTAAGAAAAAATATATCTGATGCAGCTCAACAACAAATTTTGAAACACTGAAAAGTAAAGTAGGTTTCCATACACCTTTGCCCAATATTCGTTACCAGCTATAAAACCACTAACTAGTTTTGCTAATGTCAAGTTTGTTGAGCCTCTCAGGGTATGCATTAAGCAGACACGGGTGATTTAGTCCATGTTGCCTCATCGTGGAGCGAAGATAGTTTTTTATTCGTATGAGTATTGAAAAACCTATTTCTTCAGTAGCTGATGTAGCTGGTATCACTATCAGAGTTTTCAAAATTTCTTCAGTGTATGCTCAAAGCACATTTTATTTATATGATGTTACCTAAGTGTGAACTTTGTATATTGCCTCAACAAGATCTTTACATTATCTAAACGTTTTATTATATTTGGGAGGGGGGTAAAATCATACTTTTTACCCCCTCAATCTGGGGGGGGGTAAATCTACCCTCATGTCCCAAACCCCCCCGTTCCTGCGACACTGTAGGTTAACATTACCTAACAAAGCTAAATCAACTGCGTATACTAATAGCTACATTGTACCATTTAATGTCAATCCTTTCATATTTTCTTGCATTACCTGGATCAAAAAGTAACGGGGAAAGTGCATTTCCTTGTTTCAGACCCATTTTTTATTTCGAAAGTACGAGTATCTGATAAGTGACATCCAACGTCTATCTTTCAAACGTTGGTAGAATTAAATGCAGATTTCCCGGACGGGTAGCAAAACGTGGTACATTCTTGTCGTAAATAAAACTGAATGAAACTTCATTTTTACTGATTAAATCGACGTCACTCTTTAGCAAAAACGAGACGTTTGTCACCCTAATTAGACAATGAGTTAAGAGGATGATTAAAATTAAATATCACAAATTATTGTCATCGAATTGACAAACTAGAATCTTACTTGAAGTAAATATTAACAATAGATTCCTTCCATGTTTTACAATCAAAATTTCTACTAAATATATTTTAGGTTCGTTTGCTAATACTTGTGACCGCCTCTGTGGTATAGTGGTCAGAGTTTTTGGTGACAGATCCAGAGGTCCCGGGTTCGATATCCGGCACTTCCAGTGGGTCTGGAACGGGGTCAACTGACCTCATGAAGTAAAATAAGGAGCTACTTGAATAAATAGGTAGCGGCTCTGATCTATAAAACTGAGATTAACGGTCAAAGGATTCGTTGTGCTGTTATGACACCCTCCAACCATGGAAGATGGCACTATCTTCACGAACAGACAGCGGCCACTCTGTTGGTATGGCTCTATTGCGGGCTAACGCCATGGAGTTGAGCAATACTTGTAGAACGTTAAAGATGTTTAGATAATACGAATAAGGCGAAATTTTTATCAAAGCTGTTCGAATGTTGTGAAAGCCTGAAACTTTAATGTTATATGAAATACTAACATGCAATTGCTATTTGATGAGTTCACATTTTGTTAATTAATGTTGTGAAGCATTGGTATAAGTTTCTATGAAACGATTTTTATATCTGATAATGAAGTTTTACACAAGATTTAACGACGTCATCTACTTGGTGAGTTCGAAGCTATTTTGCGAGGTATGTTGCATCTTAACTTGACACATCAAAGCACACTAAGCACGAACACACTTATACATCAATTTACAAAATAAAAAGAGAGATAATAAAATTAGTATTTCATCCTGCCTCTGGTTTACCTGCTGATAACATTTCCCCTCTTCCACTGACTAGTACAAACACTCACTACTATTTGCACCTGGGTAACATCAACATGCATTTCAAAATTACCTTTTTCTTGTTTCCTCTCAGAGAACGTCATAAGCCTTCACAGCTTTTTTTAATCTATATCCTGGCAGGAGGATTCCTACTGTTTTTTCAATAAATAAAATAGCCTAAGTTGTAGACGATTTTTTTAAAATTTCTTATTACCCCATGGCATCTGCAGCATCTTTATTGTTAGACGATTTTGACAAATCTTCTAGTGCGGCTTTAGTTGACGCAAAAATGTTTAAAGAAATTTACTCCCTTGTATTTGAATTCCCAAAGTGTATCAGTTTAAAGAGGTAATTCCATTACTTCTTCTCCAGGATAAAGACAGGATAAAGATCCTTTTAGGTGTCAATTAACTTTTGATGACACAAAACATAGAAAGATTGAAAGGCATAAATATATGCACATAATTATAATTTTTTTAAAATTCCAAGCAAGGATCACTCAAATTTGCTTCTAAAGGCATATAAATAGAAAAAATAAATTAAAAAAACCAGGTGAAGACCATTCCAAATAGGTTCTAAGGACATCTAATTTTAAAAATTTGCTGGTGGAATACCACTTCAAATAATTTTAAAGGCATCTAATTAAGAAAAAAAATCAGGCAAAGAACACTCTAAATAGCTTTAAGTGCGCTTCGAATTTTAAAAAAATGGTGAGCACTACTTAAAATAGCTTTTAGAAACATATATTTTTTTTAAAAATTTGCCGAAGGAAGATCATTCAAAGTAGCCTCTAGAAGTATCCAAATTTCCAAAAATTTTGTGGGGAACACTATTCTAAATAGCTGTTAAATGAGTATAGTTTTCAAAAATTCCCCAAGCTAGGTCGACTACAAATAACTTCTAGGAGCAACCAATTTTTTAACATCTAATGGGGGGAAGAGGAGGGTAGAAAGTTCCTTCCCCTTTTACACAAATAAAGTTCCACCACTGCTGCATAAAGTAACAATGTTCTTATTTCTTAGGGTTTAATAGTAAATCTTAACATCATATTATAAACTTAAAATTTTGAACCCCCCTCCCTCCCAATTAAATTCTCCTTACGCCCATGTATGGAACCCCCACTTTGACGAGGCAATCAATTCTGAGGGGGGAGGGGGAAGGGGAGTAGGAGAAAGCCAGACATCCCGACCCACATTTCGATACTCGATACACCCATGAGACCTACCCAGAAATAATCCCTGAATTTGGTTGGAAGAACGATTAAGAAAATGCATGCATATTTCTTTGTGGTCAACATTGATATGTTTTATTTTATGGGTATTGATAATACCCATCAAAAGTGTAAGCTGCAGATAACATGGCTTGATGTATGAATACATTAAAATTGTTTTAGTAGCCTTAGTGACTAACTTAGAATGTTCTTCCTACCAAAATCAGGGTATACAAAGTACTGGCTAGGTGCTCACAAATAAAATAGCATTACTGTGGACATTTTTATAGTGATTTTGTTACAAATGTCAGTATTAGCTGGCATCTATCAGTTAGTTGAGCTATTTAAACCAAAGAGTATGAGTTTATGAGGATACGCGGAAATTTCCCTGCAGAGAGAATGAAAAACATCTACTCGACCAATCAAGGACTGAAGGTGATCAGGCATCACCTGAGCCTACTAGTGTCTGTTATAACATTTACAAAAAAAAAAAGTGTAAATCTTCTGAAACAATAGTTTTCTGTGTAGTTGTTTGAAATAAATTATTCTAGGTGAGTGAAGCAAGAAATATCACTTGGCGTGACAGTGATACGAATGTCAAGGTCACTGTTCAGGTGATCTTGAGAACTTACGCAACGGATAAAACAGCATTTATCCAGGTGATTGGAATATTAGGTTAGTGTGCCGGCATAATTTATTATTATTCCCAGATATAATTATCTAGGCTCTGGAGGGCGGAGAATAATCTGGACTAGTTGCACCGAGTCTTAATACCCTTTCAAACTATAGGCATTTAATTACACTAACCAGATAGGGATGATAAAGGCAGATTAAGAGATAAAATGTGTATAGATTTGCATAGAAGGCAAGTGGAAAGCCATTTAAGAAATATCTCTCTCAATAGAGCCGGCATGAATTCAAACCGCAATCTCTTTGTCACCGGCAGACTAGAAAAGTTTGAATTCGATTCCAATGCAGGGTCACACTGTGTTAACCTTAATTTACAAAAATTAGTCTTTACCAAATATATCCTTCTACATTAAACATAAATAGTTGAAGGTAAGGATATAGGAGACGTGAGAGAAGGTAAATATTTTTGCAGTTTTTAAAACCAAACAATTTTTTTATCAAAATAAATCAAATATTGTTTCATTAGAAACAGAGAGATTAATTTTCTTCACAGGTCGATATCAAAAGTTTTTGAATATCTGTCAAAAGTGTCCTGGAACTTCCATCACAACTTTTTCTCTTCATTTAAAAAGTTTCTCATCTAATGTCACTATTATCATCACAGATATGCAACAACTGTTGATATTAAAGTGAATAAAACTAAACTCTGTGTTTCAACTGGATATATTTTATTTTGTCCAAAAAAAAGTTTTGCTATAAAAACTACAAGACAACTACTTTTTTCTCATCTACATCCCCACCTTACAAGCAAACTATGGAATATTTTCTTTCTTTAAAAGAATTGTTTACGTTCACTGTGGCTAAATACTTAATGTTAGACATCATTTCTCGTAGGCTGGAAGGAAACTTTTTTTTTTAGTTTATTTTGGTGTCAGAGTTATGTCCTCAAGTCCATAAAAATAGTCTTAAGTCAAGAAATTAACTCAACATTAGGTCAATTTGGCTAGCTCCAGTCAACACATTAGCTCCTGCAGAATATTTTTGTTCTTTGGACATGCAGTAACACATATTAGCTCCTGCAGAATATTTTTGTTCTTTGGACATGCAGTAACACATATTAGCTCCTGCAGAATATTTTGGTCCTTTGGATGTGCAGTCAACACATTATCTCCTGCAGAAAATTTTTGCCCTTTGGACGCGCAGTCAACACATCAGATCCTGCAGAATATTTTGTCCCTTTGGATGTGCAGTCAACACATCAGATCCTGCAGAATATTTTGGCCCTTTGGACGTGCAGTCAACACATCAGATCCTGCAGAATATTTTGGCTCTTTGTGGAACAATTTATTTGGTAAAACTCCAACCCAATATTGCACTACTGACCTATTTAAAAAATATTTTTCTAGGTTCATTTTGAATAAGCTTTCCTTCAGCAACTTAACTTTTGAGTATCTATGTAAGTTTGTAACATTTTGTAAGCTCTTCTCGTTAATACATTTGTGCTGGTTAAAGGCAATGTAAATATTTCTGAAACTTATGTCATCATCAACATCAACTGTTGTCTGTGGTTGGACCAGCTTAGTTAAATACCTCCAGCTCCTTCTATCCATTCACCCTTCTTCTCCTCTCACTCAGACTGTTGTTGTTGTCTGCTCCTCCCATCTCTTTCTTGATCTCCCTTACGATTTTTTCACTACATAAATCTTCATCATTCCTTTTGGGATCTTTTCCATCTTGATTACCTAACCATATATTTCTCCCTTGCTTCCTCTATCTCGTCTACTCCAACATCCTCATCACATGACCATACCATCTCAGCCTTAACATGCTCTTCAAAAAATTTGTTCCCATGGCCTTCAATTTTCTAGTACCACAATATGTAGAATATCTCAGAATGATAAAGCTTACCATAAGAATTTGGACAATTTGAAGTAATATGCCTAAAAACTGTAGGAATACTGGCATGAGCTAGAGCTAAATATTGAGATTTTGGGCATTTTCAAAAAGTTTGAATAGGAATATATTTAGTTCAACAATCTCAAGAGTACTATTTGACTAAAAACACTTAATTTCAGGCTTCAAATATATTATGATGTTAATAAAATACTAAAAAGTTTATGTTTCAAAGAAACATTTATTTGGACATAATAAATACATCACTGTAAAGAGGAATATATCAATGGACAGGAAATGATAGTTTGCACTAACATGAAATACACAAAATGGTGGTCTTATTAATAAGATCTGTCTGTGTGTATCAAGTATCTATGCTCAATAGTTCAAAATCAATAAGCAGCACAAACAAGATGCAAACAGAGCTAACCATTGTATTGTCATTTTGAGGAAACCTCTTTTCGATTTTTGAGGTATTTTTTTCATATATTTAGAAGAAGGTATAGGAAAGATTGATAGACGCACATGAAAGACACACACATTATGGCATTTACAAAAAAAGAACACAGTTCACACTTTACATTGCTGCCAACGGGCAAAGAGGTAATGGCTGCCTCTCTAAGAAGCTCAATCGTTACTGCTCAATCTCTCCACTTAGGTTTAATTCTAACAAAACTCATCAGGAGGGAGTGTGAAACGTGCAACATAGGTCGAGGGATTGGGCGGTAACAATCGACTTTCTTCAAGAGGCAGTCATTACCTCTTTGTCCAGTGGCAGCGATGTAAAGTGTGAACTGTATTCTTCTTTTCATTGTAAAAGCCATATTTTGTTTGTTCCTTTTTTATGTTTTTATCCACCTTTTCTGTACCTTCTTCCAAGTATAAAAAATATCTCACATTTGAGAAAAGAAGCTAATCAAATTTATATGACCTTAATGAATAAATATAATGATATATAACTCCATAGAACACAATTTATCATAAGTACAAAATAATATTGTGTCAAAGTTTTACTTTAACAGTACATTCATGGACATGTTCCTTTAGATGAATGTTTATTACTCAGGTTAAATTTGATTACTGGCTTTAAAAAGCTTTTATATATTAACAAATACAATATAATGGCATTGAGGAAATGGCGTGAACATTTTAAACAACCAATGAAAACTTGCTGATAAAGTATTTTAATCAAATCACAATAAAATGTTAACGTGTGAAATATGGCAGATCAAAATACTACAGTAAAGTTTGCTTGGTTGATGGTTAATAACTAAACCTTTTAATCTTAGATCTACAGTGTCACAACAAATAAAATTAATATTTACTCACATTTTCATAGAAATATAAAATTTGACACACCAAAATATTTATTTTTTTAAACATGTTTTCTTTCGACTGCTCGACACCAAGTAATTGGGAGTATTCATTAATTATGTAACAATGGTGAGAAGAAACAAGAACACAAGAAGAAAATGGAAAGGAGAAACCAAAAGAATGATGTTTAAAGCTAGTGTGCTCTGATGATGCAAGAGGAACATGAGCCGGTACTACCACTAGTCACATGATTATTAACGATGCGCAAAATCATAAAATTTAAGCGTGGAGCTTGAAACTCAACAAACTATTTAAAAATACCTCCAACAGTCAAAAATGTAACAAAAATGAGAATGAATCTTATAAAAATGATTAATTTGTATTTATGAATTCAAAATGGAGTAGATCATGTTTGTGTATAGTGTATTCCCTCTTCTTTTTTGTTTAGTTTGTATTTATTTTATTTCTATGAAAACCTAAATACATTAAAGCCATGGTGGTCTGAAATTCAAGGTAGTCCTAAAACAATTCTCAGAAATAGCGGTGGAAAAACAATTTAAGTCAAATGAAGTATATTTTATTAGTTAACAAACTTACTTAAAGGAGAGTTATAAAAAACTATTATGATAAATGTTTGATATTTAAATGTTGTAGTCAAAACAATGTTTTTCCTGTAACTAAAAATAATTACAGTACTGTGAAAAGATATACTGTAGGTATTATAAATCAGTCAACTAAATAAATGTATACTTTATAAAAACACGTTCAACTGTAATTTATAATTTGTGAAAATACTTTGCCTCTTCATAGATTAGGTGTCGGCAACCTTTTTGGGGCCTCAATCAACTTACAAGTTTAACACAGGTTCTGCGATCACCCATCTTTTCTTTCCTCTACTTTTAATCCCCCCCCCTTCTCCCCCCTCTAACCCTAAACCCCGTAAAACTCTATAAATTTTATACTTATTCCTTAAATTTGACCTTTTCTCAAAAAAGTATGTGCCCTCATGTCTATAAAGTATTGTAGAATAAATAAAATGTATATTTTCAAATTAAACTACTGTTTTTATAAATATTATAGAATTTCATAATAACCATACAATTATTACAAGACATAAGAAATGCGGGTTCATCTCAATACTTGCTAGTTGCCAAAGGCAAAGTGTTTTCAGAACAGTATCATTTTAAATTGTGAAGATTTTCATTTCCTGAAATTTATCATCATCATCACAAGGAGAAAAATAATTTCAAATAAATCTTTCAGCTTGTTATAGCTTTCCAAACTTCTTGAATCTTTGAGAAAACTATGCTTTCATATGCTTGGTGATTTTGGGCTATTTTTCAGCTCCAAGTTTTTGTAATAAATTATTACCTATGCTTTAGGAGGAAGTAAAGTGTATTATATACATATATACTGTATTATGAAAATTGGATCCCAAAAATATCAATTTTCCAGAAATTTGCTGAACCACAAATATAATACTTTTTTTGTCTTCAACTTGCAGTTCCAAAAATTAGTTCATTCAACCATGGTATCAAGAAGAAATGCAAAATATATTAGTCATTCAAGATCTTCTAGTACTGAATAGTAGATCATATACATTCCTGTAAGAAAATATTTTGTTTGTAGAAGTAGCTCTTTGAATCACTAAAGGACTTTGCCTTTATTTAACTGACAAACATCCATGTGAAAAAATAGCTCTCTATCCTGACAGTCCAGTTCTTCTATAAGTTCTCTGAACAATCAACATTTTATATTTCCCAGGTGTTGTTAGCAATTTGTAAAACCACCGTCATGATATTCCCCATAGTTATAAATTTTTCACAGAAAGATTGAGAGCGACTGAGACTATAGAAATGACTTAAATTGTTTATTATTGTGATTTTAATAAATTCCTCTTTACTTGAAAAATTTTGAAGCTCATTTTAACAAAAATGCTTATTTTGTTGTGCTGTGCCAAAAACATAATTTGAATCGACCATCTGTAAACTTTTAGTAAATATAAGGACTATACATCATTCTGCTTTAGATTGTTTGATTAAATATGTGGCTGTAAGCTCAAATAAACGTATCATAGTGCACGATGATAGTTGGACAGAACCAATAACAGTTAATATTACTTAATTTAAACCAAGCAAATAGTTTTACATCAGCTTTACAGGCTTCCTTGACAAACTTATCATAGTTGAAAGGTTTATCCTTCTTTGCGAGCACACGCGAAACTTTGAAAGAAGCTACAGAAGCAACAAACCACTCCACTATAAGCCAAACAGTACCTAGTTAACGGGACAGGTTTAAAGCACCAACATTTTTAAAAAAATGCTAGGATTCGGAAAACAGTTTGGGTCTGCTGTTGATGTCAGTGTCAAAACTTGTACAGACAATTACTTGAATCTCTCTCACTCTTTGTTTGCTTATTGAACACATACCCACAAAACAGGAACTTTACTAATTATGGAAAAAAAATAATGTTATTTTGATCATCCTCAAAAATTCTGTATAAGTATCTGATGTATTTCAAAGTTTAGAAGATGCAAAAATCTACTTATAACTAGGATGTAGTTTTCTTAAGTGATCGACTGAAAATTGTCGTGAGATCAACCAGTTGCCGACACCTGCCGTAGACCCTTCTGTATTCTCCCACTTAATCCAAATTTTCACTAATATCAACAAGCTTTTGTCTTAATTAGTTCGGATTAGCTAGTTTCTACTGTTGGTAAATTACCAGAGTAGGCCATTCACAAATAATTTTGATCGGAAATACAAAATCAAATGTCTGTTGTAGTATAAATTTAATCAAATGTTTACATATGAAAATACAATCAACATAACTTACATAATGTTAACTTATTATTCCCAATTTTAAGTATTTAACTCGCATATTATTGTTGTAACACAACCTAGCCCAAAATAAACATTTACCGGTATATTAACGGGGAAAAAATATGGCACCAAAAGACTAAGTTAAACATGTGCATATGTGGATATTTAACGAAAGACTAATAAATGAATATACTTAATATTTACTATTTTTAATTGTTTATTATTTAAATTATGAACTAATATGTTTTTTATAATCTTCATTATGTTAGTTAACTTGTTAAATATAGTGAAATTACTGAGAATTCATTTTTTATTAACTCTAGTACCATGCATGCGAATATTGTATGGCACCAGCTTACACTAAAGCTGCTTGGCTACCATCACTATCTTTAGCTTTTTACATTCTTGATCCAACAAAAAGTTAATTTTAAATGGTCATGATAATAGATGCATTATTTTATTTTACTCATCGTATAGGTCGAGCCTTCCCCNNNACCCTCCCATGTTTGTGTAAGATATACTGGTTGTATGTAATAGAAATAGTCAGGGATCAGACCCTAGAGTCTCTCGGGATGTATTCTCCTCAATGTTTTGAATTGTAACTTGTTTCGGAGCATTAATACTGCTTACTGTTTCACAATATATAAAAGTAGATCTAGTAGCTTTCCTATCTGTCAGATAAGGTTTTATCTTATGAAGAATGGACTACATATTATGATACATTATAATAAAGTGATTTTTTAAGGAGGGAAAAGATGGACAATCAAGGCCACATCATATATTACACTTTATTATTAAATAAATAAATAAATAAACACAAATAAAAAAATTAGTATTACTGATATTACATAGTATAAAAGAAAAAGAAAGAGAGAATGGTGTTATGTAACCTTACCACCAAGGAAGGTGTGGAAAAAATATATTCAAAAGTCATGTCCCACATTTAATGAATACACCGAACAAAGGACCCCTTGGACCAAACTTACTCTGTTTTAAAGATGAAATTTCTCTACAAAAATATTCAAGAAGTCATGTGAAGTAAATTTTGACCGACTAGAGAAAGCAGTTTCTTAGTTCACTTATTGATTTGTTTAATTTTATGTGTTCACTTGGCTTTGGCTGGTAGACGCTGACGTTAAGTCCCTGCTCTGCCGAGAAACTTGCGCTCTCCCTTCTAGGAAGGCCAGACGTTTTCTCCTAACCTCGTCTTGATCCGTCACAGGGCTTGAAGGCTCACAACCTTAAAACAAAATAGTGCAACTTGAACATATGATTAATTATGCAGATTTATCAGAGATGGAGAAACTACTATTTTACAAATCTGAATCTTGATTTCCCTTCGAATCCTGAATATCAAATTCGAATTTGAATCTTTGAAAAAATTAGAACATAATGAGGAGATAGGAATATAACCAAATAATATAAAATATAAATGGTAGCCAGATTATATTGTTAGAATTAAGAGCGATAGCCTGCACACTTACTTTAGTGATACCAGAGTAGAAAATGTTTAGCTAGAACACTAAAAAAACACACATACATTTTAAGTACAAGCTTTCACTGTCACATACAGCTTCTTCAGGTTAAAAGCTGAAGAATTTGCCTGTGACAGTGAAAACTTGTCCTTAAAAACGTGTTTCTGTGTTTTTTAATGTTCTATCTAAACAATTTCTACTCCAGTATCACTAAGCTATATATAAAAAAAGTCGGATTTTGGTTAGGAGAAAAGTTTAAAAAATTAATTTTTTTTTGTAGCCAACATTGATAAACTTTATTGTATTATTTATTAATGTTATTTTATAGGTATTAATAATATATGTGACTGTGCATGTGAAACCATACCATAAGTGGAAAATATGCATTTTTAGGTGTCAACAGTTTTGAATAGAGGATAAAATTCTGAAAAAAAAAATGATATAAGAGTCAGCTATGTTATATGTAGTTCAATAAATGATTTTTTTTACAGAATTTTGAATGAAATAGTTTACAAAATCATACCATTAGTCGCTATGGAAAATTACCAGGTATGGTTTCAGTTCCTATGTAGAGGTATGTTCTAAGGCTGCTTTAACCATTTTCAAGTGAAATTATACAAGTTTTAGACACAGTATAATGTAGTTAAAAAGTTTTCTCCTAACAGATTGCGTTGAAATCTAAAAATCGATATTTAACACAATTTGTTTTTTCACCAACCTGTAAATTAGCCTAGCGACTTATGGTATGGTTTCACATGCAAGGTCACATATATAAAAAGTGACAGCTGCAAATAACATAACTTGATGTATTAACATATTAAAATTGTGGTAGCTATGAACAGTTACTATCAGATACCGACCATCCCTCCTAATTTTAAGCATGATTTAACCTTTTGCTCTGCTCTATTACAAATAGCCTTAACTAAATGTTAACATTTTTTCTATAATACATTCATAACATTAATAAATTCTGTTAAGTGATTTAAAGGTCTGGGATCTGGTTGTTAAATTTGTCCTACAATTATGATGGGATTGTGCTTCCATTAAGCAGTATTAGAGCTCTGAAACAAAATTACAATTCAAAATTTTGAACAAAAAAAAAAGACAATATTTTTTTCGAATCTCAAATTTCTTTGAGGATTTGCTGGTTCAAGGATTCAAGAATCCCATCCCTAAAATTTATTTTTGGTTCTCTTTCAATAAATTTCATGGAATAACATATATTCTATTTGCCTTGGTTTATTATTTTATAAATGTTGGATATTTTTAACAAGCTATCATTAAGGTAGGATGGAAGGGGACTTGAAATAACCTAATTATTTTTGCAGTTTTTGGAGCAAATTTTTTTCCCCATAATAAAGAGAAAAGAAAACATAGTATGTATGTGCCCTATCATTCATTCTCAATTATGTTTTTTATTGTGAAAAGTGTTCCGCTTTTCATTGTAAAAGCCAGATTGTGATTATTCCTTTTATTTGTTCCTCTTTCTTTCTAAATATCATATTTTGTGTTTCAAAGAGTGAATAAAAGTTTTCCTTAGTGAGTTAAATTTTACATATTTCATCACCATCATCAACAGTTTCCAGCCCGTGGCTGAGTCAGTTTAGTAAAATGTCTCCATCTTCCTCTTTCCTTCCACCATTCTTCCTCCTGTAACTGCTTCTCTCACGTACCCGAGTCAGTGGCCACATTGTCTAAGGTGTAACTCTCGCAATAGACTATACTGCCGAAGACAGGGAGATCGAGGTTTGGTCCTGGTCGGATTTACTGAGGGTGGTTTTTCCTAAATTGTTTTCCACTCTACCCCCCACACAAATGTGGGTACACCTCCTCTAAATTCAATCTTCCTAATCTATTTGTAAAACCCAAACAGGTAATAAGATGTGGTAGTAAAAATAAATTTCCTCTCACATGAACACTTGCTATTATCTGCTCCTCTTGTCTCTTTCTTGGTCTTTTTCCTATATTGTACTTCATCTCCATCATTCTTCTTGGGATATTTTACTTTACCATCCCCATCACAAAGCCATACCATCTGAGTCTTGCTTCCTCTACTATCTCATGTACTGGTACTCCGAATTTTATTTATAAGAATATAATTACCAGGTGGTCGCAAACTTAGCTCTTGCATTAGACTGAATTGCTGGTGACAGGCAGATAGAGGTTTGAATCCTGGCTAGGTGCTTTGGTGATGTTTTCCCAAAAGTTTCCCACTCTAACTCCATGTGCAAATGCAGGTACTTTTCTCTTAGTTCCACCCTCTTCATCCCTACACCATTAATGTATGTGGATTGTTCGAGCAGATAGTAATATATGATGCACAAAAAAAAACTTAAAATAACAATTAAAAGAATATAAATTTCTATGATAGAAATATAAAAATATTCTACTCACATTCTAGACTCATCCTCATAGCCTGTTCTAGTTGATAGTCGTCAAGGTTGGTCGTCTCTTCATCCTGCTGCAAGCTAAGTCTCAACGCTTTCTGCAACTCTAACTCCTCTTCTGTCTCCAGGCCATTGGTCCTGGACGCCACAGTACCAACATCTTCTGACGTCCTGTCCAAACAAACTCTCAATGTACTCTGGAGCTCAGTGCTCCTACATTGACCACCTGCTGTCGACTCTACAGGTTTTTGCAGGCTTAAGGACAATGCTTTCTGCAAGTTTTTAAAATCCTCTGGGTCTTCTATGCCTGGAGATGGTAAGACTAACTCCTCCTCACTGCCTTCCTGGGCTAAGCTAAGTTTCAAAGCCCTCTGCAGTTCTTGGTCTTCTTCAGAGTCTTTGCTGTTGGTACTTCCGAGTACCTTGCTTGGATTGTTTATCAAACGAGGCTTAGTGGTTTGAACAGCAGGCACTAAATGTAGGAGCTGGTCCACATCACATTCCGGGAAAGAGCCAAACACAACAAATATGGAATAACCTAAAAAGAAATCAATTTGGTTGCAAATCATATCAATTAAAAGAATGTTGAAATCAAACATTAAAAAAAAGAGTAAATTTTGATTATTTCAATGATTTACAATGGTGCTTTAAACAAATTAAAACAAAAACATAATATGTAGGCCTACATGAAAATGTACACCTGGACACGAGAATAAAACCTAGAATTTGTAGCTCAACATCTAATGCTCTGCCAATGAGCTGCTATTTTTGAATTTATATTTAAATAAATATTTGTGAGTGGTGGTCATCTATGGCGAATATTAGTTTGAATATAGGGTGTATTGACTTAACAAATGAGAATCATAAGAGTAAAATTAATACTTATAAACTCGACAGAACCAAAAACTCACCAGGAGTCTTCGTGGCTCTTTCTGATAGCTTTTAAGATGACAACGATCTCACATGTTCATTACAGACTCAATCTTTAAAAAATGAGTAATGATGAATTAAAGAGCTAAGCTACTATTATATCTGTTACTTATGGTTATAGCCGCATCTAAATATCACACCATTTAAATTGAAAAATGACACCTTGACACGGGAATTGCACCAAAGGTCTCGGATTTGATTCCCTTGTCCAATTGTAGTTTTACAATTTAAAAAAGAGTAATGTTTAATCCAGATTATGGGACAGAGCTGGGTAGCTCAATGGTGGAACATTGGCGCTCTAATCAAATGTCTTAAGGTTCAATTCTTGTAATAAGGGATAATTTTTCTATACAACCGAATTAATATTTGTGAATGATAGCCACTAAATGTTAATTTCAATAAAATGGAAGTTAAATAAGTAAATTTAGTTCCCATCCAATGAGGCCTAATTAAAATAATGTTTTGAGTTAAGTTTCCATAGTTTGAGCTCTATAATTCAAGGTAAGGATATGACTGATACAGGTGATTATGTCTAGTTGTTTTTTTATGTTTTGATATTGTTCGGATTATATATTAGCTATGTTAATAGAGTAAGGATGAGGAAGAGAGTAAATGTACCTACATTTGAGTGAAGGGAAAGTGGGAAACTTTTTAGGGAAAACCACCCTCAGTAGGCCCAGCCACCTGCTTCGATGGCTATATGGTCTAAGGTGTCATTCTCATGTTAGACTATACTGCTGATGACAGACAAATCAAGGTTTGAATCCTGGTCGGGTGTACTGAGGGTGGTTTTTCCAAAATAGTTGTTCTCTCTTCATACACACAAATGCAGGTACACTTCCTCTAAATTCAAATTTGCTCATCCATAACTCATTAACATAATTAGTAATGTGTGTATAGCCTGAACAAGTAGTAAGGCACGGCGTGGTGCTTAAAATAAATTTTAAAAATACATCCAACCGAGATACGATACCCAATCTCATCGTCACCAGCATTCCAGTCTAATATGAGTATGAAGCATTGGAGTATTCAAACACCTATTCAGGTAACTTAGTACTAATGTTGACTCAGAAGGAAATTATGTGGAAAACATTACATTCCTTGTAGGACAACATCCTGGATGTGAAGATTCCAATGAAACGGAAATTAAAGGAAGAAAATTCAGGAATGAAACACTTAAAAACAACCCACTTCGGTGATCAAATGGAATAGGGCATCCCTCTTGCAATAGACTGGACCATCAGTGACGAGGATATAAGGGTTTGAATTCCAGCCGGGTGTATTGAGGGTATTTTTCCTAAATGGTTTTCCTCTCCCCTTCCATGCAAATTTGGGTATGTATATAAACAAAATGGATGGTAAGACGTGTCGACAATAATATACGTAAAATAAAAACACGTAGTTGTTTTCATTTTACTTTGTTATTGTGAGTAGTTCGAGTTAATTATTGTTTGAGGTGAACCTGTCCCCGTGCAGCTCAAACTAGTGAGCCTCTACGGTATTTAAGAATTAGAGTTGGGTACACTCAACTATTTTATGAATTTGAATCTCTAATTTACCTTTAAATCGTGAATCCACAATCTGAATCTGAATCTGAATCTGAATCGTGGAAAATAATACGAACATAAGAGGTAATATACATATAAGAGAATAATAGAAAATACAAACAGTAGGGGACTAACTAAACGCTAACATTCTTTCTTATAATACATTCACTATAACAAACATTCTTCATATAAAATATTAGAGCTCTAAAACAGATTTCACCAAACAAGTTGAAAAAGAATTTTTTTTCGAGGATTTGACTCTCGAATCTCGAACATCCTTAAGGAGTTGAGGGTCCTATCCAATTGAGAATATTTTCTATGTATGTATAATACACCCACCTTCTTGTTGCAGCTGAGCTAAGAACATTGTGAGATGTGTGTCACTCAGAAGCTCTGGACCGGTCAGCAACGAGTTGAGATTGAACCACTGATGTCCGAGGCGGCGGATCGTAAACCAGTGGTCTCGGTAGTTGCATATATATGCTTTCATGTCCCTGGCAACATTATCCTCCGGTGTCATTAAACTATGCTTTTAACAGGAATAAATACCATTAAGCCAAACTAAACCATACACAGTTCACTTAACCCTCTGTTGCCATCTGGCCAATCTATCAGCCAAGACACCCTTGCTCAAAGTTTACTACAAGTGGCAGCCAGCTGGTCTATCAGCTGAGATGAAGCTTGCCTAAAGTGACATTCGGCCGATTTATCAGCCAGGAGGAAACTTGCTTAAAGCTCCACCGACCGATACATCAGCCAAGAGGAAACTTGTTTAAAGTTCCACCGACCGATACATCAGTCAAGAGGAAACTTGTTTAAAGCGCCAGCTGGTAAATTTATCTGCCGAGAAGAAACTTGCTTAAAGTACCAGCTGGCCGATCTATCAGTCGATAGGAAACTTGCCTGAAGTGCCAGCTTGATCTATCAGCAGAAAGAAGACCTGCTTAAGTGCAGAGCCAGTCAGCTGATCTGCCAGATGGCTGATATATCAGCTGTGAGGAAACTTGCTTAAAGTACCACCAGCCGATCTATCAGTTGAAAGGAAACTTGCTTTAATTTTACATTCTCACAGTTTGGTTTTCACTCAAGAGATGTCAGAAGTATTTATACTGGAGAACAACTTGATGTTTGTACTCTGTGAATTTTTAAATAGTTTGTATACTGAATATAGTCAATTCTATATCTTCAAAATTATGGTGAATACAATAATTTATAAAAATGCATGCAGATATGATTTAGATGGCCCGGCCTTCATAGTACAGTCCACCTCTTAACTGCTGGCACCAAAAAGGTTGAAAGACAGGTTGCTGCAGCTTAAAATGTTGTGTTATTTTTATATTAGTTAATATTAAAAAAATAATTTTTATCATTGAAAAAATATTTTCATGAATATATTTGACACTAGAGTTAATGACTTTTCCTTATAAAAAGGGTAGGCCTAGCTAAGAGAAAACACAAAATCCCAAAGTGCAAGTAAGTTACTTGCTAAAATTTAATATCTGTATTTATTACTAAAGTTTGATAGTGTGTGATTTTTGTGGTTGTGTGTTTAAATTGTTGACCACATATTTGGGGTGATAAAGATTAAAGCTACCTATATATATCTAAAAAAAAGTTATTTTATTTTAAAATTACAAACTAGTACCAAGATTGAGAGTAATTTGAACAGTTTAAACTTATTACCAGGGAAGTAGGTTACAAATGTTTGTCAAAAGGACACCAAACTAAGAATTAAACATTCATAAATTTTGGGAAATTATATCTGTGCATGAGAATAGAACCCAGGACCTTTGGCTTAGCACTACCTCTTGGCTATCATTGATACCAGAGCCACCGGCGACTCGGGAGAGGCTTTATGTTGCCATTTGTATAGTGGTAGAGCATTGGCACACTAAGCTAAGGGTACCGGGTTTAATTCCCGTGTCCAGGCATGTCGCTTTTCAAAATTTACAAATATGATACTCGATGTGACTGTATCTCAGTTCTAGAGATGATTTAGATCTCCCAAGCTTTGATAGTCATGTATCATTAATTGTGCAAGCGTATTGTTTCCCCATGACATTAAGAACCTTGTTTGGCGTGATATCCGAGGGATTTTGTTAGGTATGGTTTTCAATGATTCAACACTATTTAAATTACAATAAATAAGACCCATACAACTTTGCAAATTTTTATAGATGGCTTTCGATGATACTATTTCAATACATATACACACAAGGTGGAGATCAGAATTAGTCCAACCAAACTACATTTTAGAATCCCCTGACTTTTCCGAGTCTACTTAGTAGAATTTAGGGCTTAGACTTAGCGCCAACTAATGTTGAAGTGAATAATTAGAAGCTAAGTCTAGGTAGATGTATCCTGCCCAGACGGGAAATAAGAGTAGATTCTACAGTGGTAGATACAACCCAAGAGCTAGATACATCTTGTTTTGCACTATGAATCAGCGTCCGCGTGAAGGTAAAGTTGAAAAACATATTGTTAAAAAAACACTTTCAGTACAACGGGTGTGGCAGGACATATTTAGACTGGGGCATTTTTAGGTAGTGGTTCTTTGTCAGTGCCACATTTTTTATTTTTGTTAATCTCTTTGTCAACCCCGCTATGTAGGTCTTAGTAAGTCTTTAGACTAGGCAATTTTTAGGTAGTGGTTCTTTGTTAATGACACCCTTAGGAAGTGTGTGTGCGTGTGTGTGCGTGTGTGTGTGTGTGCATGTGTGTGTGCGCGCGCGTGTGGACAAAAGATACGACTAAAAAACACTGGTGTTGATGTGGTGAAGGCTTTGGTAAATAACTAAGGTGTGAATGCTATCGCCATCCATCTTTGGGAAGTCAAGGCTCCTCCACGTGTTTCGTCAGTTATTGGCAATAACTCTGCAGTTAAAATGTCAACATTTTCACTTTCAAATCATAACATCTACTTAAATCTATTAACATCCCTCCAAATATGATAAATTTTCTCATGTCTGACCGGCAGGAACATCGCCATGATCAAACTGACGGACACTGCTGAAAAGCTAGCATGCCCCCTCCACGTCTTAAAAAAACCTAGATGTATTTCAGCGAAAAAGCTAGATTCTACTCTTTATTCACCCAATATATCTAGCCCATAAGGAAAAGTCAAGATACATCTTGCCATACTAGAGTAGATACAACTTTTATTCACATAAAACCTAGATACATCTTAAAAATGTCCAAGACCTAGCTACAACTAGTTTATTCACATTGCTCAATGCAATCATCTTTTTTAGACACACATTCTGAAATAGTGTCACTTTATGAAGGGGATATCAGCCTAAGGTGATGGACTATTTGGCACGCTAGAGCAATATAAGTTTATTTCAATTAGATCATAGTTAGCCATTAAAAGATGCTGTTAGACACATTATTTTTTTTAGTTTCGTCTTTCTGTAATGTAATCGAATTCTCACGCAGGCACAAAGAAAGCATGACTCAATTTTGGCTGAGGACGTAGGATACAGGGTTGTAAACCCAATATGAAAATCACATGTTGACCTTGATAATTGAGATTAATATGCTCAACAGAGACAACTGTTTTAAAAGAGATTTGTGGTTGAGTATTAACTGGAAGAAAAATGTTATTTTGACTATTGTGAATAAAGGTCACATATTTTTTTAGTGAATACATGGCTAGTAAGAAAATAGGTTTAGAAGTGAACAATGAAAAGATTTAGTATATGATAACACAAAGAACACAGAATGAGGAATATAATTTAGATATTACAGCAAACAACATATAATTTGATAAGGTTAATGAATTCAAATATTTAGGAATAATTTTAGCTAGCGATATCAATACAAGATTGAAAATTAGGAACAGAATACAGTCGGGAAATTCTTATTTCTCATCCAGTAAATTGTTGACGTGTTGCCTGCTGTCAAGAAATGTAAAACTCAGAATATACAAAGCTATAATTTTACTGGTTGTATTCTATGGGTGCAAAACATGGCCCCTTACCTTAAATGACTAAAAAAAATTTAGGGTGATCGAATAAAAGGTGCTTAGGAAGATATTTCGTCCAAAAGTGGATGAAGATAGTTTGGAATGGATGGAGTGGAGGAGGCTACATGATGATGAGCTGCATACCCTGTATTCATCACCAGACATTGTTATAGTAATAAAATCTCGCAGGTTACAGTAAACAGGTCATGAAGTGCGTATCTAGGAAGGGAGTATCTAGAACCGCGTTTAAGTTATTGAATGGCAAACCTAATGGGAAAAGACCACTGGGAAGACCCAGACGGGAGAGTAACATTTGGATAGACCTGAGAGAGATAGGGTATAATGAGATAGACTGGATAGAATTAGCTCAAAATAGGTGTAGGTGGGATACTTTTGTGAGTGCGGTAATGAACTTTCGTGTTCCTAATACCGTAGAATAAGTAAATGAAGTAAGAATATGTGAAAATTCCAAAATTTGATAAAATTCCCTGACTTTATCCTCTTTTTCAGGTCGCTGGATCCCCTGTGCAGATGTCCATAGGTAGGTGAGGCATAATTCAATCAATTTAAATTAGTTAAAAAATTACATCTGGACTTTATAATCGAACCCAGAACCCTTGATTTAGTGTGCCTGTACCTGTAATATTGGAATAGCAATATTAGGAAAAGTGATAGTAGTAGGTTTATCCATTTTTAATTATAGGCCTACATGTCTACATCTTTACTGAAAAGTAGTAGTAGGCTATACGTATCTAAATTGAGATTAAGAAGGATTAATATGAACTATATTGGTCTTACATTGGTCTCCGTTGAGCTTGCAATGCCCGAGGTTCTGTACTGCTGTATGGGACAAGTTCAAGGTTCCACACCTCAAGTGCGCTGCTTATTACTTGAACTGAGAAGTAACCACTGTCATCAAAGTTGCCCGACGGTTGCTGGGAGAGTAAAAACAATTAAATACCCAGTATTACTAAAGAGATATTATATTTTATGTGTTCTAATAATAATGTTAATTTATAAAATCAACTAGAGTGCTACCTGTTAAAAGAATAGAAAGGAAGAGACACTTGGAGAAACTTGACTATGTCATTGCTTACGTTATCCATATTTATATTTTAATTTTTAATACTAAAACAACTAAGCATATATATTTTTTAAATAAGTAGATTAATGATATTAGTTGGAGACATTGGTGTGGATTCTAAAGGCTTATTTATTATTTAAACTTCCAAAATGTGACCCGATTTTTTTCAACTTAGTTTGTCTTCCATATAGCTTTGTATATTGAGTGACGCCACAAACTGAGCCAATCAGATGTCTTTCTCCATTTGGCGCTACCTTATATCCTATTTACATTGGTATTACCTCCTTCTTTGCTCGAATGGCTTTAAGGCAGGCATGTCCAACCCAGGGCCCCCCCGAGTTCGTTTTGTGCAGACCATAAGTTCAAATTTAAATACTTCAAAATGCAGAAATAAACAACAAATTTGGCTCTTATTTTTATTATAGTTAGGCATTGGGTCCTATAAATTTCATGTATAGCCCCCGGCTAATTCCCCAGGAGCTTATGTTGCCCTTAGCCAGGGAATGGTTGGACATGCTTGGTCCAAGACATCACTCTCACAATAGACTAAACTACAAATACCGAGAAGATCAGGGTTTGAATTCCAGCTGGATGTATTGACGGTATTTTTTCCTAAATGGTTTCCCACTCTTCCTCCACACTTTTCCTTTAAAGTTTAGCTTCCTCATTCCTTCTTTAAATAATTAGTATATGCATAGGCTGAAGAGATAGTGAGACACTGTGTAAATGTAAAAATAAAACTTGATTTTTCTGTATCAAATGTAATAAAAAATTCAGGGTTCCTAAACAAAATCATGAATTTTTTTCTAAGATATTTCAAGGACTTTCCAAGGATTTTCTACAATTCCTCCAGGACAAGTATATAAAGTAATCTTGACAAAATACACATCAGTACATAGTTTCTTTTATTTATATATATAAACAAGAAAAGGTGTGGAAAGGTGCAGGCTTAGGGGAGTTGGGAGAATGCATTAAAATAATATATATATATACACATATATATATATACAGGGTGGCTACAAAACATATTTTACAAAATTCCCTGACTTTTCCAGGTTTTCCAGGCAACATTTTTCAATTTTCCCTGACTACTTTTTTCCAGTTTTAGTGGTGGATGATGACTTTTGTATTATTTATTATTGATCACATATTAAAAAAGTTTGTATCTACTACACATAAACAGTTTCATCAGTTATTTAAAAAATTAAAATGTCATTTTTTTTAGGTATTATTAAATTTTGTTTTAGTGTTTGGTTGCGAAATTAATGGGATTTTTAGACATATTTTTAAATTCCCTGACTTTTTCTTATTTTTAGTTAAATTCCCTGACATTTCCCTGTTTTCCCTGTCATTAAAAAATTCCCTGACTTTTCCAGGTTTTCCCTGTCTGTAGCCACCATGTTTTTTTATATATATATATATATATATACATATACACACACACACATTTTCTTATTTTTTTAATGGATTCCATGATGCACTGAGTTATTGAAATAATTAAAACATTACATAAGCTCACTTGCATCATAGGTGAAATGTGGTTTTCCCTTTTCAAAGTGATGAGTTTAAAGGTCAGGGGCGGGATGTTGTGTCTGTTCTAGATAATAGTTTATGGGTTGTGTGCAGATATAATCAATCAGTTTCGAAAGTGCATGTTAAATATCACTAGTAAATAAATAAATCACTTGCAAATAGTCGTTATATTAATTATGTTTTAATTACTTTTTATTTCTTAGGTACAAATATAATAAAGGTTATCTAATTTTTTTAATAATAATTTACTGTCATGTTAAGAAAAAGCGTACAATCGGGTGAATAGGAGTATGTTATGGAATGTTTCAAGAGAGTTTGCTGTGGATACATGGTTAGTAAATGCAATTAAGGCGATGTATGATGGAAGTAAAGTATGCGTTTGGATGAATGGAGCTTTGAGCGAAAGGTATGACATTGAACGGGGTGTTTTACAAGGTAGTGTTATGTCTTCATGGTTGTTTAATGTTTTCATGGATAAGTGTACGAGGGATGCTTGTGAGGACATGGTTGGTGTACAATTGGACAATGTGAGTGTGAGTGTGCTGCTATATGGAGATGATGCCGTGTGAATGGTTGTGAAGGAAAGTGACTTGCCGAATGCATTAAGTTGTTTGAGTGTGGCGACAGACAGAACGGATCTTCAGATAAATGTCTCCAAATCTATGGTAGCCTATTGGTTTTTGATAAAAACAGATCAGGAAATGATTTTCAACTTAGAATATATGGAAAACTGTTAGAACAAGTGAATGATCTTGTATATCTGGACGGAATGTTCTGTAAAAGTGGAAAGATGGATGGTAAAATCAACAGACATGTGAATGCATCTCGAAGAGTAGTTGATTGTACGTGGACTATTGCAAAGAATGAAATAGTATCAGAAGGGCCAAAGATGGCAGTATATAGAAGTGTGTTCACACCAACATTGTTGTATGGATGTGAAGTGTGGGTTTGTCAGTCAAAACATAAGAGCAAGGTAAATGCGAATGGTGTGAGACATTTAAGAAATAGATGTGGAAAAACTTTGATAAACAGTAAGTAATGAGTGGGTGATGAAGGAGTGTTTTTTGAAAGGGAATCCAACAAGTTAATGAGAAAGAAGTATCTTATGTTGGTTTGGGCATGTTCAGAGGATGAGTGTGGATCAAATGAAGCAAATTTGAAGGTAGAGTGTATGGGTCAAAATAAAGGGGTTGGCCATGTATAGTGTGGCTAAATGTTGTGTGGAAAAAAAAAATCAAGAGTTTTAGCAATAAAAGAGCCCGCATGACTCGGAGTATGGATGTTGTTGAAGCGAAGAAAATTATGCAAGGATAGGGAAGTGTGGAGAAAGTTAGAAAAGATAAATTAAGTATGGAGATGTTGTTTTTTAGCTACCTGCACAGTTTCTTGGATACTCTGTAAGGGAACAGCATGATTATGTATGAATATGTATTAAAAGGGGGGGGGAGCCAAAGGAATTTCCAGGACAACCTAGAAAATTCCAGGAAAAGATTGGAAAATGAGAAATTCCATAACATTTCTAGGCCTGGACAAAACATTTTAAAAATCCAGGTTTTCCATGACGCGTGGGAACCCTAAAATTGCTATACAGTCGAACTTGGATAATTCTAACGTACATGTAATTTGAATTTGTGTTTAGTTCAAACTTTTCCCTTGGTCCTTTCAAACTTCTATTAAATCAATGTTTAAAAATCACATGAAATTTGAACTTATTTTGTTTAAATCGAAGTAAAATTACCTCAAAGATGATGGGAAAAAAAGCGTGAAATATTGCATGGGCAAAACGTTTACTACTAAAATGTTGCTGCATAGCTAGAAGGCTCTCTGCGTGCAGGGGCACTAAAGTTTGTATTAACAAAACCGAACAATTATATTGTTTGTTGACAACTGCACCACACAAAACACCATTACTCTAATGGAAAATGGAAAGGTTGTGTTTTCCTCCTCAAATATGACGTCTGTAGTCCAACCTATGGATCAAGGAATAATTAAAACTTTCAAGCACTTCTACCGACGCCTTGTGGTCCAGAATATTCTTTCAGGGGCTTACAATGGTAATAATGGCAAGGTTAAAATTGACATTCTCAAGCTGGCCGAATGTGTAAGGGTGCGTGGGACCAAGTGACACAAAGCACTATTGCCAACCACTTTCAATAAGGATGTTTCTACCATAATGATGGTGAAGAGCAAACTGAAGCTGTAGAGGAGATTGTACCCGCTGTGGACAGCTGGAAAGATGTTGGACATGACAGAGGTGTTCCTTATAAGGATTTTGTGAATTTGAGCGATTACTTATTAATTTGGGATGAACTGAAAGATGCAGAAATTGTAACAATACTGATTTGGACCCCTCTCATATATGTAAGAAAGTCATGGATGAAGATATTTTTCTTCAATAAACTGTATGTAAATTATCCTTTTAAGACTTCATCCATGGAGCATCATGCGCTTTTCAGAAATAATGTCAAAGGATTGCACCATTAAAACCCAATAGGAAGCTAGCCTTCATGACACCTGTTGCCAGGATGCTTTCGATTTTTTTGTTTTGACACTGGTCACGAGAGGTCCAAGGGGCAGGTCATATATAAGCTGCTTGTGTGCATGAATGTATAGAGTAGTCACATAAATCTTCACAGTGCAGGTAGGAAAAATAGTAGTAATGTAACTCAAAAGAGTAAACTATTAACAGTGCCGGTGACATAAATATACAGAGCGTTGTAATAAACCAGTGCCATGATCTAAATAAATCGTGTGCAATATTAAAGGTTTTATTTAATTAAATTATCTCTCAAACATTCTGTACCGCTTTAATTAGTGCTCGGTCATGGGGCTATTATCAGCTGAATAAATGGTATAACTTTAACAGGTGTCCCAAGCAAACATGGGACATAATAATAATTCTGTATCATCATAATTGGCGCTCAATCACAGGGCTATAAATACCAATTACAGCTCAATAAAACCGTAACGTTATAAAACGTTGGCAGATGTTATGAACAATAGAAATGACAGTGCATATTCAGATGAAGAAGGGGAACATATGGAGCTTTCAGAGAAGCCGATCCCAACATCTACACAGGCCATGGACCCCATCGAAAAGTTGAGACGGTTTATTGAGGGACAACACAATGTAAGCCCTTCTATTCTCCAGGCGCTGAATAAACTAGAAGAGTTTACTATAACTCAAAGTATTAACTCCAAAAAACAATCAAAAATGTATTAATTAAAATAACTGTAAATACAGTTCTGCAATGTGCATATTTCTATGGAAAATCTAAGAGTGAAATTAAATGTATCCCCTACCATACTTTACTTCACTCAATTTAGGTTTGAAGTTATTTTTCTAGCCCAAATAAAAACTTACTTAATTTGAATTTTTATAGTGGTCCCTTCAGCTTCAAATTAACCATGTTTGGCTGTAGTAGGCCTATGCTTATTGTGTGAATGTTAAGGAGCATATTCACTGGAGCATTTTACTTCTAACAAACAGAACAAGCTGAACACCCCAAACGAGCTTGAAGAAATGATACGCCCGAATACTCTGAACATTAGGACCATTTGCTGGTGCTCGACTTGTTCCTGTCAATTTTGCCACGAACAGGACCATTGGAGCTCAGTCTCAAAATGGATTTGATAGCGGCAGCAGGTTCTTTCTTTGTGCTGTGTGCATTTATTAAAATGAATAAAAAGAGGTACAAGGAAATGTGAATAAGGCGGCTGTTGTGTAGGCGGCAAAATACAGAACTTTTAAGGGGATTTGACGAAGGACATTTCCGAAATTTCACTTGAATGTCATCTCAAGACTTTGAGATTATGGTTAACCTTGTCAACCATAAAATTGTGAAGGACACAAAGTTCCGTAAAGCAATACTAGTGAAAGATCGTTTAGCACTAACTTTACTATTTTAGCAACTGGGGACTAATTTGCAAGCTTGCAGTACCTGTTCAAGATTTCAAAACAACGTATTGGTATCATAGTTATGGAAACTTGTGTCGCATTGAATGAAGCCTCAAATATTGCATGACACGCCTAGTGTTTTTTAATTTATCATATTAAAAGTTCATGTTGAGGGTTCCACAGCACCGGGTTTTCTTTATATACAGTGGATTCCGGTTAATTGGGGCAGCCATTTATTTGAGCCAACTCTCCGCTTAATTGGGGCAGTGAAGGTAATGTAGGCTCATAAACTCGTAGCATAAATATTCTGCGGACTGCAGCTGAGTTTGTTATTGTGAAGTGTATTGTGTTTGTTCTGTGGGGTGGCAGTGAATGTCATGATTATAGCGCTCTGGTAACATGTAAATTGTGCAAGCAGCAGCTGAGTCAGTAGAGTTGAAATAGTGCTGTAGCGTGGCTGTGTTGTTCTGTGTCATGGTAATCATATTCGGTTTGACATTATGCTTGCGGTATACAATTGTTTACGAGAATAAAATTATGTGCCGTGTATAGTTGTTCATTGTGTGGATTAACATAAATTAAAAACTGTAACAAACAGTGCACTGAGCTAGTTTTTATTTCAGTACATTTAACAATCCTGTCAAGATGCCACATAAGGATTTGACACTCTCAAAAAATTGCTATTCTTGACAAGATAAAAAGTCAACCTCCTAACATCAGTCATCGGCAGCTAGCGAAGATAATTAAAGTGCCAAAATCTACAATTTCCCAACTGTTACATTAACAAGAAAAACTTAGGAATAGACATTGTGTGTGGGTTTAAATAAAACATCTTATAAGCGAAAGAGGCAAGGTAAAGATACAGACGTTGAGGATGCTTTAAATCAATGGTTTTCCATTGTAACTAAACGAGGTGTGCGTGTGAGCGGCCCTATGCTAAAAACCAAGTCAGAAGAGTTGGCCAAAAAGCTAGGTAATGTGCATTTCAAAGCAAATGATGGTTGGTTGTCTTGATGGAAGTCAGACATGACATTAGTTACAAAAAAGCACATGGAGAGAAGGACAGTGCTGATGCTATGAGCACTGACCAATGGAAATTTGAAAAACTACCAGAGTTGCTTACAAAATTTAGTGTGGATGACATTTACAACGTTGATGAAACAAGCCTGTATTATTGTGCTACACCGGATGGTTCTCTGAGCTATAAACACACAGCACTGTCCAGTTCAAAGAAAGCAATGGATCGTGTAACTTTGTTGTGCTGCTCAAACATGTCAGGAAGTGATAAACTCAAAACTTTTGGTTATTGGTAAAAGTGCTAAACCTCGTTGTTTCAAGGGGCTTACAATAGGCAGTTTACCAGTTTTATATTATGCAAATAAGAAGGTGTGGATGACCACATGTATTTTTACGCAATGGTTAATGAACTGGGGCGTGGAACTGCATATTAAGTTTAGGAAAATTCTGTTGATATTGGAATACCGTCATCACACCTTCATGTAGATGGTTTAAAAAATAATTAACTGGAATTTTTACCCCTTAACACCAAATCCCTAGTACAGCTTATGGGCGCAGGAATTATAAAAACTTTAAAAGACATATAATCGTGGAAGGTTGGTTAATCACATCCTTGAAGCGATTGAGGAAAATCTTCTGACATCATCTTCAAAAGCAATAGAATTTAGTGCAAAAGTTTCACTGTTAAAAGGTGTACAATTTATCACTGATAGCTGGCGAGGAATAAGCAACGAAAAAATTCAGAATTGTTTTGCTAAATGTGGTTTCATGACTAATTGTGATTCAGATGCATTTATGTGTGCAGACAATGAAATGTCTCTAAACCTGCAACACTTCCAAAATGGTGAAGATTTTTAAGCATTGACAATAACCTTCAATGCCATGATGAAAATGAAGATTATGAGGATACAATTACTGAAGAAATTGTGGCAAAACACTTAAGAGACAACAGAAAAACAAGACAATGAAACACCTAAGTGAGTGACTAACCAGGATACCAGCAAATATATCGCTGGATTGAGATGCTACTTCATGCAGGAAGGCAACGAGGGCATCCCTCATCCCTTTATCAGCACTAGATACCTGCACCAACTTTGTACAGGTGCAGTCAATAAAGAAAACACTTCAGGGTGCACTTGATAATTTTTTCAAAGAAATAACTCTAAGGTAATGTGTAACCCTTACTTGACACAAAAGTATGTACTGTATATTCAGTTTACATATGTACATTTTGTTTGCTGTTCGCTTTAGTTACAATATTTTAAATAAATATTTGTACCATTAAAATTTCGTCTAATTGGGCCAGAGTGACCTAGACCGATGTGTCCCAATTAACCGGAATCCACTGTATATCTATTAACCTCAAACATTCTGCAGCCCATTCCATCGCAGCAAACACTCTGAATGGTCCGAACCGGTGCGAAAACACGTATCCACTGAGCAAAGGCGAACAAATGACTTCCTTTGAGCATTCCCAAAAAACCGACAGTTGTTAGATAGTGTTTGGCTCGTTCGGTTCTGTTCGGTGCATGTTCTCGAACAAGTATTTACTTGAGCATTTTACTCTGAACGAACAGAACAAACCGAATGCACACAAACAAATGCTCAAGTGAATACGCACCTTTAGATACATATTTTTGTGTTTGTTACCATTACCAAAATAAATCACTATTAAGACTCAACACACCCAAGTACAGACATAACAATATTAAGATGTTCCTCTTAGTAATCAACTAGATAGTGCTCTCAAATACCTTGCACTAAAATACCATATATATCATTACACTGTCTTTATCCTTAATTTTAATGAATTGCTATTTTATTATCTTGGTTCTATACTATTATTCCTTTAAATACATTAGCTTAAGTTGTGTTTACAGGTGTATATTTTTATTTATTTATTGAGCATTTTCTGAAACAACCGATTATATAAGCACATGAGAATTTCAATCAACAAGAGCCAAAGGACCTGCCAATTTTTCTGAGAAAGGTATTTTCGCATAACTTCCAGGATTCTTTTACATGCCACAATTGACAAGGGACCAACGATTTTTTTTCTCATGAAAAATCTGACAACCCCGGTTGGGTTTGAAGCCACAATAATCAGGTCCTGAGGCGAGCACTTTACCTTAATATTTCGCTTTGTGTGAATTCATTAAAATATATTCAAGAATGGATAGTTCAAACAATTTTGGCATGTCTGTATTTTTGTTGTGTCATTTGTTAATAACAATAAATTTTTGTGGTGTTTTAGTTTAACGAACTAAATATGTTAAATCAGACATTCACATAATGCACACCACCTATCTAAATTTTCTTGCACATTCATAAATATAGTAGTCTCGGAAACTCGACCTACTGTGGACTGAGATGGTGGTGAGTTATTGAAATGTGGAGTTTTACGAATGAACCAGCATGTTTACTAAACAAGGATGGTACAATATTGTATTGATTCGAATAACATGTTACTGAATTGGAAAACTAACAAACACACAACACTTGTAAAAACATCACAGCACGACTGTTCCACTCGAATTACACAAAGTGAGAGGTTATACAATTGAATGAGCTTTGATTGTGATGAGTGGCGCCAACAAATGTGTGCACATGTGCGTGTCGAGTTATCGAGTGTCGAGTGTCCGAGACTCTACTGTAATTACAAGCACTGTGTGTGAAGGAGGTATAATAAACTGATTAAATATAGCCTGTGTGGCAGGGATTGTACACACAATATAGGCTAGTACATTTTAGGCACTTTTTCTAAACAAAATATTCCTATTTTATCATATATTTTACTTAGTGAAATATGACAACGTATCATTTAGACAGATTAAAAAAAGCTCATTTTTCTCTTTTAAGATGGCCTGTCACTCGCAAACGCATGGTACACCTCAAACTATATTTAAAATAGTTTTTTGGAAACACACTATTTAATAATCTACAGCAACCACGTTTCACCTTTTTTCGTAGCTAGCCCAACTCTTTCAAATGAAACACAATTACTTCTTTGTCCTGTTTAAAAAAATCTTGAACATCAACTAATGACTTGACATTAAGTAAACTCTCATATATTTCCATTAGGCTACAACTGATCAGATTCAAAGAGCCACACCCAAATTTAAAAGGGGAATTATTTCATAAATATAAAAACCCAAATTAATATTTAAAATAATTATGGTAGGGCCTACAAAACTAATTTTCAAACCTTAGGTGATAATTTACCGAGCATAATTTAAGTATGACTTTTACACAACTGAGCATTGACCTAACTTTTTATGCTTTAATAAATTTAAATTTACAATAATATTAAATGAACTTAATTTCAATGCGTAGCTTAGTGTGGACTTCCTCCACCAAAAATGATCATGAGTCAATATAATGCAAACTCTGTGAGTCAACACAAAGTAAGTCAATGTTTACATTTCTATGTTTCACTTATGATCGTAGCGAGTTTTGTTTTAATTGTATAATTTTTCTAATTTACAAACTTGATAAATATTATTAATATTATTATTATTAAATTTTCCATCTGAGTGAGTATGCCTAGTATAAACAATATAACTTAGTGATACAAGAAAGAAAAAGTGTATTGTATCAACGATACTGACTGTCTCAAAATTATGTTTAAAAGCCTCCAGCCAAATAATCATTTTCTATTAATTTGTGCATGCATTGCACAGTATATATCAATTATTGCTCCTAGGCCTTTTATGATCTCCTTTAGGCATCTAGTTTAACTAAAAATAGTAATCGTTAGTAATTGAGCATACCATAGAATTACCTCAATAAATCTCCTGTAATCCTCACTATCAACACCACTCTCAGCCATTCTCAACCTTTCTTCATCATCCATTCTTTGAGCAAGGATCGCTAGGTCAACAGGTGTGAAGTAAGACCCTTGCAACAATGCATTCAAACAATGTTGCGCACATAGTGATCCTTCTTGCTATAAATATAACAGGACAAAATGATATTAAAGTTTTATCCAATGACGCTTTCTAAATACAAATGATATAAACAATTATTAACTAGGTTAGGTTATGGGATATTGAATTATACGAATGTCAGAATAATATAATACCACATTTTAGTTAAACATTAACCATAAAAATAAAATTTAAATTCCAAACTCCTAATTAATTTATCAAAGACGTATTAATACTTAAGATAAACTCTTTACCTTTTCATGAAAAATGGCCTCCATATTTAAGTACCCGGTAAGTTGCATAGACAAGACAATACTGATATGAGTGAGGTGTGTCCAAGGAGCTCAAAGGAAAGGGAAGAGTAAAGAGAAACAAAATTGAAATATTAAATGTTTAAATTTTTGCCACCAACCATATTGTGTAATTAATAAACCATTTTTATTATTGGTTTTTCTAATGAATTTATATAATAATAGTACTGTATTATGATTTGATGCCAGTTAGTGTGCCGTTTCACACGACCGTTTTCAAAATGCCCGTTAGCTATATCGTACGATAAGTCTGCCGTAAATTTGATTAAAATACATTGTTTTGAATGAGCGCGGTTGACACACGTTAGGACGGATTTAATTCGTGAATAATGAATAGTAAATAGTGCATAGCGTATAGTGCACTATCCATAATACAAATACAACTTTTATAATGAAACGTAATGTTTAACGTCTTAGTTAAGTCGATTGTATTTTATTAATAGAAAATGGACCCACCGTTCTGCAAGATAAGTTATCAGAGAATACTTCAATTGAGAGCTCACAGAAAAAAGTATTAATCAAACCATATCTCTAGAAGCTTGATTAACCTAAATCAAGTTTCACCAGTCAAATCAAATCTTTAATTTTTTGTTTTTACTTTATAATTATCATGAATACTTTGGTAGATCTACTTCTCAGTAACAGAATCAAAAATATAATACTACCCCTTTATTTTCAATCATATACACAATCATGGTCAGGCTTGGTAAAAAGTTAAATCAAATTTATGCACTCTAAATTATTCACTATAAATCGATTATAGACACCATCATTTAAAATAATGTATTTCAACTTCTTGCGCACTATACACTATGCATAAATATAAACCAAGCCTCATTGACGCTAAAACCAACTAATCTTGTTAGTAAGAAACAAATATGGCTACCACAAGACATTTTAAACGTGCACACAGAAGCTAATTTTTGTGTAATTTGTATCAAGGGCATAGAAAAATAATTTTTATACAGGATAGGAGGTGCTAGGAAATTTTATTATACCTTTAGTTACCTAATAAACGTTTACATATATATGGACCCCCTTGGAAAGTACATCAAACACCAGGGAGTGAGTGTTTGTACTGCCCAACCTTTGCCTTTTTACGCCTTTGCTGTTTATAAATTATTTATGATACATTCCATGCTAGCTTGTGAGAAGTTAAATCAACATAATGAATTGTACACAATTAAGGATGATAACGTGAGCATTGAAAAGAATACATTTCAACTTCATGCTCACTTTGTAATATGCACTATTTGCTATTAGCTATCCGATATTATATGAATACAAACCCAGTGAGTCTTGACGCGCAATGGGTTTGATTTGAACTTACCTCCTTTGCGTTTTCTCGGTGGGTTTTTTCGATGGTCAGTGATTGAAATTAAATAAATATGAGGAAAGTTTTTCACAAGGACGTTATCTGCCAACTGTTCTCAGTTGTAGCTTTGTTCTCTTGGCTCAAGTTCATGTTTGAGTTACTGTGCCCCTATCTCCTCATATCTTAGCTTTGATAGTAAGTTGTAAAGAATTAACGGCATATACATTCCAAATAATTGAAAAAGTAGATGAAAGTTCTCATACTTTATTAAATAGCAAGTGAAGTGCACCCTCTGACAACATTGTCCAAGGGGCGAGTCCATTAAGTCTTGTTTCTTTTTTCTGTTGCGTTATACGTTCTAAAGTATGGGGAAAAAAGTCTCGGAATGTTCAGAAATGTGGAGCTTGGGTGAATGGATCGCTGGACTTTATTTTACGTAGGAATTTGCGATTCATTCGTAAGAGATAAGATATAAATGTAATAACATTTTATCTGGACTCATTCTAAATACCTCTTTAGCAGAATAAATATACACGTCATGATGTAATTTTAGAACAAAACTTTTAAAATACAATAAATGTTAATCATGTTGACTATAGTATTATCTATTAACTAGCTATCTTATTTACAAGGCAAATAGTTGTACGATCTTTTTCTGACTATTTAATTTTCCCGATATTTATAAAGGTTTAACAAACATATGACCATCTTTCAATTTATCGTTCGTTAATTTGATTGAGTATATGAGATACATCATTGTGTGATTAGTCAAATGAAATAAATGTGTTTAAAAAATTTGAAAAGCAGAAGTTCAAAGCTTGTGACTTCTTCCTTTAAATAAGTTGATGTAGACTAAATGCTAATTGCTGCTCATTGACATGTACTTGTGTAAGCCCCCATATCCTGCGACAGTTTACGCAAGAACTTCTGTGGTGACGCTAGCAGTCTGTTTTTAACTTCCTGTGCCGTTGTTTGTGGAAGTTTAGGACATCTTCCTTCGTGGACATTAAACAATGTTCCTGTAGTTTTCAATTTACTCACCAGATACTGAATGGAGGATTTTTCCAGTGGTTTTAAAACCCCAAACTGCACTTTAAAAGGTCTTTGGCACGCCTTTATTGTCACGGTTTTCCAGTACGTGTGGACAATAAACACGCGCTGTTCCACTGTGTACCGCTTCAAATTCTGCCTGTTGAAGATCACGTTATGGTAGCTAGAGAATGGGCGATAAATTACTGGCTGTGATTTTTTCGCCGATATAATTTGATCACCGTTACTCCTAGTTACTCGATCTCAAACGTATCGGTGATTGAGATATCAGTGATTGGAGATACTCGCATCAAATGGCAAGTTACTCGAGCAACGGAGCTGGTATTGCTTCTTCTAGACACTCGAGTAAATACTTGCTTCGAGGTCCTTATTTATTTTTTATTTTCTACCAGCTAATTGAGAATTGACCTTATTTACTGGCATGTTTTACGTGTTATTTCTATTTAAAACACTTGATCTCGTAGAGCTCATTTTTCAAAAACAATATCAAATTGCCACGTAAAAATGACTTTAATGGTTTAAATGTTTCATTCACATGCGTTTTCAATACAAAATATTTGTTGTTAAGAACAAAATCGAAAAGTGAGCTTAGTAATCGAATCACATTTTGGATTCTTTTTAAAAGTAGGCTACGAAAAAAATCATTTATTCTGATTTTGGTGATCCTATCCCCAAAATCGCAAATATTTTAAAATCACAGTCACTTCAGTCACTGATTTCGTAAAATCACTGTTTATCCCATCTCTAATGGCAGCACAGTCAGATGCGTCACACAAACTGCCGAGAACATCGAACAGGCAATCGGTCTTCCCTTCACGCAGGCGCCCCACACAGGATAGAGAGTAGCGCTAACCCTCGTGTCCTTCCGTCACCATGCTATCCATACACCAAAGTATGTCCTTAGCAGATTTCACCGAATATCGTCCATTATTTTGAAAGCTATAAGGGAAATTCAGGTGGCGAGAGTGAGTGAAACATCCTATACTTCCTACAAGGCTATAACCTAAATTATCGTTTTAACGTAAAACCACTAAACAAAATTTGTCATCCAAACAAATTTATTCAAGTTTTAAGCTAACTTATTTCATTATAGTTATCGACCTTTCAATTAATATGGTTTTTTTAAATCATATACAAGCTTTAAATATATTGTAAGTAATATTTCTTAGGTACAAGTCTATGATATATATTATAGTTTTATAGTTTTAACTTAAGACAACTACACAAGGTTTGTCATTCAAACAAATGTAATACATCATTCAGAAAATTGAAAAATGACACCTGGACACGGGAATCGAACCCGGGACCTTTGGCTTAGTACGCCAATGCTCTAACCACTGAGCTATCCAGGATTCGTCCCGTGCCCATGGTCATTCTTCACTCATATTTTAAGGCAGAGT
>CABFWO010000384.1:248507-262360 GCA_902155825.1 Timema genevievae | reverse complement strand
AATCCTGGATAGCTCAGTGGTTAGAGCATTGGCGTACTAAGCCAAAGGTCCCGGGTTCGATTCCCGTGTCCAGGTGTCATTTTTCAATTTTCTGAATGATATCTAACTGAACCAACTACCATTAATATAGCTTCGGCTATATACACTTAATAAATGTAATACAGTTTTAAGATACCTTATTTCATTATAGTTTTCAAACGTTCAATATAATATTATTTCTGGAACCACTATACAAGATTATAGCCAAATTGAAATGGATAATATCTACATATTTAAATATATTAAAGTTTTTATTTGTTTTTGTTCAATATTACTTCTAAAACTGAACTGTATATTCTTTAATGTAAATGTTTCTTCAGTCAAGTGTAGTATAATACCTCACTATTTTCAAACAATAACACTTTTATTAACCTGAGACATGTTTTCGCACAAGAACATTGAAAGAAACCGTTAAATTTGTCCCCTTACAATAAAGCAGCGCGTCTCGCTTCGGTCATTTGCAAAGGTGGTGTTCATGTCCATCTATTATAGTTCAGGGATCATTCTTCATTTTGTATTCTATAGATGTTCCTTGGCTAAATGTTTCTAATTTAAGGCTCATACCTTTTATTCATTTCTCTGGTATATCTTTACTACACTCTATGAAATGACCAATGAAAAGATCGGTAACAAAACGCCCTTTGGCTTAGAGTTCAAGTGTTGACATTAAACATGGCGGCATGTCGTCAGTGCTGTGCTGTGTCGTGGTAAGTGTTCTATAAGAAATATTTATACAAATATCAAATTCATTGTATAAATTGTTTATTGGAATGTAAACAAGAAATACTAACTAATGTAATAAATTCACTTTTTATCATTAGGTAGATCTATTCCATAAGAAAATAAGTGCTAATTTTAAGTGCGTATTTCTTTTAAGTCAAATTTCCAGGCAATCCCTCTTTGTCATACATTAATAACTTAATTAATTTAGCCATCTAAAATAAATATTATCACACTTCACACTATCAAATTACTTTAATATTAACTTTTTTAAACATTAAAATTTCCCTATCTGATATTTAATTAACAATTAATGTAATGGGCGTATTTTATATAGGTTATGTTCAATTATCATGTAGTTTGTTTTTTTGTTGCAGCTTGTGTAACTGTTAGATTAGGAAACTTGAAGCAACGATCAAGAATTATTAAAGGCCAAACACAATCCGCACCCAGCACGCATTGAAGACATCTGAGGATTTTGCAAACTTTATTTCCAAAGAAGACCTTGTTCCAAGTGACCAATCATTTTTTACATTTAAGTGCTGTTGGAAAAGCATTTTGTTGAATTATTTATTTAATTTTCAATATTGTTGGTCCTTTATTAAAAGTCTAACTTATTATTTTTGTTTTTTACATTTTTTTTTCAATATATTAGAAGGCCTATTCCATAGGCTTCATGTCTTACTGTAGGACATTTTTATGTTAGGAGTTAAGTCACCTCAAAGAAACGTTCTGTGATACGTCATTCTTAAGCCGAAGTTTTAGATACGTAGATTAACAAGTTAATTACACTTGTCAAAGACTATGTCCAATAATCCTCAGTGGAAATCGTTCCAGTCGCCAGCCATGAACTCTGACTCCGCAATACTTGACTACAAACCCTTGACTATCACTAGTAACTCCACTGCAACGCCCAATTTTCACAACTTGTCTAATGGAACACATTTTAATTCGGGAAACAACCACTACCAAGATTTGCAGTCAAGTCCCAAAGAAATACCCAACAATCTCTATTCAAGTAAAGCTAGCTCCAGTAACTCTTATTCCCCACAGTATGATTCTTACTCGTCATCAAACAATTCACGAGGTGGTGGCAGGTTTCCTATTGGTACATTCACGGGCAATGAAGGTAGCAGCAATATATATAATGGAGACACAATGTCTTCACCAACTGTTAGTAATGCTAACAACTCCACCAATAATTCCAGTTACAATGATTCAAGCCAAAACAACCAAGGGACACGAGAAACTGGCATCATTGAAAAGCTTCTTGTAAGTATCGAACCTTTCTTTAAATATAACTTATGATATTTGATTATTGACATAGCAATCTGTAATTTTTGAAACTAAGCCTATTTTACCAAACCTACTATTCGATATTTGAGGAAATTTCAGATTCAAGACTCAAGTTCTCCAAAAAAAAATTTTTTTTTCAATATTTCAAGTGAAATTGATTTTAGAACTTTAATATTGATTATTGGTGGTTCAGAATTTCTTTAATTATAGGAATAATTTAACAGGTCTGCAGAGTAGGCAGGCTAAACTTTATACCCTGACTCTGACTCCTTTATTAATGGAAAATTTATATTTTTAATTATCATAATGGGCAGTATGCCCATGACAAACATTAAAAAAAATAGGTGATATCACCATGTTTAGAAAAATAAAATAAATTTTTAGACTCATTTGCTCCAGTCGACACATTTATATATCAATTTGTAATAAAAATTTACTATAGTAAAGTCATTGACCATAGTAAAATAATTACAACTAATTAATAAACATTAAAATGCTAAGTACTAACGTGGTAGTACAAGACCTCTCATCACCAACGTACGTGGATCATCATATTAGTTCTTAGTTTAATTGAACTTAAAATATATTTATTTGATTACAATTTATGGATAAGTAAATTTCCTAAATTCCTATGAGAGTAAATATGCAATAATTTATGCATATAATAAATTAAAACTGATAATAATCACAATTGGAAATTACCCAATTCTGAATGTTCTCATTTGGTTTGTATGCCATCAAAGTTTTGATAGTTAAGAATTGTGGTATTAAGACCGATCCTTTATTATGTTTATAGCAGTAAGATTCAAGTTTGACACTATTTGGAATTTAACTACCAGACTAGTAATTTAACACTTTTAATTGAATGTATGAAAGTTTTAATGAATGCACTAGAAGAAAGAATATTAACATTGTCGCTATTTATATTTTATATTCTGCTATATTTATTTTTCCTTTAATGGTCATAATTGTTTCCAAGAGACTGATTCAATATGCGGGATTCAAAGGTAAATTGGAGATTCAGATTCAAGATTCGGATATGAGATTCAGATTCTTAAAATAGTGGATTCGATCCAATTCTAATTTACACACACCCGCATATAATATATTAAGTATCGGTAAAGTGTATATATATTATGTATTATGACAATCAATAGTGCTCATCAACTCAGGTTGAGTGGGGTAATTATGTGCCCCCCCCCCCCTTTTTTTTTTAAACTTTCCGTAAGGTTTTTAATTGGGATTGTTAACATGCACATTACCTACTGGTACATTTGTGTTTAACTGTCTAATTGCCCACACACACAGTGCTGCGCTAGCTATGTACACACTGTTTGCTATGTGGGTGAAAAATAGCTTCCTTTATTGACAATGTAAGTGGCCACATACAGCTATGTATGCTATGTTTGCTATCTTAGCTACATCTCATTGTGCTCTTGGCTATATTTCTAAGTTTTGTCGACGACGAACATGCACAGTAGACTCACCGTGGTATCCAGTCATGTGCAGCCGGTACGTGTGTTTAAAGTAAGAATATGATGTTTCTGGAGCAGTTAATTGAAGAGGTAGGGAAGTATTCATGCCTGTTGAACAAAACCATTGAAGAATACCGGAACCTAAACATATGAGATAATGATGAAATTCACCATACTCTTTTATTTTCATGTTTACTTCATGTACCCACTTGTACGTTTATTGCACAATGAAATTAACAACAAAGCCTCAATGTCACTGTAATCACTCTCCCAAGGCAAACTACCCGCCAACATCTTGGACGAGACTGAAGAGTCTCGTGCATATTGTAGCTTCCAGTGGGGCCATTTGGTGTAGCGAACATAGCGTACATAGCGTAGCTCTTTATGTGGCCCCAGTAGAAAGCAGCATTTTTCAACTGGTATGCCTCAAGGGTCAGCAGGTGTGTCATGGGAGTTTGGGGGAAGATAAAAAAAATTAAGTGAAAACAAATTTGAGTTATAAAATATATCTTTTTAAATCCAATATGAACACGTTCTAAAAATGACAATCATTAGTATTTTATTTATTGGACTTTAAAAACACGATCTTAACATTGGTTATTTGATTATAAAATCTCTCTTTGAGGAACATATGGTGTGCCTTGACAATTTTAGTGCCTAGTTCATTGTGCTGCGAGTTGAAAAAGTTGAAAATCGCCGGTCTAAGACATCACTCTTACAGTAGGCTATCCGCCTAAGTGGCATAGTTAGCCAACACGCTGGTTTCGTGTTTAGCTAGACTGCCGAAGATGGGAAAATCGAGGTTTGAATCTCTGTCAGAGGAATTGGGGGTGGTTTTTCTTAAATGGTTTTACACTCTTCTTCCACACAAATGCGCGTTCACTTCCTCTATCAGGGCTCCTACACACCATGGAAAACCTGGAATTTTAAAATATTTCTTCCGGGCCTGAAAATGTTATGGAGTTTCTCATTTTTCCAATCTTTTCGTGGAATTTTCTAGGTTGCCCTGGAAATTCCTTTGTCTCCCTTTTTTTAAAATACATGTACATTTATAATCATGCTATTCCCTTATGGGGTAGACGTAAAAGTGTGAATATAGCTTAAAATTTATCTTACTCAATCCATCCTTATTAACTTTCTCCGCACTTAATCCATCCTCACCAACTTTCTCCACACTTCCCTATCCTTGAATACTTCCTTCGTTTAAAACATACATACACCAAGTCATACATGCTATTTTATTATTAAAACCCTAAATGTTTCTCTCTTTTGCACATTCTTCTACCACATTTAGCTACGTCTTACATGGACTACCCCTTCCTTTTGATCCACACACTCTACCTTGATATATTGGCTTCGTCACTTGATCCACATTCATCCTCTGAACATGCTCAAACCAACATAAGATGCTTCTTTCTCATTGACCTATTGGATTCCCTTTCAAATCACACTCCTTCAGCACCCATTCATTACTGACTGTCTAAACAAATTTTTCCATTTCTTAGACATCTCACACCATTCACATTTACTTTGCTCTTGTGTTTTGACTGACAAACCCACACTTCACATCCATACAACAATGTTGGTGTGAACACACTTTTATATACTGCCATCTTTGACTCTTTATACGCTACCTCATTCTTTGCAATGGGCCACATACATCCAACTACTCTCCGAGATGCATTCGCATGTCTATAAATTGCTTATTGTGTCACATGTACTACCTGTTCACTGATTCTACAGCTCGTCGAGCATTGTTTACCCAGTTGACAGGGTGCACAACTTTTCCTTTGAAGTTCTGTGGTGTCCAGTGTGCTTTCAAAGGGCATTACAAATTTGGGACCACGTTGTTAAGTTTCTCAAAGAAGAAAAGCTTCCTAAAACAAAACCTGTAGGGATACTGAAAAGAGCAGCCTGTGATCTATTCCTGAAGTATATACTAGCCTTCTGCAAAACAATTGCAGATGGATTTCAGCCTTTCCTTTTTGATAGGGCTTTATATATTTTGTTATTATTCCATCATTTTCCCTGAACTGATTGGCAAGACGTCTGCTTTCCTATTCTTCGGTGAGAGGTGAGGCAAGGTCGACTGTAGGGGAGGAGGAAGCCAAAATAAATGTAATTGAATTAATATTTCCAATGAAGAGTACCATAAAATTATAGTGGAAATTTTTGTGAGAAGTTGGTCAGGGAACTTGGGAAAATAGTCAGGGAAAAGTCAGGGAGAATTTTTTTACAAATACTGTAGGAACCCTGACATGACAGTAAATTATTATTTTAAAAATTCTATAACCTTTACTATAGTTGTACTTAAGAAGTAAAAAGTAATTAAAACATAAGTAATATAACTATTTGTAAGTTATTTATTTATGGTATTTAACATGCTCTTTCTAAACTGATTGATTATATCTGCACATGACTTATAAACTACTTATATCTAGGTGACCTGGTGGTCTAGGGGTAAGGTGTCAGACTTCTGTGCTGAGGGTCCGGGGTTCAATCCTCGGTCTCGGCACATATTTATCTGATTGCCAAACCTCTTCCTTCACCTCTGACAAGATGTGTATTAATCACAACTTGTGAATGTGAGGAATGCCAGGCCTCCACCGTGGTTCGGATTCTACGCTAAACTGTAGGTCCTCCATTTCATCTCACAATCACCCTACCATTAGACATTAGCGTAAGTGCGTACAACCCGAACGGGTAGTAAGACACGGTGCTAATAATAATAATAATAATAATAATAATAATAATAATAATAATAATATCTAGAACAGACGCAACATCCTGCCCCTGACCTTTAAACTCATCACTTTGAAAAGGGAAAACCACATTTCACCTATGATTTTATGAAAGTGAGATTATGTTATGTTTGAATTATTTAGATAACTCATTGCGTCATGGAATACATTAAAAAAAAGTGTGAAAAGGTGCAGGCTTAGAGGAGTTTGGAGCCCGCATTAAAAATGTGTGTATATATATATATATATATCATAATAATTAAACTATATACTGACATGTATTTTGCCAAGATTACTTTATACACTTGGCTTGGAGGAATTGTAGAAAATCCATGAAAAGTCCTTGAAATGTCCTGAAAAAAGTTAGGATTTTGTGTAGGAACCCTGTCTATATTTAACCTTCCTAATTCCTAACCCATTAGTGTAATTATTACTTAAGCGTATAACCCGAACGGGTAGTAAAACACACTGTTAAGTAAATTTCATAAGACTGGTTTGTTAGTGACGCTCAGTATTTTGAGTCCTGGCGGGCTTATTTTCCTAATTGTATTCCCACTTTCTACAGGTGAATACAATTATATTTTCCTTCCTCATCTCTATCGTGCATTAGTGTAAATGTTGGTTGAATAACCTGACTATATAGTAGGATGTGAGACGGAGAACAAGTAACTATGTTTTAAAAATGTCACCTTTACCAGTACCTAGTTATAGTTTAGTGGTCCCCAACACGGTGCCTGCCGACTTATTTATGTGACTGACCATTCAACCACTTCATTTTTAAGCATATAGTGTACATAGAGTAGGTCTACTGTGCAACCATTAGCTTCATTTTGGCGATGAGGTGTGAGAACTATCTTTAATCCCATTGCATCGTTTTCATCAGGACTATGGGGTCGATACACCAAGCCTTCGACTCCGACTTTTCTGTTTTTCTACTATCCAATTGACTCATACATAAATTGCCAAAGTATATTAATTAGTAATAACAAACTTACTGCAGTAAGAAATGCACCAACAATAGAGGCACTACACTACTTTCCCATGGCTTGAAACCCAGAGCCATTATTGAGCCTGCCGTAGAAAAGGAACGGCATGGATTCAGGGCTAACAGGAGTACATCAGACCTGATTTTTGCCAAAAGGATGCTAACAGAGAAGTATTGGGAGAAAGGGAAGGGTCTAATAATAGTGTTTTTGGACAACAGCGTCACGAGAACAAAATTGGAAGAGTTTTTTTTTAAAATTGGGATTTCCAGGAAATTTGATTGTCAACGTTTGAATATTGTATAAAAAGTGCCTGAGCTGTGTACAGATTAGGGAAGGCAGGTCAGAGTGGTTTGAGACCAAAAGGGCGGGTCAACAAGGAAGTGCTCTTTCACCACTGCTGTTTGTAACTGTCATGGATGCTGGATGGATGGATATGAAAAAAAGAGGAGAATGAAGACCTAAATGCCCTAGTATACGCGGATCATGTGATGAGGGAGAAGGTCATGAACAACTGAATAAGTGGGTCTACCAAGCTCAAATGTTTAGATGAATATGAGTAAAACAAAGACATTTGCTTTGAAAATTAGTAAAGTAAACTCCAAATTCTGAAAATTGAAAAATGACACCTGGACACGGGAATCGAACCCGGGACCTCTGGCTTAGTACGCCAATGCTCTAACCACTGAGCTATCCAGGATTCGTCCCGTGCCCAGGGTCATTCTTCACTCATATTTTAAGGCAGAGTCTATGATGGACTAATATGTGTGATCCCGTACAATTTAATAACTGTGCAAATGGCAGCAAAAAGCCAACTACCAAGTCGCAGATGGCTGCGTTATCCGATGGCTCGTGATATTAATATAATCACATACTTGTAGCCGACGATTTCCGCTAGTCCATCATAGACTCTGCCTTAAAATATGAGTGAAGAATGACCCTGGGCACGGGACAAATCCTGGATAGCTCAGTGGTTAGAGCATTGGCGTACTAAGCCAGCGGTCCCGGGTTCGATTCCCGTGTCCAGGTGTCATTTTTCAATTTTCAGAATATGATATCTAGATGGAGTAATTCCCACTAATAAGCATAAATAATAGCTCTGGCTATTAAATCTTAAACTCCAAATGTTGATTGTATGCAAGGAGAACAACTGAAAAGTATCCACGAGCTCAAACACCTGGGTAGTGTGATCTATAAGAGCACCATAAAGCAGGAAGTACTCAACATAGTTACCATCGTGTCAAAATTCTTTAATGGGACAAGAAGGTGCCAGGGGAGAGCTAAGATGAGTATATAAGCTATACCTTGTCTCCATTCTTACGTACAGTTTAGAGACTTGAACAATAAATAAGAAACAGCTGATTAAGCTGTAAGGATGTGAAATTACATTTTCAAAACGTACCCAGCAAAAGACATGGAGAGATAAAGGAATGAACGAGGACTTGAGAGAGGCGCTAGGAGTGAAGGAATCAATGAAGGAAAGGTTAAGCTCATTAAGACTCTGATAGTTCGGCAATGTGAAAAGAATGGGAAACACAAGAACAGCACGTATACACGTGGAAAGAGAGGTAAGAAGCAGGGGACCAGTTAGACGACCCAGGAGGTGGGTGGACCAGATAAAAGAAGTAGAGAAGAAAGAGTGATGGAAGGAGAAATGTTCCTGGACAGACAGCCTTGGAGAGAGCTTACTTGCAGACACCCTACCCGGCAAGTTGAAAGGGTTCCACGATGATGGTGATGACTGCAGTAAAATGCTCCAATACAGATTACTTCATCGGAAGCTTCTTTAGCATTGTGAATTTATATTTAAATACATTTTTTAATCAAAAACACAAATATTGATCTTATTGAATAAAAAAAATAAAAAATCACAATTATATATTTACCAAATTGTTATAATTTTACAAGTTTTTATTTTGAAGTCTGAGTCTGCACATTTTTACCAACTCCAACTCTAACTTGATCCAAAATTGCTCTAGATTCAAACTCCACAGTACTGGTTTTCAATCACCAACAACCTAAAACCTGCTTCAGTGGCTGTATTGTCTTATGCGTCACTCTCAAGTTAGACTGGTCTGCTGATGACTAGGAGATTAGGGTTAGAATCCCAGTCAGGTCTACCAAGGGTGGTTTATCTTAAATAGTTTCCCATTCTACTTCAGCACAAATGTGGGTAGATCACCTCTAAAATGCTTCCTTCCTCATCCCTACCCCATTAGAGTAATTATAATATATGCTTATAACCTGATCAGTTATTAAGACATGGCGATACAAAAAGTTAAGCATCATTTGATTAGTTTCAAAATGTGCTTACTTTGCTCCTAGAGTGAAACTTTTTAAGCTTAAATTAATGGGGTAGAGATGAGGAAGGTAGAATTAGAGAGGAAATAGAAACACATTTTTATATTGGGCAAGTGTCAAACTATTTAGGGAAAACTACCCAAAGTGACCTTGGACAGGAGCAAACACTGAACTCCCACCCCCCATCGTAAAGCCAGTCCATGTTTAGTGTCAACACTTTAGGCTGTGGCGACCACCATGGTTCATTGTTATTTAAATTGGTAAGTCTAACCCCTCTGCAAAGCATGACATTTTAAGGTGGGATGGGAGGGGACGCGAGAAAAAGCCACTGTGTTTGCACTTTTTATGGCAAAACATTTTTTGGTTAAAATAAATAAAATATTGCTCTAGTACAAACATGATTTAATTTTCTTCACATGGTGACCTCAAAATTTCCTGAAAATCTGCCAAGGGTGTCCTGGAATTTAATGACGTTTTCTCTTCACTTAAAAAGTTTGTTAGATAACGCCACCATGCTCAGGAGAGGTATTCAACAACTGTTGATATCAACGTGAAGAAAATTTAACTCTATGTTTGTACTGGAGCAATATTTTATTTATTTTGGTCAAAAAAAAAGTTTGCTGTAAAAACTACAAAGTACAATGGCTTTTACTCGCTTCCCCTCTCCCATTCCACCCGAAGTGGTTCTTTTACAATGGTCTGCAAATATGTTGCACATTTAATTAATTAGAACAAATTTGTCTCACTTTGAGTACACTGAAAATTATGAATATTGAAATATTTTGCATATTGTTCCCAGCTATTCATTTCTCCTCTATTTTCTTGAATTGTTTACAATCTCTCCTCCCAGAAGTTACCGTATTGCTTTGGGTGCTATTACTTAAAAAAATATTTTCTGCTATAGATTAATCACATTTAGTGAAATTGTTTTCTGTTTTTCACTAATGCTTCTTACAAATAATTACATTTTAAATTTATATAGTTTCAGTTCATTAATAATTTTATATAGCCTACTATTGTAAAAATATACAAACTCCATGGTGTCAACCTACAGACGAGATATACTGACTGATACAAACAACATTTAAATTTGATTTTTCTATAATCAAGCAAATCTAGTCTCTTAAATTGCTCTCAAAACTTTCTATATTAAAAAATATAATGTTAAAGGCATAACAAATGTCGATTTCATGTAAAAATCTAATCTCCCGCTTAATCCGAACAAGCTTCAATCCCACATTTGTATTAAGGAGTTTATAATTTACTAATATAGTATGTTATCATTGCTGACTTGCAATAAAGTTTGGATTTGCTAAAAGGCCCTTGAACATTGGACTGTTATAATTTATTTGAGCAAAAGAGTCAAATGGGTACATAAAATAATTTAAAAAAAACACAAACCATTTTGCTCATTGCAATTTTAGATAGTAAATTTAGTAACCCCCTTTTTTTTAAAAAAAAATTTGGTAATATTAAATATACAGAAAATAATTTGTTGCTAACATAAACTGTCTGCTAATTTTCCAATTTTTTTAAAATTCAAAGTATATTGTGAAATGCCAGTGTGTTGCTTGTCTAACTGTTAACGTGGTTTTCCGTTCAGCATTCCTACGGCTTCATTCAATGTTGTGAGCGTCAAGCTCGTCTCTTCTTCCATTTTAGTCAATTCAACGGGAACATTGAACATTTGAAAATTGGTGATCCTGTGGAATTTGAAATGACTTATGACCGAAGAACTGGCAAACCTATTGCTAGTGCTGTTACAAAAATTGCACCTGAAGTTGTGAGTAGCTGTCATTTCTCAATTATTTTACGAAAATATTTTAACTGAGTTTAATTTTACAGCTATTATATTTTCTCAAGATCACTAGAACACTAAGGTCATGTTGAGTGCATTTACAATTTGCTGGCACTTAAGTAAAACAGCTCTCAATGAAAAATTACCCAATTAGTAATAATGTTTCGTTTGGATGCTTTTATTTACAGGGATTTGAGAACTAAGAATCAAGGTCTTGAAGATCATAATATTATTAACAATTTTAAATTATTTTGAGATCACCATGAATTGAGGGTATTGAAGAATCATGCTTGACATCATTAAATATATCCTGAATAAACTATTTGTTAAATATTCACTATACGTGTGGGTATATTTGTTCTTAGGTATTGAGTGAAGAACGTGTGACTGGTACAGTTACAACAGAATTACGGGCAGAGGGCTCTGGCGGTGATACTCAGGGCAGAATCAGCTACGAAAACCGTGGAGAGTGTTTTTTCTTACCCTACAACAAGGATGATGTTGAGGGCAACGTGACCCTTTGCTCTGGAGACAAAGTTAGCTTCCAGATTGCGACAAATCAACGGTAAGATAAGGTGTTCTGTTTGATATATAATTAGTTTGAGACTACCTACATTTTCACTATGAACTGTTTCCAGCCTGCGGCCGGGTCACCTTAGTAAAGTGCCTCCATCCTTCCACCATTCAGCCTTCCTTACTCTCATCCGTTCTTATCCTCTCACTGCACACTTGCTGTTATCTGCTCCTAACATCTCTTACTGGATCTCCCTTGTGATATTTCATACATTCATTAAACATGTTAACATTTTAGGTAAGATGTGTGGTTCAGAACTTGATTATTTGGAATAGAGAAGCAGGCTAAATCGTGGTTTAATCCTGATGGGGTAGAAACTATTAGGGTAAAACATATTTTTAAAGACTAGCTTTCACTACCACAGGCAACTTCTTCAGGTTCAGAGGATTGAATATTATGAAGTTGCTCGTGGTAGTGGAAGCTCTTATTTAAAAGTGTGTGTGTTTTATCCAAACAGTATCACCCAGGTAAATGTGCTGGCTATATTTAATTTTGAACTGATATTCATTACATTACCACACTAAATGCTACTATTTTTATATCAAGCTGTCTGAATGAACTCAACTTTACTTCTTTAATACGATAAAATATACTTTAAAACTAGAATAAACAAGGAAGGCACATCCAAGAAGCTACTCCTAATAGTGGTTGAACATTTATTACCTTTGTTTGTGACCAAGCAAAGAAACTAAAAAGATTAAATAATGTTTAATGAAATCTTAGAATTGAAATTCATACAAACTGTTAACAACTGATTGACAAGTCAAACTCATTTAGGAGAACATACACTTGCCCTTTATGACATTAGCATTATTTACTCTCTTAAGAGATATAGGGGATGCGAGAAATTTTTATGTCAAAATAAATAAAAACAAATTTAAATAGAAACATAGAATTTAATTAACTTCACATAAGAGATATCAACAGTTCTTGTCTATCTGTCAAGGGTGTCCTGGAATTTAATGACAACCTTTCCTCTTCATTTAAAAAGTTTCTCGTCTGGTGCCGCTATGCTCATTATAGATATTCAACAACGGTTGATATCCCCATTTGTAGAAAATTAAACTCTATGTTTTTACTGGAGCAATATTTTATTTATTTTCCCCAAAAAATATTTTTCTATAAAAACAGTAAAAACACTGACTTTACCTCAAGTCCCCCACACTCCTATCTTAAGGTAGGAATGGGAGGGAAAGCAAATTAAAATAAGTGGTTTTTGCGGTTTTTATATTTAAAAACATTTTTGACTAAAATCAATAATTTATTTAGGCCAAAAAACATTGAGTTAAAAACTGCAAATGATCTACCTTAACTTGTATTTCCTTCCATCCCTGTCTTAAAGAATACTAACATTGCTAAGACTACATTGTGTATAATCAATACATTTTTTAACAGCTAGTAAGTAGTAAAGAATCCTGTACTCATTCACACTACTAAAAACTCGATTTGGTAAAAAAAAAATCTTCCCTTAATAAATAGATGATGAAAGTTGTATCTGCCTAGATAAATACATGTATGGAAGAATATATGTTTCTTCAATATCGAGTGTTTCTTTGTCAAAAGTGGTAACCTGGGAGCATGCCACATTCGACTAGAAAATCCTGCGCACCCTGTGAAGTACCAAGGTGTCATTTGCTCCATGAAGGAGAGCTTTGGTTTCATTGAACGAGCCGATGTTGTCAAAGAAATCTTCTTTCACTTCTCTGAAGCAAAAACTGTCAAAGATGAGCTGCGGCTGGGTGACGATGTAGAATTCATCATTCAAACTAGAAATGTAAGCTTGATAAATATTGACATTACAATTTATTGATACACAGTAGACTCCCAACTATCCGGCCTAATGTGTCGAAAGGGCAAGCCGGATAGGCCGGAGTTCTATAAATACTCACTTCCTGCCCCCCCCCCACCCTCTCCATACCATTAAAA
>CABFWO010000384.1:170644-248064 GCA_902155825.1 Timema genevievae | reverse complement strand
TGTCATAACTTGTGTTTTGCGCACGGCACGTAGGAGGATCGTAGATCATAGCAGGCGCCCACTTCCAAAGCCTTGGCAAAGTAATATGTATCTCATTTTACTACGGAGAATGTTGCGTTTTCTTAACTAGGCTGGATAGTAAGGAGGGACATATGGTCGCAAGCCGGATAGTCGGGAGTCTACTGTATGTGTACACATCAGTTTCAACTCTTCGATCTTTACCTTTGGTTTTCAACTTTCAAGAATCACGTGCATACAGAATCAGTATTTTGTTACTAAACACACATTGAAAACACAAAACATAGCCCAATTTTTATAGGAAGGGCCTTATCTGTTTTCTAGATTTTTATTTTTTAACATTATGGTTAACTACTTTATTCATAACACTGCATCTTACTACCTGTTCAGGTTATAGCCATATGTACTAATTACACTAATGGGTTAGATATAAGGAAGGTTGAATTTAGAGGAAGTGTACTCAGAACCCGCATTTGCATGAAGGGAGAGTGGAAAACAATTTTGGGGAAAACCACCCTCATTACACCCAATCGAGATTCAAACCCTCATCTCCCTGTCATCGGCAGTCAAGTCTATTTCTAGAATGACTCCTTAGACCATGCTACCACCGAAGGTGTTATACTAATTCTGGTTTTGTGCTCTTGTACAAATTATGCTATTGTGGTAGGAATGAGAAAGGTTTATTTTAGAGGAAGTGTATCCACATGTGTGTGAAGGGAGAGCGGCAAACCATTTAGAAAAAAACACTCAAGTGGAATTAATATGTCATGTTATGTGATTTATAATAAACAGTACTAATATAAACTAAGACTTGGATTGGAAAAAGTAATGTTTATTAATTATCACTGGTGATAAAAAAATTCTAAGCAAGATGGTTGGATTGATTAGCCTAAATAAAAAGTGCCGATACAGTTAAAATAACATATTAACTTTATAATTACTGTTTATGTTATCATTTTAACCATCTTGTTTGAAAAGATATATCAACATTGATTCTTGAATTATATTAACTTAATTAATAAACATTACTTTTCCATTCCAAGTCTCATCTTATATTAAACTACGATCCTTACTTAATTTGTTTATTTAGAATGTTTTCTAGTGAGGAATGCCAGGCCTCCACCATAGTTTGGATCCCACATTAAACTGTAGGTCCTCCATTTCATCTCACAATCACCCTACCATTGCACATTAGCGTAAGTGCGTATAACCCAAACGGGTAGTAAGACGTGGTAATAATAATAATAATAATAATAATAATAATAATAATGATTATAATTATAATTATAATTATAATGATTATAATGATTATAATTATAATGATTATGATTATAATTATAATGATTATGATTATGATTATAATTATAATTATAATTATAATTATAATAGAATGTTTTCTAAAATGCCATGTGATATATAGCTGTCACTTTTGATATACACTTTCAATATTTATAAAATTACGCCAATAATACACTTCAAACTCTTTAATCCGGTACCCCTGGAACCTGACAAGTACCATACCACAGAATTTGACTCCTAAGAACCTTTTATACATCACTTGTGTCTATCCCTCAGGTTTGCCTTATCACTCTACATACTTATTGCTATTTCATATAAGGTAGAATAAATCTTCAAACGGGAAATAATACACCACCTTTCACAACTCTTAGTCTCTTGGAAGACATAATTAAGGGCTAAAATAAACTCAGAATTTGAGTTAAAACAAGAATATATATCCAAAACACTTGGCTGTTGATGTAAACCACTTTGGCGCCATCACTGTATTGGTGGCCGTCTCTCAAACTAATGACGGTGAATTCAAAATGTGCTAGGCCACGGGAGTTGCCAGATTAAAGAGTTTCAACTATAATATAGTAACATGTTGTCATAATTGACCACAAAATTAGGTTTGTCCTAAACATTTCTGCTTGCCAAAGTCTCAATTTTCTTGAATTCTAATATTCTATAGTAAATTGTAATTTTCTTGCGAGGCAATTAGTTTATTCATGTAGAATGGCTTGACTTGTAAATAAGAAAATTCAAGGGGTAGGGCTTATGAATTGCTTAAAAAGAGTTATAAAAATAGCTAAATCATGATAAATCACATTAATTTATGTGTGCATCATTGATTTCATGGTCATGGTCTAACTGGTTGCTCTTTAGGTAGTTTGGGGTCCAAACCATGGTCGAGTGTATTTATCACAAAGGGTTAACCACATACCATGTAAATGCGGATACATTTTCTCTCAAATTCTAACTTTCTCATCTCTCTTCAATTGTCACGAAGACCTGCTGAAAAAAACATAGTAATTTACAGATTAAAAGAAAGTTAAGGGGGATAATTACTTCCAGAAAGTTCACATATAGTTAAAAACCCTAATTTGTGGTAGGTAAAATGATTGTATTTTGTTAGTTAAAAATTGGAGAGAAAAAAGCGTTTTGCGCCTAAAAATTGAAATAAAATCAACTCAAATGTAAGTAGTATAGTGCTATGGATAGAAAAATTATGGCCTAATCTATCATTCTTAAATTTAAAATATTTGCCTTTCACCACAATATGACTGTCATAAAATCTTGGTCATCCACATATTTTAATGGCTTTACCACTGGTCTTTGTTTGAGGGAAATAAATTTTCTAATATTGAAATTTTGGTATTAGAAATATTAAGGGAAAAAAATGTGACGATGCAGTTGGTACTATTTTTTCTGAAAATTTCAATCAAAAAAAGAAGCAAAGAACGATGACATATGCTACTTAAAATATGTGTATAGTTTCTGTTTTGTTAATTTTCATTAGAGGTGTATAGTGTAAAGTGTAGATGGGGAATGGGAAAGGGTTAAGAAAAGTTTGGTGGGAGTTGCAGAGGAGGTATGGGGGAGAACAAGGGATAATAGGAAGCGGGAGGAAACACCCTGGTGGAATGACAGGATGAAGAAAGCAGTGGAGGGGATTAATAAAGTATTCAGAAGGAGTTTTCAGAACAGGAATGACGAAACAGAGGAAGGGTATAGATAGAAGAAGAAAAGAGCCAAGCATGTGATACAGGAAGCCATGAAATATTGGATTCAGAAATGCACAGAGATCTGAAAAAAATAGGGTATTATATAACCAGGTGATAAACAGGTAAAGAGAGAAAAGACAAGAAGTTAGAATGATGGATCAAAAAGGAAGAATTTTGAGACAGGATAAGACTAAAAGAATCTATGGACGGATATTTTGAGATGATGTTCCACTCGGAAAAGGGTAGGGATTCACTGGCGTATTCTGAGAAAATCAATAGGTATGCGGCACTCTAAAAGTTGCAGGGGAGATTTGGGGGCCGAGGACCCTCAACCACCATTGTCCAAGAACGTCAAGGGATTATTTCAAGGGAAATATTTGAAGATGGTTACCTATATAAGTGGTTCTGCTTCACAGATAATCTGGAAAAACTTCTCAGATAATCTGGGAAGACTTTTCATAAAATCTGAAAGCGCCGGGAATCAATCCTGGGACATCTGGGTCCATAGCCAGAACCTCTGACCACTACACCACAAAGGCGGTCCTCAAATTGTATTGATATCTACATGGTCATAAATTTAAGTAAATATTAATGTCAGGGCTAAGAGTGGTATGGACACATTTCTGAATGCATAAGAGAGAGAGAGATCTTATTCAATTAGCCTAATGTCTAATTACTACTTCCTGAGGAAGATGCTACAATAGCATCGAAATATTGAAGTGTGTGTAAATATGTGTCAGTGTTGTTACTTTTATTTGTGCTCTACCATTTTCCTAATATTCTATCATTTTATTTATCACTAAATCAATTAGCCTAGTGTAATTAAAAGCACACTGTTAGCAATACTCAAAGCAAAAAATCATAATAATAGTAAAATGAAGTGGTACATGGATCAAGCGTCCATCAGATCTTGGTGAGAGGGAGTCAGGTGGATTGTCCAACTCAAGTTGCAATTAACACTATTTCTTAAATTCCTGACCTATCTCACACAATGCTGCTTGGGAACAAACGAGTCTCCCAGCTTGAGAATTTATGCTCCAGAAGCTATTTAGATACATAAACTCTGACTAACATAGGGGAGATTATATAGGACTATTAATACTCTATCACTATACTATGTAAATGGTTTATTGCTAAGATATTTACACATATCTTTTGCTGTAAGCAGTGGCACACCCAAGGAGGAGAGGGGCAAACAGGCTAAATTCCCCCACCCCCTTCCCCAACACTACAAGTAATTTTAATAGAAATTTAAATAATACGAAGTATAACTAAAATATTTAGGATTGAAGATGTGTTGAATCTATAGGCTACATTTTAAGACCAGGCTTCTGACTTAAACCTAATATTCAAAAGTTTTACCGCTACACACAAAATTAACAATTGAAAAAAACACACAAAAATAGCTTCGAAACCATTTGCATTATTTAAATATCTTAGTTACTATAAACTACTCCAAATATTTCTAAAAGCATTTAATATTCATTAAAATTCTCAGCCTTCAGGCTATGCAACCCCAAACCCGCTCTCTCCATCAAAATTTCATTCTTGCTACAGCCTTGATTGAATGCCTCTCTCCAAAGTAAATGGGTGGGTGTGCCACTGATTAAGTAAATTATATGAAAATATATTTTGTTTTACCTTCTAAATCATCTTGAAATGGTGGAATCACACTTCTGACTTTTGGAATTCTTTGATGTTTAATTATATAAAATCACAATGACTAATAAGTCGTTAAAGTAAAACAAAAACTAAAAGAACACTATTAAAACCACATGAATCCTTTCTACTAAAGAAAAACAAGAATTATCAACAACTACGTTTAAAGTAGCCCCCGTCACCCCCCTTCCCCCTTCCTCACTCTACCAGTGCTGAAATGCCTATATTTGAAAGAGTGGTTAAATGTGTTTGCCAAATACATGATAATACATGTGACCAGAATGCCTAAACATAACTGATTGTATTTAATTAGTGTATAATTAAAAGCTTGTTATGTATACTCGCTATTATTTTTCAATTAATTATATATATATATATATATATTTAATGTAATTTTACTTAAACTTGAATCTTGAATCTTTTTTCAATAGTTGGCACAATGCTTAGCTTGCTTCACATGAACCGCATGACCTGGGGTGTAAAAACCCGATCTCGTTGGCCAAATACTTGTGGGCAAGCGGAAAGGGAATGTGTTGCAACCCCCTAGACATTGGGCAAGGTCATTAGAGCCTCCCTAGCTTGCATTGCGGTTTTCAAGCAGCAGGCCCTGGGTTTCCTTTTGGGCTAAGTGTAGCCTTTGAACTAACTGAAAATAAGAGCTGCAGGAGAAGCAGGAATACAATGGTTATACAGGGTTCTGATAGTTATATGTAAGGAAAATATAATACCAGAAGAAGGGATTTATAGTACTTATTTTTTAGAAAGGAGACAGGAAGAGGTGTACAAATTATAGGGAAATAACACTAATGTGCCACTGTACAAAAATATATGAGAAGATACTAGAAAAGAGAATAGAAAAGAAAATGCAAAGAAGGTGGAGAGAGAGGAACTACAGATTTAGATAACACAGGTCTACAATAGGCTTTATCTTTGCTATACGACAGCTGATGGAAAGAATTTATGATTTGGGAAGTACTTGTTAGTGGTATATATGGATGTGGGAAGGCATATGATAGTGTGGATATAAATGAAGTCTGGAAAGCAATGGAGGGGGCTAAAATGGAAAGAGAAGTTGTAATGAGAGTGAAGAGTATGTATGAGGATAACATGGGTTGTGTTAAGGCGAAGAAAGTAGTTTCAATTAAAATATGGAGTGAAGCAGGGGCTAGCTCTTTCTACTATTTGTAATGGTAGTGGAAATAGTCTTGAATAAAGTGGCAAGGAAACTCGCGGAGGAAAGAATGAAAGCCATGATGTTTGCTAGTGATTTGATGATCTGGGGCAAGAAGGAATAGGAAGTATAATAATGGAATGAGGTAGTGAAAGAGTTTCAAATGAAATCTAGCACAGCAAAGTGTGAAGTGATAATGATAATTAAGAGGATACACACAATACCTAGTAAAGCTATTCAGCTGGATGGAATATAACAGGAAAAGTTACAATGTGTAAAATATCTTGGAAGCAGGATTGAGGTGAAGAGTGACTCGTAAAGAGGATCTAATAAGTAGAGGGAAGCAGAGGGAGTTGTTCTATAGGTGTGTAAGATACCCGCTATGGAGAAGATAAGTGCCCTTGAAGTGTAAAGAAGTGTTCTACAGGGTCTACTTTGTACCTCTTGTCACATACGACAGAAAATTGATATTGAATGTAAAAATAGACTAGGAAAGGGTAGGCCATGGGAATTAAGTTTTTGAGGAGCATGTTTTCTGCCCCAAGCAGAAACAGGATTGAGAATGAAGTTATCCAGGTAAGAGTGGAGGTACAGTAAGTACATGAGATAGTAGCGGAAGAAGTCTGAGATGGTATAATCATATGAGGATGCCAAAGAGACTAATGGAGATGAAGTGTGTAGAAAATAGACTGCAAGGGAGACCAATAAAGATGGAACAGATAACAAAGTATGCAAGTAAGATGAGAAGAATGAAATCAATTAAAGGAGGAAGAATGGTGGAAGGATAGAGGTGGATGGAGCAGTGGCGTATTTAAAATTTTTGCGCCCCTAGGCACAATTATAATATGTGCCCCTCGCCCCAATTTTTTCAAGCGTTTTAGAAGGTTTTGGAGGAAAGAGATGCGAGGGGGAGGTGGAAGTTAATATTCGAGAGAAAAGATTTCTACGAAAGAAAATCGAGCATTTACACGCCATAAACGTAATTATTAAAAACAAAATATTAAAATAAAAATAATGTTATCCAAACTGTGCCGCCCCTAGGCCCGTGTTTAGTGAGCCTATAGTGTAAATCCGCTTCTGGGATGGAGGCATTTTACTAAATTGGCCACAGGATGGAAACAGTTGATGATGATGGTGATGGTGAATTTTCTTTAAAATTGACCTACTTGACCATTATTCACATATATAAACGGCTAAGTAGTCAATTTCTTGATAAGATCTAATTTAATTTTATTTAGTGTATGTAAAACACATTTAAAGATACAACAATTAACTGTAAAAAGATATTTTGACATTCATTTTAATGTGCTAGTAAAAACACGTATCGATAATTTTGTGTGTCTACTAATAGTTTGTGGTATTCCAACCTGACTTAATATTCAAATTTTTCTCGTGGTTGTTCTCTAGGGCAAAGAGGTGGCATGTAACATAACTCGTCTGGAGGCTGGCAGTGTTGTGTTTGAGGATGTATGCACAGAGGTGGTAAAGGGCCAAGTCTTGAAGCCTCTAGAACGTGGCCAACAAGCTCGGCAGCACCAGAACGACCCCTTGCCAGGCAGGATCAGATATAGAGCTCCAGATCACTCCGAAGTGGAGATTCCTTTTGGAGACAAGGACCAAAGAGGAGACTTTACTCTAAAGTAAGTTTTTTGTAATGGTTATTTAACTTACAATCAAAAATTGTTCATAAAACTGAGTTTTTTATGGATGCACAAAGTCCGCGTTTTCCACTCCAAGCGAACCAGACTCAAATGATAGATTAAATATTCTCGAAGCCAGTTCAAAGTACAAACAGTTTTTGTAGGTTTAGGGGGAAAAAAATCTTATATTTATTTATATAACTTTATACACTAAACCATTTAGAAGGAGGTTACTTTTCCATCCCATCATCATTTTGTAGCCATTTCACTATATTCATAATAAATGAGGATAGCATATTTTATTTAGGCTATTAAAATAAAGATGTTTTCTGTCAAATTGATTGCTATCTTATTATATAAACTTTCAAATTTTACCGATTTTTATAATGATGCCATAATCTGTGTTATGATAATATTGATACATTACAGAAACAACAATGGTTTTCTCTTTTATAAAGTGGCGTTACATGTTTCACACTTCCTCTTGATGAGTTCTGATAGAATTATCATCATTATTATCATTATTATCATTATCACTACTCATTCGGATTATACGCACTTATGTTAATGTGTAATGGTAGGGTGATTGTGAGATGAAATGGAGGACCTACGGTTTAACGTGGATCTGAGCCACGGTGGAGGCCTGGCATTCCACACATTCACAAGTTGTAATTAATACACGTTTTGTCAGAGGTGAAGGAAGGGTTTGGCAATCAGATAAATCTGTGCCGGGACCGAGGATTGAACCCCGGACCTCCAGCACAGAAGTCTGACCCCTTACCCCTAGACCGCCGGGTCACCCGATAGAATGAAACCTATGTCATGGGATTTGGTGATAATGATTGATTTTCTACAAGAGGCAGCCATTACCTCTTTGTCCAGTGGCAGCAATGTAAAATGTGAACTATGTTCTACTCTTAACTGTAAAATCAATATTGTGTTAATTCATTTTATATGTTTCTATCCACCTTTCCTGTACCTTCTTCCAAATATATTAGAAACAACAATCCTATAATTTGATACATATTAAAGCTTCAAAACTTTGACTTTGCTTCCAAACAAATATCAGCTTCGACTTCATTTCACTATAAAATTTGGCTTCAACAATTAGCCTACAAAGCTTCACCATTAAAAATATTGACTGCCAAAATAGTCAATTTATGTTCAATTATTGCATTGATTAGTGTTATATTCATTTCAAATTAATATTCAAATGAAAAAACATGAATAAGTTGATTTGCATGCTTTGATAATAAACCTATTTATCATCTTGGACTGAAATATCAAAAACAATTTTGTAATATAACATTTGGTAAATGATTTTAGTGTGTAAAGTTATTTAAAGAACCACAATGTAATATTTTTTCAAGCATAAAACAACAAACAAGTAATATTCAAACTTCGATTCAGCTTTACAAATATTTTATATATTAGATTCAAGCTCGCTTTGAAATGAAAAAGTAGTCTTCGCACACTAGTAGTAGGGCCTACATATTATTACTTTTAATATTGTGTTAAAATGAAGATGAACAAGAGCTGTATCTAAGAAAGGCAAGAAGCTTAATGCCCAAGGATGAGCTGCAAAGTGTAGAGGTGGAATGGTTTAAGAATAGTTTGCTGGGAACTGCAGAGGAGGTTTGTACAAGGGCATTTAATAAAAGGAAGTACAAGGAGACCTAGTGGAACTACAGGATGAAGAAAGCAGTGGAGGCTGAAAATAAAGCATTCAGAAGGAGTTTTAAGAATAGGAATGAGCAAACAGATGAATATAAGGAGAAGAAGAAATGAGCGAAGCGAGTGGTATGGGCGTGTAAGGGAGTAAGAAGGTGTTATATAGCCAGAAGGAGAGAGAAAATACAATAAGTTATAATGATGGATTAAGAAGGAAGAACTTTGAAGACAGGAGAGGAAGATGGATGAGATATTTTGAGATGATGCTCAATCCGAAAGAGGAAAATAATGAGAGTGAAACAGAGGAGTAGGAAGAAATAGCAGAAGAGAAGGTGAAGGACACATTAAAGAGGGTTAAATAAGGAAAAGCACTGGGTGTGGAAGCAATGACTGTGGGAAAGATAAGATCTGCAGGTGAAGTAGGTATACAATTGCTATACAGGGTGCTGAGAGTGATTTGAAAGGAGAACACGGTACTGAAAGACTGGAACAAAGGGAGCTATAATACCTATCTTCAAGAAAGGAGACAGGAAGAGGGATACATATTATAGGAGGATAACGCTCATGTGCCATTGAACAAAAATGTATGAGAAGATACTAGAAAAAAGAATAAGAAATAAAATTAAAGGAAGGTGAAGATAGGAACAGCACTAATTTAGGTAACATAGGTCTTCAATAGACTTAATCTTTGCTGATCGAAAGAAGGCGTGAATGTGGGAAAAACTTGATAATGGTATTTATGGTTGTGGAGAAGGCATATGATATGATAGCTTGGATAGAAATAAAGTTTGGAAAGCAATGGAGAAGACAAAATGGAAAGAGGAGTTGTAATGAGAGTGAAAAGCATGTATGAGGATAACAGGAGTTGTGTTAAGACGGAAAGTGAGAGGACAGAGTGGTTACACATAAAAAATAGAGTAAAACCTGTGAGTTGCCTCCCAACACTACTATTTGTAATGGTCATGGAAATAGTTATGAATAAAGTGGTAGGAAAACTCGAGGAGGAAAGAATGTAAGACAGGTTTGCTAATAACTGATGGTTTGTGGGAAGAAGGAAGAGGAAGTACAGGAACAGCTACAGGAATGGAATGAGGAAGTAAAGTGTGACCACAGGCTGGAAACAGTTGATGATGATGAGTATTGTGTTGATTTTATTTTTAGCATGACCATATTAATACAGCCACTAAGTGCAAGAAAATGTGCAACAAAAGTAAATTTTCAAACATTTGAAATGTTTAATAACCATGTCTAGTAATACAAATGAGTAATTTAAAACCCCTTTAAAGTAGATAATTGCATTGTATTTGGAAGAAGGCACAGTAAAGGTGGATAGAAACATATAAAAGGGATGTACACAATATGGCTTTTATAATGAAAAGAACACAGTTCACACTTTACATTGCTGCCAATGGACTTTTTTTTTTAATATAGCCCTATATAAATACTAACCATAGCCAAGAAATTTATCTTTACTCCCAAAAATAGTTGACATAGTGTGTTTCTAACAGTTTTTCTTTGAATTCAAAATGGAGTAATCCAGTGTTTGTGTCAAGTGTACTCTCTCTTCTTTCTTTCTTTGTGTTTGATAAAGGCAACAGTGCCGAAATATTACTCTATTTTTGTTAAAATGTGTGTGTGACTACTTCTACTATAGCAGACAGAAGAAAGGAAGATGATGTCACCTTTGTGCATTGGATACTTCCCACATTTCTCCTCCTTCCCTTGGTGGGCTTTCTTAATCAAATTTACTCTTATTAGTTTATTTTCTATTTTTCTTTGGTTTTATAAATTTCCAGTATAATAAAATTGTAGTAAATTTGTTATTACCAATTAATATACATTAGCCATTTATGAAGGAGTCTGAGTAGGACAGTAAAATATAGAGGAGTCGGGAGTTGAAAGCTTGGTGTAACGACTCCACAGCCTTGATTTGAAGTGTTCATATTTTGTTTTCACAACACATAATTTGATCACAGGCATGGTGACTGGGTGCAGTTTCGCATCGCAACCGATCGACGAGACCAACTGCAGCGCGCTACTAATATATCTCTCCAAGAGGAAAGTTTTAATGTGTCTGGTGAGCGGCGAGAGCAAGGTGCTGTCGTCGCACTTAAGGAGGGCTTTGGATTCATTCGTTGCGCTGAAAGAGAGTCTAGACTTTTCTTCCATTTTAATGAGGTTCTTGACGTTGACCGAGATATTTGTGTCAATGATGAAGTGGAGTTCACTATTGTTCAGGTATTGGCATTTTATTTTAATTTCGATCTTCATTTTGCCAGTTTGTTTCAATTAGAACACAGATATGATTTATGTTATTAAGATCATTTTGAGTCCTTGGAATTAAATTAATTTACTTATTTTATTGAGCATTCGAATTTTTGAGCACAATTAAAAATTTTAATAAATCCTCTAGAGTTAAGATACTCCAGCTAGACAAATTTATGGGCTCTAAAATTCAAAGCTTGTTGTGTAACACTATTAGCTTTATTCAATTGTAGGGATGTGCGAAGTCCACTTTTTCAATCTGAAGCAAACTCAAATCAAATATGTTAAATAGTCTTGAAGCCAAATCTAATTTAAAATATTTTTGATTAGTTGCTTTATGCTTTGAAAAATAGTAATGTTTATTTTATATACATATTTACAATAAAGTCACTTAGATTTTTTTTATTGCACATTTGTCTGTAATATTTAATTCTAATTGGATAAATCAAGCTATCACAATATGTGAATAAATGACTTCAGATTATTTCATATGACTAATTTTTTTAGCATTGTGTCTTACTACCCGTTCGAGTTATATGCTCATATGACTATTAATTTATGTTACTTTTAATTTGTAATGTATACAACACCTAAAATTGGCTTTAATTGAACATAAATGGAGTATTTTAGCTGTCAATATTTTTACTGGTGTAACTTCATATCTTTATTTTATTTCTGGTGTTTACTCTTATCTTGACTTGTATAGATGTTTGTGAAATGTGCATTTGGGGTGATGAACGTAATAATTGGTAAAGCACTCACTTTGGTTGCGGCATGCTCTAAGGCATAACTCTCACAATAAACTGGTCTGCTGATGATGGGGAGATTGTGCTTCAAATCCCGGTCAGGTGTTCTGAGGGTGGTTTTCCCAGAATTGTTTTCTACTCTCCCTTCATATAAATTCAGGGTACACTTCATTTAAATACAACCTTTCTCTTCCATAACGCATTAGTGTAATTAGTAGGGCTGGTCCGATGCCGATTATTAATCCGATCATCGGCCGATTATCGCATAACCGGCGATTCCGATGATCGGTGTTTAAATCTCCGATTATTTATGCCGATTATTCTAAATGTGTGGGTATATTTTAAGTCCTAAAAAATAATATTTTATCTCTTCTCTCTAGTATGTGATCTTTGAATAATTAGCTTGTTCTTAGCGACTTACGTTTGAAACAAACAGTACATCCAACATTCCAAACAAAATATATCAAAATAAAATATATATTTACCATAGGTCTTTTTCCAATTTATGCACGTTATTAGAAATAAAAATACTCACAAGTAACAAATTTACTAACCATCAAAATAAAATGTTAGCAGATCGGCATTGTTTTATATCGATTTATTAAAGATAGTTATAAAATGAAATGTCAGACGCAAGAATACCGTGCATGTGCAGTGTGCACTACATTTTGTTTTACATGGAAATATATTCTATTTTCTTTTTTTAATGCTGTGCATTCAAAATGTATGGGTATATTTTAAAATCTTAAGTCATAAACATTAAATATCAATTTGAAAACTAAGAGATAACTTTAAACATCCATTCCCAGGTATATGAACACCAATTCTCTTTTGAGTTCGCAATAAACAGGGTAGCCAACGCTCCTAAAATAACAAATGAGAATAGATATTTTTAGTTTTTACCGTAGGTCTTATTCCAATTTATGCAGATGCACATTATTAGAAATAAAAACACTCACAGGTAACAAACCTAATAATCATAAAATGAAATATTAGCAGATTGATGTTGTTTTATTTCGATTTGTTAAAGATGCCCAAAAAATGAAACATCTGACGTAATAATCTCGCATATGCGCACATTTTGTTTTAAATGGAAACTGTTTTTCTTTTAATGCAAGTACAAAACTTTCCACTGGCAAGGAATTTGTTTCGCTCATATTTCAATATGAAGTGAATTAATATATATTAATATTTAAATTTTACATTTTCTTTAATAGTTAAAAGTAAATTAAAATGAGTTTTATAGTATTTCTTAAAAAAAACACGAAGAATAACTTTCGTTGCACATTATATTATTTATTATTTATTTTATCATATTGAAGTAGAGATGGGCAAAATCGTTATTATAAATGAACGATTCATTGTATCTGGTTCAGTTCAATGATCCGTTAATTTTGACCCGTTCACCGTTCATTCGATTTTCTAAAGGTAGTTTTTATTTAGATGTAGTTAAAACAATGTTATTTTTCACTAAGAATATTTAAATTGTTAATAAAAAGATCGGATTACTGTTTAAAAATGGTGATGCCTTTTTATTATACTTTTTTTTTAAGAAACCACTTATTTCTATACGATATTAATATTTTGTAGTGAAATTAAGATGGAATGCTTTGTAGAATCACAAAAACCTATGTTATGATATATCTAAATCACAATTCACAAAAATATTACGATTGTTAAAAATTGTTTAATATTGAAGCCATATTTTAATAGACATTGGATGTAAAAATTCCTATTTCATCTAAAAACAAAATAGATGTAGGCCTATTCTCCTTGTGTGCAAAAATATGTGTGCCTTGATTATTTTTTATCATTAAAATTAAATTTAAATTTGCTGATTATGATTTGTCTTTGTCTAATGAAAGGGTCAGTAGGCCTATTTAATCATAAATGTGAAATCATATTTTAATTATCTAACATGTACCGGTATATTTGCTATTTATTAATGTGATTTGTTTTTGTTTAATGACAGGTTCACTTGTCCTAACAATAACAATATAAAATAATAATTAAACAACCTTTACATTTTAAAAGTTTCTATTTAAATGTTATTAAAACAAAACTATATTGGACATTATAAAACTAGTAAAAGTAACTTTTTTTTTTCTTTAAGGGTCATTTTACTTTATACACTTATTAAAATTGAAAACAAAAATAATCGGCATCGGTGATCGGCCTAATCGGCAACAAATGATCGGCATCGGTCTAATCGGCAAAATAGCTGATCGGCCCAGCTCTAGTAATTAGTACATAAGTGTATAACCAAAATGGGTAGAAAGACACAGTGCTAAAAAAAATGTAAAAGTGGTAAGTGAATGGAAGTGTGAATAATAATAACCATCATCATCAACTGATTTCAGCCAGTGGTCGGGTCAGTTTAGTAAGATGCCTCCATCTTCCTCTAGCCTTCCACTACTATTCCTCCTTTAATTTCTTCCATTTTTCTTCTCTTTCTTGGTCTCCTTTGTGGTATTTTTCTTACATAATTCAACTTTAATATTTTCTTTGAAATCATCTCCTTTTCCATCCTCATTACATGCCCATACCATCTCAGTCTTGCTTCCTCTACTATCTCAAGTGTACACTTTCTATACCCCAATCTTTCCTGGATAACTTCATTCCTAATCTTGTTTCTCCTCGGGACAGCTAACATGTTCCTCAGAAACTTCATTCCCATGTCCTCCACTTTCCTGGTTTCTCTTATATTAATTATCCATGTTTCTGCTGTATGTGTGACAATAGGTACAAAGTACACCCTGTACAATACTTCCTTACACTTCAAGGGGACTTCTCCATAGTATGTCTCTTACACACCTATAGAAAAACTCTCCCTGCTGTCCTCTTCTCATTACATCCCCTCTACTTCCACTTTTCACCTCAATCACGCTTCCAAGATATTTTACATTCTGTACCTTCCTCAGCTCTTTTCCATCCAACTCGATAGGTCTTATCCTCTTCCTTGTCATTATCATCAATTCACACTTTACCATGCTAAATTTAATTACTTTCACTTATTTCATTCATTTAGCTGTTCCTCTAATTCCTCTTCCTTCTCTCCACATTAAATATTGTCATCAGTAAACACCATGGCTTTCATTCTTTCCTGCTCGAGTTTCTTTACCACTTTTATCATGACCATTTCCATTATCATTACAATAGTGGTGAATAGTGTTTGAAAAAATGAAGAGAGAAGTTTAATTTTTTTTTCCCTCACGAGCTAATCTGACTGTTTTCGGGTTGTCTTTATCCGCTCTGACTTACATTGCAATAAATAACCGTGTTTCCATACTATTTTCATAAATTAACTCTTGTATTTTATGTTCTCTAAAAATATGTTATAATTCTCTTGTGTCTAGGAACAGACCTCATTTTCCAACAGTCGTCAGTCGGCCATTCGCATAAAACATCTGCCTACAGGCACAGTTCAGTTTGAAGTGGTCATAGAGAAGAATGTCTCGGGCGTGATCAGCAAAGAGATCCCACCACAAAATGGCAACTTTGGGACTCATAGTCCTACCAAAACTAATAGCCAGGTCAGAAAACTTGTTCACATACAAAATAATTGCCAAGACTGCTTTATAACAATTAAAAGGTTTAGATAGTCTTCAAGTCATCTTGTTTGGACCAAACATAGCTGCTTATAACTATCTCTATGTAAATATTATCGTCCTGGCTTCAAACAGGCTTACTTTTAAACTTTTTAATTGAAGAATCAATTTTTTTAGATCTTTATTTAATAATCATATAGCAATAGTTAAAAAATACAAAACACAAGAATATCTTCAGAATTACTAAAATAACGTGTGACTCATTTTATGCCACTAAAATCTTCAAAAACTAATACTGGTAAAAAATGGCGACCCTGCTTTACTACATTAATTACATTAATTATTGTTTGGTTGCTATAGAAAGTGTGAAAATGGTGACAAAATGTTTTAAAAAAATCTTCAAGTCAATTCATTTAAATGGTAAATTAGTTATCCAAGGGGACCTAAGCAGGTAGTGCGACCCTTTTCTGAAAGAAAAAAATCGTCTGCTATTTAGTTAAGTATCAAATAGCTGAATCTATTATTTATGCATTGTAGTGAGGAATTCTCCATCTAGATCTCATATTCTGAAAATTGAAAAATGACACCTGGACACGAGAATCGAACCTGGGACCTTTGACTTAGTACGCCAATGCTCTAACCATTGGGCTATCCAGGAATCGTACCATACCCAGGGTCATTCTTCACTCATATTTAAGGCAGAGTTTATGATGGAAGTGCGGAAATCGTTGGCTACATATGTGTGATTTTATTAAGATCACGAGCTATCAGATAACGCAACCACCTTCGACTTGGTAGTTGGCTTAATGCTGCCACTTGTACAATGATTATAATTGTAAGGGATTGCATATTTAAGAATCAAATAGCCGAAGCTATTTATGCTTTTTAGTGAGGAATAAATAATAAATAAAATATGAGTGAAGAAGTAGAAGTGCCCTGGTACGAGACAATTCCTGCATAGCTCAGTAGTTAGAGCATTGGCGTACTAAGCCAAAGGTCCCGGGTTTGATTCCCATGTCCAAGTGTCATTTTTCAATTTTCAGAATATTTAGTTTAAGTATTTCCTTTATTATTATTTTGTACCAAACCACTAATAAGCAATTTATGAGCTTAAACAAATTCCACTTTAAAATTTGAAATTCAAGAGCATTTTTTTACTATCTAGAATATTTCAGTGAATATTATTTTTTTATTATTATCTATTATTAATTAATACTACAAACAATATTAATATTATAGCCCGGTGTGTGTTCACTTTTTCCATTCAAAACGAACTTGAATCAAATTTATAAAATATTCTCAGAGTTCTAATATTCCATGTTAGTTTTTTATGCTTAACAAAATATTTTGTGGTTATTTATATATAACACTATGCACTAAAATTACTAGAAAATGTTTTATTGCACAAAATTGTTAGTAATATCTTGTTTTAATTTGATAAATCAAGTTACTATCACAACTTAAAATTTTATTAACTTATTTAAGATTTTCTCACATGAATATTGATTTGTAATTTATAAAAGAGCTGAGAATGGCAGTAATTGACCATAAATTTAGTATGCCACTTTTCAATATTTCTCTGGCAAAGCCGGAATTATATTTGAAGCCAAGTCAAATTTTCCAAGCTTCGCACACAATTATTATTAAGACATTGTGCTTTTAAGTAGTTTGGAAAGGAGGTGAGATATGTTGGTTAGTCCCTCTTGTTATGTAGAAAATGATAGAATAAATGATGCAACATCTTGGAAGGATTAATTTGGGCAGACTACCAAAATAATACTCTCCAACTCGGTACTCATGAAGAAGTCTAAGGAACTAGGGAAGACCAAGAAAAATATGTATAAAGAGCCTAACAGGCCAGTTGGTTTAATACTTAAGTATGACAAAGATAAGACAATGGTAGTTTTCATCTGTATAATACCTCTTATGATTCCATATTGTAATATTCTGCTTGTAAAGTGTTGCTATGGCTATATTTGTAACAAAACATAAGTTAGTAAACAATGACAGATATAATGGCTGCTGGCTGAGTATTTAGTAGAAAGCTTTGATAACTATTATGAGGGGAGTTGTGTGTATGTGTAAACAACACGTAAGTCTACTATAGTTAGAAATCCACATTTAATATAATATGTATTTTTTTAATTTAATAAATTCCACCGGCTGTATATATTGTACCAAGATGTTAACCTTATCCCACCAAAAACATTTATGTAAAAAAAACTTGCAAAGTTACACCCCACAAAAATCCTTAAATTATTCAGCCTCAAAAAGTATTGAGATTTAAAACAATGCCAAGTTCAACTTAAATTGTCTTTCTAAATAATTTATCACTCTTTAAGTCCATCTAAGTGTGTGCTAATCTGATTTAGTTAAAGTTCTCCTACACACATAAATCAAAGACTTAAAATCAGATTAGCACATTTAGATATAATTAAGAAAAATTACAAGTTATTTGGGAAGGCATTGCATACACTCTTTTGGCTCTCATTCCTTTTCGATGCTGAGTAATTTAAGGAATTTGGTGGTGTGGAACAATAATTTTTAGATGAATATTTTGGATGGGATATCAATACTTTTTGCAAAGCTTGTAGGGATGTGTGAAGCTTCAACTTTGCTTTGAAACAAACATTAGCTTCGACTTCGCTTCCAAACAAATTCCGGCTTCAAAGCTTCGCCAATAAAAATATTGACAGCTAAAATATTCCATTTATGTACATTAATAGCCATTCTGAGCTGTTTTGTACATTACAAATTAATAATAATATGGAAAAAATCTGAAGTAATTGAATTGCATGTTGTGATAGCTTGATTTATCAGATTGAAACAAAATATTACACACAATTGTGAATTAAAACATTTTACAAGTGATTTCCATTTCCAAGCTCGCTTCGAATTGAAAAATTGGACTTCACTCACCCACAGGTATAAGATTATGTTTATTTAAGTAGGTACCTCCTTTTGTGATGAATTAATGACCAACCATAGTAATAACTTGTGTATTATTTGTCCTATCAAATTGAAACAAATGGTTGTGAAATCTATTTACAAATCCTTTTAAAATCATATACTCTGATGACAATTTCAAATGACTTTTTCAAATGGGTATAATTTTTTCTCTTCAATTCTGATTTTGTTCACATTAAGTGATAATTAATTGTGTGGGGTGGGGTTGTTAGGTTTGTCCTATTATCCTCTTGGGATAAGCCACTAGTACCTAATCATCAAAACAGCTCTTGAAAATAAAAAAAAATTAATAAAAAAAATATATATATAGGTAACTTATAGGCCTCTATACTCAAATTTGAAATTTCTTCAACTACTTGAGTTTCGAATATCCTTAAGGATTTGAGAACTCAAAAGGTCCATCTGTATACGTCAATAATTAGACCTTGATGTATAAGTTGTAGGTCCTATTTAACAAAGACAATAAAAAAAATCACTTGTAGATCCCAGAACTTTTCATAGCTTGCTCAAAAGCTGACAAATATTCAACACACCGTCAAAGTTTTCAATCCTTTTATACCCTTTGAAAATACATTTCTATACGTTCTTTGTTTGAATTCGCTTAGTACTCTATTCCATTCAAATAACCTCTCCATACAATTTCGATTAAGTTAAAAAATGACAACCCGGACATGGGAATTGAACTTGGGATCTTTGGATTTGCTCGTCAATGCTCTAACACTGAGCCATCCTGGTTCATCACTTATCCAGGGCCATCATGGACCATTCTCCATTAGTTATTGGTGTATTGAATCTATATGTGGTAACTGGTGAAAGTATCGGCCACTCAGAGCTGCCTAGAATCACAATCCACGGCGACTTTTAACTTAGGATGGCTCAGGGGTAGAGCATTGGCGTGCAAAGCCAAAGATCCTGGCTTTAATTCCTGTGTCCAGGTTGTCATTTTTCACTTAATTGAATTAGATTCAACTATCAGGACTAATCTAGTAGATAATCATCACCTATCAGCTTGTGATATACATTAATTAATTAATATACTATCTTGGATAGCAATTTAGAATGTAGCCTACCTAACATGAGCTTTTTTCCTTGCAGTCACCAACAAATGGAAACGAAAAAACTAGTGAGCCTGGAGTAATTCAGTATCAGGTTAATGGCACAAAAAAGAGTATATACTTCTTCCCTAAAGACTGTGATCAGAAGAGTTTACCTCACATAGGCGACAAGGTATGTTGCCTCGGTGCAATACTCAATATATTGAGTGGAGATGGGTCAAAAACACTTTTTTTTCCACTTCGAATTTCAAATACAGATCATAATTTTGCCTACAAAGCCAAATTTTGGAAAACATAGTAGGTTTAAGGTGAGGATACAGGAAAGGCAAGGATAGGTAAGAATTTTTATAGCAAAATATTTTTTTGGACAAAATAAATCGAATATTTCTTCACTAAAAATATATAGTTTAATTTTCTTCATGTGGTGATATCAACAGTTCTTAAATATCAATCAAGGGTGTCTTGGAAATTAATGACAACTAATTCTCTTCCTTGAAAAAGTTGGTCATCTAATGCCGCATTTCTCATGGCAGACATTCAAAAAATTGTAAAAATCATCTTGTGAAGAACTTAAAACTCTGTTTCTACTGAAGCAATATTTTATTTATTTTGGCAGAAAAGAAAAAGTTTTGCTATAAAACTACAAAAACACTGGCCGTTTCTTGTGTCCCCTAAATCCCCACCCTAAGAGCTTTTGTTTCCCAAGTTGGTATGATCTAGGTAGTTAGTTATCTCGTGTGTTATTTCTCAATTAGGAATTTTAGATGTTCTTTCAATGTGTTTACTTTTAAATTCAAGTAATAAAATATGTCTTGGGAAAATTTAGCTTAATTACATTTGACACATATTGATTGCTTTATATTGTAATTGTACTTAACATGTTTGAAGTGTTTATTAAAAGTATTTGTGATGAAGGGGAGGTAAAAGATTGAGAGGATGGAGGGTAATCTGGGCATTTTCCCATTCATCTTCTTTAAGAACATAATTTTAGTAAAAGGTCAAATCTTGTTAAGTACAAATTTAATATAACTTAAAGACATTTTGAATATATAGGCTTGTCCATTGATTATAGCTTTAACTTTGAAAATAAAGCTTTGTCCATGATGTATTATCTAAATGCTACACACATTTTGTAAATGTATATTAAAAAGTAAGAGTAATAGTTAAGGAGGAGCCACTGCAGGACAAGATAGATAAGGCATGGCTAAGGTGGTACATTCATGTGAGGAGAATGGAAGAGAAGATACCAAAGAATATGTTGAATATTGAACTNGGGAGTGTGGATGGGAGAGGAGAGGTGGTGGGGAAAAGGGATATGTTGGAGAGGCTTGTGTTCCAAACAGACCTGACCCGCGCCACTTATCCTTTAATACTGAATGTCTTCAAAACCACCTTGAAAACCTTCCAGAAGCTTTTACAGATCGAGAATACCTTAAACCTCTCATTAATAATCATCTTCGACAAGCTGAAAATCCACAATCACTTAAACCTAATAAACCAGATACTATACCTCTAGTGACTAAGTACTACCTAGGTTTACAAAAACTCAACAAAATGTTAGTGTCAGGTTTTCACATATTGGAAGCATGCAGCCTAACCATTAACATCCTCAAGAAACCACCAGTCCTTGTGTATAAGCAGCCTCCACAACCTAGAAATCATCTGGTACACCCTAAACTCAAAACTGAGAACTACACAACTTTCATCCAACTGCAACTTTGCAACAAAACAGCTTGCGAAGCCTGCCAAATATAACATCCGGCTGCCAGTCGGTCTAGAAACATAACCTAACTATCCGATCAAAGGCAGTCACACCTGTGATTCCAGTAACCTAATTTACCAAATAGAATGCGAGTAATGTATAGCACAATATATTGGTCTCAACACTGAAACACTCTATAAACGAATGAATGAACACCTCCATGACACCAAAATCAAGAATCCTGAAAAACCAGTTTCAGCACACGCCTCCACTCATAACCTCAACTTTGAGGACTGCTACACTGTCAAGGTGTTAACATCATTTAACAAGACACACTGCAATATGTCTTACTTAAGAAGATGGGAACTGGCACATCAATGGATCAATAACTCTAGAAAACCACTCAACCTAAAGATTTGTTAACTAGGCCTATTTCAACACTAGCTCCATTTACCATCCACAAAATTATATATGAATTGCTGGAGAATTTCAAATCCACCAGAGAAATTTTCATCCCACACAACCAAGTTGACATCACTTCCTGTTCCTACTCTAACTTCCTGAGGAAGATGCAATAAGAGTATCGGAATATTGAGGTGTGAGTAAATATGTGTGTTTTTACTTTTATTTATGCTTTGTTTTTCTACAGTTATTCTATCATTTTATTTTATATTATATTTATCTTAATGCACGTTATTTCATACACAAATTCCTAACTTAGTTATCTGTGTGTAGCAATTGTAGGTATTGGAATATTAAGACATATTAAATCATAAGACACCCTCAAGTCTGGACATTTTAAATGTTAAAATTAAGTATATCAAGATTTTAATTAGTAAATTCTAACATCAATATTTTGTTTCTCGTTTCCTTGACATTTAAATTTCAATCGATCATTACAAAAATCCAAATTCACATTAAAATATGTTATTTATATAATCATCAACAAGTCAACAGTTTACAGCCTCTGGCCAGATAAGTCTCTCCAACGTATACGTTATCTCCTCCACACTCCTCTCATCCACCTGTCCCTTGGTTTTCCTCTTAGAATCCTGCCCTCGCACCCGTCCCACTTCACTCTCCAGTACTTTCCTTTCTTCTTTGGTATATTATCCTCCTCCATTCACCTCACATGGCCGTACCACCTTAATCGTGCCTTCTCTATCCTGTCCTGCATTGTTTCCTCCAATACATTAAAAAAAAACCTAACTAGTGTTTTGTAAAATGGAATATTGTTCCAAAACAAATTGGCAATGTTTGATTTTCACAATATCACTAAGTCCGTGTTTGATATAGTTTCTCTTGACCAACATTGAAACTAAACGATTAAAATACATTACAAATCTACTCAATTTATTGCATTTTTTTGTTTAATTTTAATACCAGAATTTTCAATTGCTGAGATTTAAGAGCTTAAAATGTTGATATTAAAATTGATTTAAATTTTTTTGTTATTATTTAAAATAGAGAAATTGAGTTTGAGATTGATTGAAGCTCTTCCCCAAGCTAACTCCAACTTAAGAATATTCTCATTGTTGAGGCTTGTCAATATCTTAACAGAATTGGTAACTATCCATAATATTAAACAAAAAATTGAATTGCCATGGATTTAATTAAATATTTCTCATAAAAGCTAAAATGTAAATTTTCAAATTTATTTGGATAACACCCACAAACTCAAATCATAAAGTTTTTACTAATCATTATACAATTGTTTTACCTTTTCCAGGTGGATTTCAACATATCTCAAGTCAAGCGAAGTAAAGAATTGGTCGCGGTGGATGTAAAAGTAGTGTCCAAAAATCAAGTTAAAAATGGTTTGGGACGTTCCAACAGTTTACCTCTTTGTCAGGGCTTTATTGCTGCGCTTAAAGATGGGTTTGGTTTCATAGAAACAGTTGCTCATGATCGAGAGGTCTTCTTCCATTTCAGGTTGGTAAACATATTACTGAGTAGTGAATAGATCTTTTAGAAACTTTGTATGGTAAGTTGTAGTTTATCTTCTATTAAATAGACTTATACTCTAAACTTGTCGTTTTTATTTTACAAACAAAACCACACCACGCCTAATAATGTTGGGAATATTTATCCCTGACAGTATTTAAGACAGGAAATATATTTTTAGAGCATAATAATGACAAAGTGGATTTTATAAATCAATTTATCGCAAAATAATTCCTCTACCACACATTTCCATCAAAACACAGCCATTATGATACTCTAATTATTTGGAATGTCATACATTTTATTTTTCAATATAGAAGAAGTTTGGGTCATTCCATGTCAAGTCAACAAGGTCCTCAATCTCATATTTCTCAATTTAAAATTATTAAAATTTGGTATATTGAAAGAACCACTTGAGATATATGCCTATGTAAAATTTCATGTCCATATCTTTTTTAATTATGAAGAAAAGGATGAAATATGTGGATTTGTTACTTGTGCATATGATGGACACTGGTGGTTGGGATGTGTTATCTCTGTAAATGAAAACACTGATTAAATCAGAATCAGTTTTCTACATCCACATGGACCAGCTCCATCATTTGTTTACCCACAAGTTCCTGACATTTTAGTAGTGCATGTGTCATCAATTCTTACAAAAGTTGACTCCCTGACCACAACTGGTAGAACATATGTTTTGACAAATCAGGATGTTTCAGCTGTTCACACTCAAAGTGGATACATATAAAAGAATTAACTAATATGCCTATATGTTTAAAAGTGTAAATATGTCAGGTATGTTTATTATTCTTAGTATTGGTAATATATTTGTAGATTTAATTAATATTACATTTGAATAACATTTTAGCTTTCTTGTCAATTAACTTCAAGGAACAATGGAGCAAACTTGTGTGATGTAAGGAAATTAATGTAAATGGAAATTCCTGTTTTACTTAATCTAACATAACTCTTGAATCCATTTTCATCCCATCTTAAAAGGTTGCATAGTTAATAATTAATAGTATACAGACAGCCCACGAAGTTAAATTATGGTTAAGAGCTCTGTAATGATTTTATTTTTGTTTTGTTTTAACAGTGGAAGAAATAAATCAAGTAATAAGAGTCATCTGTTTATGGTCAGAGTGGTTTAAGTCAGACTTAACTTTAATTCTAAACAGTTAATTACTTTTGTTAGCTACCCTTGAAAAGTGCTGCCATCTCTTGGCATAAAGTGAATGTATGATTTACTTCCCTATGAAACTAAACACATTATAACTTTAAGAGTAGGGAAACATGATCAACTCAATTTTAACACCACTATAATTCTCGGCACTGCGATTTGTGTGTGCTTATAGCAACTTTGAAGGTGAACCAGAGAAGTTGGAGCTGGGTGTCGAGGTGGAATATAACCTCGGGACACGAGGGTCATCGGGCAGTTGCCTCTCGGCAGAGAATGTGCGTGTGTTGCCGCGCGGAACCATAGAGCTTCCCCCCACTGATGGGGAGATACTTGAGGGCACAGTGGTCAGACCCCTTCGGAGCGTCAACCCAGACCAGACGCAATATGCCGGCCTTGTGCAGGTCACTCCTGAAAAAGGTGATTTTAGTCTTTTAGTTTCTTAAATTATATAAATAATAGGGATGGCTCCTTTGTTTATTCAAATGCTCAAATCCCTCATATCATAAGTATAGTCATTATTCAAAGATTTTAAAAAGTCTGATTAAATATATATATTTTTAAATCAGTTTTTAAAATTTTAGAATTTTATAGGATTTACTATTCCTGGCGAGCATTCGTAAAAGCTCAGACTCCAGTTTATTAATCTACCATTTAACTGTATTTGAATTCACATTATAAATAGGCCTGTGGAAAATGCTCTGGTGGGAACTAACAATTTCCCACATGTACAGATTAAGAAACAGGAAACATTTTTAAAATAATTTTCCACGTAAGCCTTATACTTATTTTTCAAATTTATAACTTTAGTCCAAACTTAGCCTTTCCATTCATTCTAACAAGAAAATATTTAAAATAAAAAATAATTTTATGATAAAATTAAAAGATTATGGTAATTTGATTGGAAATGAATAAAATTGCATAGTTTTAAATAAGTTAAAAATACCTGGTTAGTGTTTACAATTTAGCTAAAAAACCGCTCTAAAAAAAGGCTGCTATCCTAAAAAAATACTAGTATATTCAACAATGATTATTATTAGGTGTGTTTGAATTGGCTTGGGGAAAAAACCTAATTTTGACGAATACGAAGATTTGTCAATAAATATATCGACTGCTAAAATACTCGGCCTATGTTCAAATACAGCCATTTTTAGGTGTTATATAATTAAAAATTAATGTTCATATGGAATAATCTGAAGTAATAGAATTATATGTTGTGATGATAATTGTATTTATTGAATTATAATTATATATTACAAACAATAATCAAATAAGATAAATTCTATGTGATTTTAGTGTGTAAAGTTTTATAAATAACCATACTATATTTTTTCAAAATATAAACCAACCAAAAAATTCAAATTTCAATTTGGCCTCGAGAATATTTCATATATTCGATTCGAGTTTTCTTTGAGTTGGAAAAGTGGATTTCGCACATTCTTAAATATTTATCTATGATTGATGCCATTCATTATAGTAAGATTAACGTAATAGATGTGTCATGATGCAAATAAGTGGAGTGAATATGTATACCATGCATAATTTGATATTTAAAAATACTTTTGTCATTATTTTTCACTTTAAAAATGTTTTCCCAGAGTAAATATATTCAGGGTTGGATATTAACATTAATTATACATAATATAGTTATGTTATTTTTTGATGGTAAGCTGTGTTAATCAAGTTTTAAAAAAAGGGTTATATTGGGCTTTTTTAATGGTTTATTCAAAGATATTACCAATAATTTAAATTTATTAATTATTCGGGATCCAGAGAAACACATTTTAATTTCAATATTGCTAGAAAAGTAGTAACAAGAAACATAGTAAAGGAAAACAAAAATGCAACATTGTATAAACTAGCAGGTTGAAAAAAAACTGTTGAAGGAACAGAAAGAGGGAGGGGGGGGACATTGCATCAAATTACTGGCAAGCCAGCTGCAGAAGTGATTTGTTGCTTTCTTTACTCAAAGATAAAGGGTAAAAACTTTTGCTATCTCATTTGCTTTTTTGACAAAGTTTTATTTCTAGGGACCCGCCTCTGTGGCGTAGTTGGCTAACGCGCTAGTCGTGTTGAGCTTGACCGCCGAGGATGGGGAGATCGAGGTTCGAATCTCGGTCGGGTGAACTGGGGGGGGTTTTTCCTAAATGGTTTTCCACTCTCACTCCACGCAAATGCGGGTTCACTTCCTCTATTCAACCTTCCCAATTCCTAATCCATTAGCGTAATTAGTACTTAAGCGTATAACCCGAACGGGTAGTAAGACGCGGTGCTAAATAATAATAATAATAATAATAATAATAATATTTCTAGGGCCTAACATTAATACAATGTAGGTACCTTACCTTAAAATGATATTATCCCAAATGAGCTACTAGTTGAACATATTATTTTGTTCAACCAATTAAATCATATTTTATACCTTAGATCATTGTATAAAATCTGTAATTTCAAAACTTGTGTATAACACCATATACATATCAATGTATTATTATTGGGTTTGAACCAAAAGGTTTTCAAAAAAATGACTCACCATTTTCAAAAATTAATAAGACGATTGCTTTGTAGGCAAAATATAAGTGTTTTTAAAGAGGTTTTTTTAATAAAACACAGGTGGTCTTTTTGGGCTGGGTAAAATTATAACAACCCTGGACCAATTAGGTAGTTATACAATAAAAGCGACTGAAGTTTAGGGTATCGGTCACTTAACAAGAGATAAGGTTAATTTAACTCTATAAAGCTAGTAATATCCTTAATGAACATCAAATACAGGTGGGATATTGGTAGACGGTCCTTAATTGTAACTTTTTAAAAATAATTTGGGAAATAATTTTTCTGACCCAAATTTGAAAAATCCCACAAATTTGGGATTCCGCACAGGCTTAATTATAAATGAAAAAATTAAAATTAATAAAAATCAGAAAACACCCTTCTTTTTTTACACACATGTATATTTATGAAATTAATTTTTATTATGTCCGACTCTTTAGCTCAGTAGATAAGTGTGTCTATCTACTGAGTTAAGTCTCCCAAAAAATGTATCATTGATGAAATGTGGGTTTACTCTTTCATAATGATGAATTAATGGCCGGGGACTGGATGTTGTGCCGGCTCTGGTCTAAAGTTAAATTATAAGGCATATGAAGCTATGACAGTGGAAATTATATGACTTGAATAAAAAAGGAACCAGGCACAGTAAAACACAGTTATATTTATTTTAGAGCCCCTATCTGCTTGGCTCTTGATTTTAAAGGTGACCTACGTCTTTTACCACGCGATAGCGTGGATGGAGTTATTTGTTTACTCCGTTTTATACGCCAGGCGGATCTTTTTAATGCCATTTGAGTCACTTTTATAAAGTGACTCATCTGGATTTATCTCATATTGAGAATTTTTTAACATTTTAGTACATTTTAATATGTTTGTTCTGTCTTTCTAACGTATTATTTTAACACGTTTTATAATTTTAATGTGTTATATTTTAATATGTTTGTTTTGTAATTTTAACGTAGGGTATACACCTGTGGTTTTATTTTAGCAGGTGTATCACTTCTTTTAATTTAATTGCCCGTTTGAGCGCTCCTATGGAGTGCCTTAAATGGGCACTTTCTCACATTGAGAATAACGGTTTTTAATTGATATACAAATTTTAATATTCTATATTGTTTTATATTTTATGTTTCCACCTGTTTATTCTAACAGGTGGACTATGTGATGTGTCTCTCCATAATGGGGATTTTACTGTGTGTCTCTTATTTTTAAAGGCCCTAATGACCTCACTGTGTCGATGGGCCTTAAAACAATAATAATTTATTTTAGAGCTAATTAGTTAAATTGCAATAATTTCAGAGGATGAAAAGGGAGCGGAATACGAGTTTGGCATCATGGGTCTGGTGAGCAAGAGAGAGTTGTTGCAAGCTGGGGACCCAGTCACATTCCAGGTAGACTCGTCTGGAAGGGCTTCCAATATTGTGGCTGTCCGCAAAAAGAGAAGAGCTATTGTTGATGCAGTGAAAGGTATTGTTGTGTCTATAAAATTACTGTCCAGAATGTCCATTCCTTGATATTTTGAAACTAGCAAGAGTTGAGAATTATACCAAATTCTAATCTCTTAAATCCCAAGAAATGAAAGTTCTCGTATCTTAACAAAACAACAATATTCGTTAAAAAAAATTATAAGGCTATGATTAGTATTTTGTTTCACCTTATTACTGGAAAACTGTAATTCTAAATGACCTTTGTGTTTTAGTGGCCTTGCAGAGATAAAACATGCATTTTTTAATATTCCTTTCTTTCCAAACTTTTTTTTTCTTTCAAATATGTTAACATTAAATAAAAACATGTTTTTGTTTAAAAATTGTAATTTTAACATCTCTAAATTTTGCACAAAACAAATAACTAGGTACTCACTTTGATGGCCGCATGGTTTAAAGTGCTACTCTCGCAATAGGCTAGACTGCTTATGACATGGAGATTGTAGGTCACTCTCTGTTGTGTATATTGAGGATGGTTTTTCCTAGATGGTTTCTCACTCTGCGCAAATGTGGGTACACTTCCTTTAAATTTAATCTTCTTCATCCTTAACTCACTAGCGTAATTAATACTAAGCATATAACTCAAAACACTGCTTAAAAAAACAAGGTGTGTGTCAAACTTTATTTTCATAAAGCGAATCTGAGTTAAATTTCCCTTGTTAAAAAAATATATTACCTACAATTTTCATCACGCTCTCAAAAGACAGCTCAATATATTGTATAATCGATATAGTAGGGCTCTGTGAGTATTCAAATTTCGAGCTTCGAGCCAAGCTCGTCCTTTGAGCTCGAGATTAAGATTGAAAGTTTTGTAGGCTTGTCGTTTTTGAGCTTTCACTTGATGTACTTAATAATTGATTTTTAAAACGCAATAGTAAGCATAGGCTATTTGAGATGATATCGGCATTTCCACTTATAAATCATTCGGTTACTTAACAAATTATTAAACATTATTACCAATTTTCACATTAATAACGTAAAAGAGCTTTAAAACCACTTTCGACAAGTAAATTTATTCAATATTGTCATCCATTTTGAATTATACTTGATTGAAGTTGTTTTCTTGTATTCTATCTATTTTGTTCATACTTTTTTTTCCCAAGATTCAGATTTGAATTTGGGATCCGGTGGTAAAACGAAGATTGAGATTTGAGATTCAAATTTGTAAAATATTGACTTTGACTCATGTCTAATTCTGTTATATTTGTCTATTTTAATTTGAAAATGTTGCTAGGTTTGTTTGGTTTTCTGGCATATGAAGTGGATGAGGGCAAGAAACTGTTCTTTCACATGTCGGAGGTTAAAGATAGTTCTGGCCTGCAGCAAGGAGATCAAGTCGAATTCGTTCTAGTGACCAACCAACGCACAGGAAAATCATCCGCCTGCAATGTCACCAAAGTCAGGTTAGCAATAATTTAATTTTACTAGGGTTGTGCGAAGCATCAAAAACTCTGACTTTTGCTTTGAAAATTCATCTGCTTCAACTTCGATTCAGAAGTAAAATTCCTGATTCGACATTTATTACATCACAAATTTATGTTCACACGACAAAACACTAGGGGTTTGCGAAGCTTCGATACTATTGCTATTGATTCAAATTTTATATTAGATTTGATTACTGGAATTAAACCAAACTAGAAAAATCGATTAGGTTGTGGCCATTGCAAAATCCCTCAATGTGCCTAAAATATTTATAAATAAAATTAAACTTTTAGTGAACTTAGGTTGTACAAGTTGTATTAAATTAACATGAAAGTCATAAATGTGTAATATAATATAATATATATGCACAATATTTGATTGATATTTGAAAGAAATTGGTAATATTAATTAAAAGTTATGATACTTTAGAGTTATGAATGTCTTGAAATTATAACAAACATCAAAAAATTTGATCATGTTGAAGAATTTATAGGACTAGGGTCCTAAACTAACAGTTTATTTTCAATGTGTAACACTTTTTTTAACATCATAACTGTACCAAATTTACTTAGGATCTGATTCAATTCAATAATTATTTGAAACTCACAAATAACATTTTCTAATTTCTTCAATTTTAGATTTGATTCAACCTCAAAAAACCTGGTTTTTAGGTGTCTAAATACAGTATAAAATTTAATACCAGTGCTAAAGTTATATAGTTTTATGCAACATAAAATATATATTTTTTAACTAAAATATGTAAAAAAATTCAAACAATTCGGTTTTGGGAATAACTCATATTATTTGATTCAACTTTAATCTAAAATGAATTAGTGGTCTTCACAAATCCCCAAATAGCACACTACTTGTTATGACAAATTTATCCAAAAGTAGTCATGATATGAAAGAGGCAATTTTTCTAATATCATTATTCCCTATCTTCAATATACAACCAATGCTTTAGAATTATTTTAAGTTCTTGTGAATTTATAAGAGATAATAACGTTAAAAAAAAGGTAGGGTGTGTTTAAATATATTTCTAAGATTTGCAGTTGTTCAAAGAGAGGTAGATAATAAAATGATTTAAAATTTCTAGTTTCTTCTTTTAATGTGTCACTAAAGGATAGAATTTTAGAAATTTAAGTATAAATAAAAGTAATCAAAACATTAAGACATATTTACAAACACCTAAATATTTTGATGTCACACGGCATCTTCCAAAGGAAGTAGTAGATTAAACTACCTGCATGTTCCTTGAATTGATGTTTCAGTGATGCACCCCGTCAAGAACGCCCTGAGCGCTTGATTAGTCGTTTGCGTACCATTTCTGTGGATGAGTCTGGCCCCAAGTTAATTTTGGTACGCCAACCAAGAGGGCCAGACGGCACCAAGGGCTTCACTGATGATGTGCGTCAGCAGAGGGCTCCGGGAGTTGTACCCGTGGTCGAGTAATGATTGGTCTACTCTCTCGTTGTTGAACATAACAATAATCTTGGAGTGGGATGTTGATTTGTTTTGCTATTTAGCCACACTAGCCTCTCTGCCTGTTCTGCTTTCAAAATGTTGTTGGTAGACCTAATTGCCTCTCATAAATGACATTTTCTTTATGTATATATATATTTGTACGGATGTATGTATACATATATAAGATCTGTTATGAAGTTGAGGAACAAATTCAGCAAGATATAATTTGTATAATTCTGTGAGAAGTTGTATCGCAGCATATTATGTCTAGCTGGCCATATGTTTTCCAGGTAACCCCTTCTTTGGTCTTGTATTTTGAAATATATGCTGATGCAGACATTGGCTAATCAGTAAGAAGTCAATATTGAGGCTGCAACAAATCAATAAGCTTTATTATTTGTTTGTTTTTTATTGTTATTTTTAAGCCTTCGCCATGTACAAGAAATGTTTGTATTGGACAAACATAAATCACAATGAAATCAAATAGCTATGCATGTTTTATTTTTCACATCAGAAATAATCAACTTCTAAGTGAGCTGTGAATGATAAACTGAGGGTTTATTGAAAGAGAGAAGAAAAAACTAATATTCGAGACTTGTTTACAAAAAGATGAGACATCCATTAGATGTTAAGATCTATGTTGTTTAAAATATGCAACAATAAATAGACATATAACAATGTTAGCTTTAAAGAATAAGACTATAATAAAATATAATGCTTAGTTTAAAAAAAATTTGTTTAGCATCGATGAGAAGCCTGATTTTTTTTTTTACCTGATGAATCAATATTTCTGTTTCTCATTCTATTTGCTAAGTTTTTCAGCTTAAGTTGGTTATAATTGTTTTAATTCAGTCAAACTATGATGGAGTAAATACAGTAGCCAAGATATTACATTTGTTGATTATGGTTACAGCTGCATCTAAATATCATATTCTTTAAATTGGAAAATGACGCCCGGACACGGGAATGGAACCCGGGATCTTTGACTTAGTACACCAATGCTCAAACCACTTAGCTATCCAGGAGTTGTTCCATGCCAGGGTTATTTTTCACTCACATTTTAATGCAAATTCTGTGATAGACGTGCAGAAATCGTCAGATATGTATGAGTGAATAATTAATATCAAGAGCAATCAGATAACGCAGCCATCTTCGACTTAGGAGGGCATTATACTGCCAATAGACTAAACTCCCTGTATGTACCTTGAATTTATGTTTCACTGATTTATAACGTCAAAAACTCGCAACAAAGCCCCTCGAATAGAAGATGGCTGCAGTATTTGATAGCTTGTGATCTTATTTTATTGGATCACTCATATATAGCCAAGGATTTCTACATGTCCATTACAGACTCTGCCTTAAAATATGAGTGAAGAATTACCCCGGGCACAGGATAACTCTAGGGTAGCTCAATGGTTAAAGAATCGGCTTAGTAAGCCAAAGGTTCCGAGTTCAATTATATTGTCCAGGTGTCATTTTTCAATTTAAAGAATCAGTTTAGTTAGTTCTCTCGTCACATTTCTCGAGCACTTGTCTAGCTTTCGTGTAACTTAACACATTATCAAATGCTCATGGATCACTCTCTGAAAAGGGGAAAATTATAAATCCTAATAATACCATTGAGTGCTACACAGTTAAAAATTATAATTATTTTGTTCTGTAGTCCAAATGGTTTAATTGTATAGAAATATAATGACAATATACATGACAAAATATATTAAAATATAACACATTATTTGACATCAGTATTCCTTTCAATAATAATTAACATTATTTAAAAAAAACTTCGGTGGCTGTATGGTTTAAAATGCATCAGTAGACTAGGCTGCTGATGACAGGGAGCTCATGGTTCAATCCCGGTCGGGTGTACTGAGAGTGGTTTTTCATAAATGATTTCTTACTCTCCACACAAAATGTGGGTACACTTCCTCTAAATTCAATCTTCCTCATACCAAACCCATTATTGTAACTAGTGCATAAGCGTGAGACCCAAATGGGTAGTAAGATGCGGTTCTAAAATAGTATTAAACAATTTCTAACAAAAATATTAAAAGGTGTTGATAAGGGTTACCTCAGCTATCTCATATTTGAGGTGTCAGTCGGGCTTAATGGGGGGTAATTTTTCTACGTTATGGTTTTGTATCTTTTCTCTTGTCAAATGCTGATGTATTTCTTCATTCTCATTTGTTACTTTTTTGTTAAATTAAGTTGTTCATTTTTTTTGTCAAACATATCAAAAACTAAAAGTTCAAATTTTTAAGTTCATAAGTACTTTTTTTATAAATTGAGGCATCACAATATAATGATTTTTCACTTGATAGTAAATAAGTGATGGGAATATACAGGGTGTGTAACCCACTTCAAGAAAAACTATGAAAAATGTTAGTAAAATATTTGTCCCATTTGACCGTGTTTCTAAGTTACAGCCAAGAGATTTCACTAAATTATTTGTATGCCATAGTCAATATCTCTCCACCTGTTGACTAGGTATGTTCTATTGGTTATTCCAAACATCTGGTATTTTTGAAAGAGTGTTGCGTTCTATTACATGACGACTGCAGGCTTGCATTCAGACTGTAGCTGGCCATTTTCAGCACTTCTTAGCAGCTTCACATTACTATAAAAAGAAGAACTCGGGTACAAGATAAAATGGGACACATGTTTATATGAACTTTTTTCATTGTTTTGTATTCTTGTCCTCCGCTGAAGTGGGGTCCCAGATGTTACGGTACACCCTGTGTATTAAGAGTCACTAGAAATATACACTGCATTTGCTACAGGCAATCTTTGAAATCTAAGGTGGTGTGAATTATTCAACCATGTTAATAGCTCTATTACCATTTTAGAGAGCACTGAAAGATTTCTCATTCAGAAACAATCTTTGACAGAGATGATTTTTTTTTGTCACCTCGAGTTTTTTTTTAACTCTGGTGTTTGGTAAGGATAAACAAAAATATTTCTAAGACTGTCTAACGGCACACATTTGTATCTGTCCTGGTGTCCTTGGTTCGATTCCTGACCTGGTTAGTATATGGTGTGATCACCCTGGATTCTCAGGCGCCAGGTAGTTTTAACTTTCCCTACCAATGATTATACTGGCCAATGTTAGCGTTCAGTCACTTAGAAAACTACAACTGGAGATCATAAATACTAAAAAAAAAAACTGTATTGTTCCCTAATTTTAGAAAGTGGGACCAAGTGATGCTCCAGCACGTCTTTCACTAAAACTCCTAAATCCTGCTAAAGTTAACATAAAATATGTTATGCTTCAACTGTGTTCCTTTTTAGAAACAATGCTCATTCATCATTTTTATGTAGAAGGAAGGTATAGGATATATATATAATATTTAATAAAGAGATTCCCCTTAAAAGTTATTTATAATACTCATTAACAATTAATGGACTTCTCTTTCCTGAAATGTTTGAAATTATTAACCCGGCTCTCTGTTGAGATGATAACAGATAAAATTCCTCAATAGCAAAAGTACACAAATAATTCATAGGTGAATGGTATCTTAATGAGGTGTTGATCTTTTTTAAAATAGGCCAAGAAAGGAAAGTAAAGTTGCACAGGAATATAGTACACTCTTCAACTCAAGAAGACTATCTTGCACATTTGCTTATGTTTCTTAGGGTATAGTTTGTTATTTTGAAACCTTTTCGAGGAAAACAACTTTGATATTAATAATTTGATTATTTTCACAAGATACCTACTATGAAAAATCATCCTCTTGCAATGCTTCAACTTTAATTTTCATTGTTTGTGCAAATGAGCAAAATAAGAGTATAGAGGAACACTTGTTAACAATATTATCATGGAAATAACTTTGAAAACATTGGCATGAACCATTATTATTATTTTGTGTTGGATGATATGTTAACCCTTTGAGTGCTAACGTCGCTCATAGCAATGCGCAACATATCTGCTAAAATTGCCAGTGTCGCTCACAGCAATCCCATGTTTTCGAGCTCTTAGTTCAGTATTAAGTCATCAGATAGGGTAGATTATTTCCACTGCATTATCGTATGTTCAAGTTACTTTTATTTGTCTTTGCACTTAGGATTTCGATATATCGAACATGACAATTATTTTATAACTGTATGAGTTTTATCTTTGGCCTTGTTTGTAAACATGGCTACAAAGAGGAAAGTTGTGATTCAAAACATAGAAATACTTACAATATTTATTGATAGCTCAATCGAGAGTGATCAATTTGTTAGTGATTCTGAAAGCAGTTATTCTGAATTTGTAAATAATGAAACTGAACAGGAATTGTATTCTAATGAAAGTGAAAGTTTGGAACAAGTATAAGTGGCAGCTGACATTGATAATGCGAGTGTGAATACAAGTGATTCCTATTGGGATGAAATAAATCTTGAAGGTCATGATAATCCACCACAACCTCTTCATATTCATGCAGAAGTACCAGGTTTGAAGTCCCCACTCCCCTTCTGATTCCAAGCCAATTATTTATATTTTACTATAACCCTGCCAAAGTTGATGGTCACTGAAACAGCTTTTATGCATAACCCAATTTTAGCGTAAAATATAAAGTTTGTATTTTATTTTTTTGTAAATTTTGTTATTCACTCAGTTTTTTATGTTCTTTTCAGTGATTTACTCTATTTCAAGCTAGCTAAATTTTCAAAGCTTAAACATTAATTCTGAAAATTGAAAAATCGAGCCCTTGTCCAGGTGTCATTTTCCAATTTTCAGAATATGATATCTAGATGGAGTAATCCTCACTAAAAGCATAAATAATAGCTTTGGCTATTTGATTCTTAAAAATTAATGTTAAGTAAAACAGTACAAACATTTTTTTAAATATCTTGGCTATTGATTTTTTATTATATTTAAAAATTAAAAAAGTACATGTATAATTATGTATTCAGCTTGGCAAGCATGTTAGCTAGTTAATGTAAAAACTTGAGTGCAAGAAGCTTAAAGACTAATAAGTTATTAAAATTTAAACAAAATCTTGTATTTTTCAGCAAAATAACTTGGCATTTTTAGCACATTTTTTTTTATATTTATCTTGGCGCTGAAAGGGTTAAACACTATGGTTTATGATTACGGCCTTGATCTAAATGTTGTCTCAAACCCTTAGCTCGTTTTTATTAAATGATAAAAGAACATTAAATGATATATTAATATCAACATTTTAGGTTGCTCGTTTCAGTTGTCCAATGCTATACAGCAGCAGTTGGCAACTTCCAGCCTGCTTACCGATTTTATCTGGACTACGAAAGATTTAGCAAACAAACAATTGTGTTTAAAAAACAAACTAATAAGTGATTACAATATGAGAGGTATATAGTTAAAGTTTTTTCTCGATATTGCTGCTAAACCAGCTCGACAATTTTGAATTTTGGTTTAAACCCATGAGGGCCAATATTAAAAAGGTTGCCAACCCCTGGTTTAAGGCTCACATTATTCTGAACTGATGACGGAGAGAATAGAGTTTGAATCCTATTCGGTGTACTGATTGTGTTTTTCCCTAATGGTTTTCCACTATCCCTCCACACAAATGTGGGTACATTCATCTGAACTCGCACTTAGCATGATTGGTTCATATGTGCAAAACCCAGACAGGTAGTAAGACGCAATGCTAAAGTAACTATTATAGGTTGTGCAAATTCTAGATAATCAAAATTAATTTATAAAAATATGTAATTGTTGTTCTCTCCACAGAAAAATACTATATTGATGTTTTATGTTTTTAAATCCTGGTGTTTGTGTAGCATCATAGAGCACAAATTAAAAATATCTGCCATCAGTTTTCAGACAAATAGTTGCTATATTTGGAAGAAGGTACAAGAAAGATGGATGAATAATAAAAGGGACTGAACATAATGTCTTTAACAATGAAACGAATAAAACAGTTCATATTTCACAACACCGCCATTTGACAAGAATGTCAATTTACCTCGAGGTACCTGTGGCAGCAACCAAGAAAAATTAGATATCTCCAAAAAATATGCCTATAAATGTGGTTTGTTTGTGAATACTTATTGCATAAATAAAATCGATCATTACCTGAATGTTTGTGCAAGTCTATTCCTATTCATCTCGATTACTACAAAAAATTAAATATGTTGACTTTTATCACAATATAGACCAGGGATGATGAACCTTTTTCAATGAGTATGCCACCTTTTATGTTTTTAATGAACATCTAGCAATGATGCTTCAGTGGCATCTAAATGATTAACTGTGTCACCTTCAAGCTACTTGTAGAGTTATCATATTGACAAATAAAAAGTGAAAGCAATATATTGATTGATATGGTTGTTGAGATATCAACTTCAAATAATTATACACTCGGGAGGGCAGGAATTTGATTAATTTTTTTTAGGTACTTCCTTATGGCATGCCGCCGAAATTCTGTTTGCATGCCATTGTTTTATGTCCCTCCTGATTTAGCACATGCCATCATTCAAAACCAAATTTTAGGAGTGTGGGAAGTCTACTTTTTCGATTAGAAGCAAACTCTAATCAAATACTGGTATATTAAATATTATCAAAGCCGAATCAAAATTTTAATATGTTTTGTGAGTTGTTTTATGCTCAGAAAAAAAAATTGTATGTATAACTTTATGCACTAAAATTATTTGAAAAATGTTTAATTGCACAATTGTTTGTAATTTTTAGTTTTATTCTTATAAATCGAGTTAACTCAACTTACGAATTCAATTACATCAGATTTTTTACCATATGCATATCTTGTTTTGTACTGTAGATAACAGCTCAGAATGGGATATATTCATAATTATCGAAGCAATGATGTTTTCGAAGCAAAGTCAAAGCTGATATTTGTTTCTAAACCAAGTCTAAGCTTCCCACACCCTACCAAATTACCTATATTGTTAGTTATATTGTCCTAGTAAAATGGATATATATTAAAAGTTGGTGCAAGGTCTTTTGACTTGAGAATTTTCTTATATTTTTGTCTAATTTAAAGACTGATGACACTCATGATTACAGTTAAAAAGTTAAAAATTCATTTCTGTTAGGATCGTTTTTTGACTATAAAATATCACTTAACCAGAGAAAGACATACGATTAAAACCGTAACAAGCATTACTTCCACTGGTGTCTTGTTCCATATGACTTGTTATAGTATAGGTCAGTGTTCAGCAAACTTTTTAACTTCACAATACAAGCCTAAAATTTTTGTGGCACACGATTTTGTTTCGGGTAGACGCTCAGACAACAGAAAATGGATTATGCATCCAGTCCAGCAGTTGTACGTTAATTCAGAAATAGAAAAGTATAAACTAATTTCTTATGTTCCATTATTAAAGGCTGAAGCTAATTTTAAGTGCCTGCTTCTTCAACATTTGGAAACATTTTGTTCAAACCTCTAGTAATTTGGGTAAACCATAACTCTAACTTTGTGCAAAAGCTTTTGATTTTGTCAAATGTATTTAAGAAATTAACAAGTATGATTAAGTAATAAATGTGGGTGACACACGTCTGCCGCTTGTACCAACTTAATTTGTGTTCTTATTGAACAATACTGGGCTGTGGCCTAACGCAGTCGTGTCAAACAGTTTGCAGGACACTGGTATAATTTATGGAGTGAGGGTTACATAAATAGATTATCTAATAAATAAACATAATGAACAATCTGAAAAAATGTCAAAATACAGAATGATGAGACAATAATAGAAATTGATTTAAATAAGGAAATATATTTAACTAATTAGGTGATAATTGATTGAAGATTGCCCACCTTTGGGAGGAGGGATAATGTGGAAAGAATCTAATACACAAATGTGACATCTTCCTTCTGGGTAGAAAGTCGTGCACAAATTAAAACACACATCAAGTTTTATACTTTGGCATAGTTACCTTTATTAAATGAGTAAAAGGAGCAAAAAAAACGCTAAACTATTTTGAATTTTATTGGAAAAAAAGTTGTAATAGTGAAACAAAATCTCTCACATTTATAAAAAATTCGTGTTTCAATGCGTTTGACTTTTTCTACAATAGAAAACAGAATATGTCACATTTGAGCATTGGACTCTTGTCATATTTTCCCCTCTTTCCCAAATTGGGCTTTTTTTTTATTCAATTCTCACTTAGTCTTATCTTTCCTTATCCATGCCAATTTTCACTATTGTATAATCATTTATCTTCCTCATTGTTAAAAGAATATAAAATGTGTTACTAAAAAAAGAGAGAAATAAACTTATCACATTTGTCATCTTTGTTATTCCTTCTAAGGTACTGAATTAATTGTCCTTTTCCGAAGAATACAATAATCAGTTAACAGCTGCAGTTCCATCATAATTTATATCAAACCAAACTAAACATTTGATGATTTTTTGATTCAATTTCACCCTTATAAACTAATAAAATATTTGAAATATTGTAATATTCCAGTACGTACAGTGTTATTGAAACCATTTTTGCTCCACAGCTGGAGATACCGGAACCATACATATACATTTAATTAATTCAAAAATATTGTTTTTGTTCATACATGGGGGCTAGATGAAAACACCTGGAAATATTCAGATACACTCGCACTTGCCTGCACTCTAGTCAGTATTATGGGGAGGAGCTTTGAAATTAATTTTAAATTCACCAAAGTTGCACACCCTTGGAAGGAAACTCAATTAAATTATTGACTTCAAAGGCTTTCGAGAATAATTGACTACTTGTATTTTTTTTTGTTTTAAACGTATTAAACATTGTAATGAATAACAAAATAAAAAAATATTGGTCTGTTATTGACTGTGACAGAATCAGATATAGTTGAACAAATTTATATTTTTAATTCTTTTTTTAAGCTCGTGTGATTTTTTAATGTCTTACGAAAATATTATAAGGATAATTTAAGGCATTTTTATAATATATTTATAAATGTATTATAAGGATTTAATATGTGACTTTTTTTTTTTTTAATTTCAGACCATTAAATTTGAAAATCCATTCAACTTGACAGAAAAAATGTGTGATTGTCTTTTAGAGTTGGAAAATTTGTGATTTATGAAACTATATTATCTAAAATAGTACCCACAACAACCAATTTTTTTTAATATCTTTATTTTTCAAAAAAAAAATTTTCTCTCTGAAACAAAACTTTATGAATTTGAATGAATTGATTATTATACTGCAAAAACTTTTCGATTGACAAGTATCGTCACTATAACATTTAGTGTGTCACTCTTGAAGAGATTTATAAAATATAAGTGTTAGCATTACTTAGCAAAATTATTCACTGAGTATTTACTATTTCCTGAACATAAAACTGCTTTTTCCCAATATGAAAAACAAAATGAAAAAAATATATTGTGAAGCAGTTGTCAAATATGTTTGTCTACTAATGTATTTACAACTACAATATTGACTTTTGTGTTGTGAATTCATATGTTAAGGCTTTGATATATATTTAAGAAATGATAGAGAACTAACATAATATTGCAATTATCAAATAAACTATAATATTTAAAAAATATATACATAACTTTACAATTTACATGTTCTTTTGGTTTAGTTGAGCGTATTTGTACATCTACATGGACTGAAATATTTTAGTGGATAAGGGCTTTTGATACAATTTAACACTAGCCTGACTTATCTTTAATAATGATAAATATGGATCTTCTGTGATAGCAACTTTAAAAGAGGGTTTCATCATTTTGGTGGCCTCATTTGTTTAAATCTTTTTTAAAAGTAATAAATTTAATGGCAAACAAATGTTTCAACCACACAAAAATATTAGGATATGTAACCCTCACTGCCCAAAGTCATAATTTGATTCTCTTGATTGATGTAAAATGTAGGGTTTAATGTACTCAAGTGATAATAGGCCAAAACACTTGGTAAGGGAGGTATGTTTGGTTGCTTGGATATATGTTGTGTATGTGTGTGAGATAACTAGCAGATACTACCGTGAATATACAAGCATTTAATGTGGACTCACACATTTATCAAAAAACGAGCAGAATTGAAAAGTCACGTGACTAGCTCGAGACCAATCACAAGAAATCTACACCAACTATGTAGGTCGCTCTGCACTAATACAAACATTTTCAGCTTTGTCTGCGTTTATCCATAAAAATCTGCTTGAAAGAACCAATCAAATGTTAAAACCAACTGACTTTAATAGGTGCAAATGTCTACAAAGTGAGATACAAGCAGACAGCGCTGTGTTCTGTTTTGAAATTATTTGACTTATGATGTTTGATGAAAAGTGTGTGTTCATTATGTTTTGATTTGTTTGATGACATGACTAAATATAAATAACCCTTCATGATAATAATCTAATAATAATAATAATCTATATCTGTTTATTCAAGCAGATTCAGCTCTAAATTTTTGTTGAATGTGTGAATCAAGCATTACAATGCAAATCTTTAAGTGGCAAGTATAATTTAAATTTCCAAACCTAGTTGCGCATGGATTCTTTGTTATAAAAAGAACACTGTCAGACATTCAACAATGTGTATAATGTGTCATTAACCTCTTCACTTTGTATCACAAATGTGTTTGGAATTTTAATTTGTGTAGAATGGTTATGTGATGTAAATCCAATGTGAGAAGATTAAAGTAATAGGTTTTTTTTTCATGTGTGAATGTGCTTGGGTTGTAGATGTGCAAGCACATTTTGAATTGATTCATAATTAGGGTGTGTGCGAGAATCCATTTTGTACTTCAGAGTCGAGGTTGAATGAAAACTAGTTTTTTTTCGAGTTTGATTAGTATAGAGCAATATTTTGACAGGAAATATTTCAATTTGAATTTATGTAATAGAGCCACGCATAAACCATAAATAAGTACAAACGCTTTTTTTTTTTTGTAAAAAATTATAATCACACAAATTCGGTAATGTAAATAAATTTAATTTAATTATTGTACCAAGAAAATTAATCAGACAAAAAGAAATATAGAAGGACTCTCTCTGCTATTAAATTATATCTTAAAATTGAATCAAATTAAATCAAACTAAGAATTTTCGAGAAAAAGATCGACCATTCTGAGTACTCAAATTTTTCGAGTATTGTAAAAATCTTTGAACTGACTTTGAATATCTACTAAAACTCGACTTGAACTAAAATTTTCCCGAGTACCCGCACACCTCTGAAATGTACATTATTTCTGTAAACAAGGTAATTGTGGTCTGGCATTTTGGTATGAGGGGAAAAGAGTAGAAACAGTTTCCAGGCTGTGAGGTGAAGGATTCACTGTGTATTTTAAGTTTTAGTTTGATCGGACTAGGTCCATTAACCACAAATTGTAAATATATTATTTTTCAAATTGAATATATGTATATTTAGCTTGAGCTAGCATTGCAATACCACTTCCAGTAGCCGTGTAAATGCCAAATGATTTTTTTTTTTTACTTATGGTTGATGTGGGTACTGATGTATTTTTTAGTTCTAATTTTTACTTGAAACAATGTGCTGTCATATTTTTATTCTAATTGTAATTAATTTTGAATTATAGAAAAAATGTAAAAAAAAGAAACAAAATGAAATAATGAATTGAAGATGAAACCAGCACAATTTGTTTTAATAATAATAATAATAATAATAATAATAATAATATACTTGGAGGAAGGTACAGGAAAGAAGCACATTAAGATAACATGTTAAAAGAGGAACACTCTTCATACATTACAATGCTGTCACTGTACAAAGAACTTTTATGATTACTTCCATAATCTCTCGACCTAGGTTTCCTTTTATTTGACCTCTAGAGGAGAGAGAGTGTAACATAGGATGTAACTTCCTAAAAGTGAGTGGGCAAAATTATGGGAAATGAAATTGTTTTGCCAGCTTTTAAGAATACACTTGCACATAGTAATAATTTTAAAAAGAACAGGACACACAGATTTCTCAAATAGAAAAATTTAATAAAGTATATGAAAAAAAACTGAAGTTTAATGAGAATACACTTCTCTAGAAGGAAAACTGTATATAAATAATGTCCCTCAAAAATAAAGGCGTTTTCATATTAATAAAATGAGTTTGTTTGTAATGAACATTGTGCAATATCTACCGCACAGAGGTCTGGAATTTTAAAATTAGGACCTCCCGTGCACAAATATGTGGACTTGGAAGCTGGAATTTTAAATTTTTGATAAGATTTTTTTAAATTTATTAATTACTGCATCTAATGAAATAAAATTAGATTTTTTCTCTCTATGTTTGAAGCAAAGAAAATCATTGTGTGCTCACCCTGAGAAATGCCAGTTACTTCTCCTTCCTAGGAATAAAATGAATAAATTCATAAAAAATTAAAAAACTTTCAGATTGTTTGCATGGATTTTTAGGGTTTTAAAAAGAACTTTTTTTAAATCTTGTGGAAATATCTTTAATAAATACAAGTTGTAGGATTAAAGAGACTGAATTAATAAACAGACATTTAAAATACAACTCAAACCAGGTATCCTATTGTAGCTCCTTAGTTTGTATTCGTCATTAAAAAACAATATATTAATGATTAAGTAATTTTCCAACAGAAAAAATATAAATTGAATAATGTAGCCTTTGAATTTTAAAAACAAAAAAAAAACTATTTCACACATTACAATAATTTGGTTGTAAGGTAAAATAAGCAGAAAACTTCAATTTGATGTGACTGTCTGAAGCATAATCCTGGTTCATAAGACACATTTATTTTAATAAATGTTTGTAATAAGTAGGAAAATAGGTTTAGAAGTGAATACTGAAAAGACTTTATGGTAAGAGAGTGAGGACAATAATTTAGATATTACAGCAAACAACATATCATTTGGTAGGGTTAATGAATTCAAATATTTAGGAATAATTTTAAGTAGCAATAACAATATTAGATTGGAAATTAGGAAAAGAACATACAGGAAATGCTCGTAACTACTCGGTCAGTAAGTTGTTGGCATCTCTCCTGCAGTCAAGAAATGTAAAACTCAGAATATTCAAAGCCGTAATTTTTACCGGTTCTCTCTCTGTGCGAAATGTTACTTCTTACCTTAAATGACAAAAATAAATTTAGAGTTCGAAAACAGGGTACTTAGGAAGATATTTGGTCCCAAAATGGATGAAGGTAGTGAGGAGTGGAGGAGGCTACATAATGATGAGCTGCATACTCTGTACTCATCTCCAGACATGGTTAGGGTAATATCTCGCAGGTTACGACGGGCAGGTCATGCAGCGCGAATGAGAGTATCTAGAACTGCGTTCAAGGTATTGAATGGCAAACCCAATGGGAAAAGACCACAGGGAAGACGCAGATGAGAGCAAACTCTATCGAATATATGAAATATTCTCAAAGCCAAATCGAGAGTTTGAATATTTTTTATTAGTTGTTTTATGCTTGAGAAAATATGTGGTAGTTATTTACATAAATTTATTCACAAAAATCACTTGGATTTTTTTTATTGCACAATTGTTTGTAATATCTTGTTTTAATCTATTAAATCAAGTTATTAGCACAACTTACAATAATTCACTTAAGTTATTTTCATGTGAATTATATATTAATGTATACAACAGCTCAGAATGACTATAATTTTACCTTAAATTGAGTATTTTAGCTGTCAATATTTTTATTGGCAGAGCTTTGTAATAATTTTCAAGGCCAGATTTTTTTTCAAAGCGAAGTCAAGGCTGATATTTGTTTTGAAGCCAAGTCGAAGTTTCAAAGCTTCACACACCTCTTAAATACAAGTTTATAAAGTTATCCAGACCCAAGTTTTATCTTAACAAAAAAATAATATTAAGAGCAAAAAGCTAATTATTCCCTACAAACAAACCCTATGTATTAATGGATTGAAACTAAATCTTGGTTGCATCGAAAATGAACAAATGTCAAACAAGGGAAGGGGAAATAGAATGAGAAATTTATCCTAAATATTCAAGGGGATATACAACTTAATAAATTGTCTGGTCTAACACCTTAGATCACTCGGTAAAGTTTCTGTCTACTGAGCTAGAGGTCCTGGGCTCAATTCATGGCATGGCTGATTTTTTTTTTGGTGAAATGTGAGTTTACCCTTTCACAGCGATGAACTAACGGCTGGGGGCTAGATGTTGTCCTTGATTTAAGTTAGTCAATAACTCTTGGGCTGATATAACAGCAGTTTCAGAAAGTGCACGTTAACTACCTCAAATAAACGAAAAAAATAGTTTTTTGCATAACTGGGTTTAGTTTTGAGAAAACTTCGCTATTAACTTTACCTTTACTTTTTTAATACATCCTTTGTCAATTTAAATAGCCATCTTGTTTATTAGCACTGTGATCTATTACTACCATATGTATCCTATTTTGAGGCTTTTCCACCACAAATTTGTAGACATCTTTATAGCCTGCTTCCCTATCTAAGATAAAACTTGTCATATTGGTGTCATAATTGAGGAGAATGTTTCTGAAGCTCACATCGTACAATCAGAATTGTCTACAGTTGTTTTTAAAGAATAATTGTACAGGAATCTTGAATGTAAATTACAATCGAAAAGTTGCAAATGCATGTTAGCTTGTCTTTAATGGTTTCTTCAAATCAAAAGAGTAGTCATTTGTTAATGCTGATGTGGTAGCCATCTTCAACTGTATATTTAGAAGGTTATCTCTTTATGAAAATAACATGAAACACTTTAATATGATGTAATAAAAGTGATAGAGAAGAAGCCATCCTGTATTGATAGTTAGGTTAGGCCTTGATACTAAAAAAAATCTCTTCATTTCTTCACACTTAAATCTTCTGATCACTTCCACAGTTAAATAATAGAAAAATTATATCTATTATATCTCTATGTTATACTCATGGCGAGTTGTGCTGTCACTTAATATCTCACCAGCCAGTTGCGTCGCGTACCAATCATTCAATATTCGATTTACAATTTGGAAACACAATTTAACAAAAATTAAATATATGTATGAAATAAAGTCCATTGAGCAAAAATAATTTGTAATAAATAAAATTATATACTAGTAGGAAAATAGAGCATAAGTAAAAGTAAGTTAGACTAACTAATACTACTTCCTGAGGAAGATGCTATAATAGCACAAAATATTGAAGTGTGTGTAAATATGTGTTAGTTTTTTAACTTTTATTTATTCTCTACTATTTTCCTACTATTATATCATTTTATTTATTACAACAAGTATAACTAAACAATGAACTTTTATCCCTTTTTTTAAAAATGTCCTACTTATCAATATTTTATTTTTCTTAATGATAATTGAGTATCAATTAAATTATTTGCTGAAAATGTAAATAAACTTGCATAAAACTGTAGAGCTAGTAAACTTATCCATGACTATATAGTCTCTATTTTTTTATGTATAACTTAACTTAATTTTTATTGGTTTTGGGGCCCTCCTTCCCCCTCTCACAAAAATCCTGGATCCGCCCCTGAGTTACACATGATTTTAAAATTCTGTAAATATTCCTTTTTCATATTAAGAAATAGACAAGTATATTTTACACCTTACTAAACTGAATAGTAAGTGCCTCAAATTACTTGTGTCAGACACATGGTTTAAGCACAAAAATATTCACTTGTGTACATAGCAAAGGGGTGATTCGAGAACGGTGATTGATTTTGTGGTGTATGATGAAAGGCTAGTAGCTGTGCATGGAGCTGAATGTGGAATAGATCACTTCCTAGTGATCTCAGTAGTTGGATTAGGTAGGAATTTTATGAGGAAGCACCGTAAGAGTATTAACTAAGTAAGAGTGAAAGGAGAAACTTTGCAGGGTAAAAGTGTGAGAACGCAATATGAAAAATTGCTGGGTGCTGGTTAGAAGAGCATGAGTGGAATGTGGAAAAAAAATACTAATGATATTGAAAGTGCTTAGAACAGAATAAAAAGAGGCTGTAGTTGAGCCCACAAAATCTGTGTGTGGGTCCGCGGTGGTAGGAAACCTAGAAATGCATGGTGGAATGAACAGGTGAAAGAAGCATACAAACGAATGATTGCTGTGAAGAATGAAAAATAACGTTCTGTAAGAGGTTGTATGACAAATACATGGATAAAAAGATTAATTCAAAGAAAGTAGTAAAGGAGATTAAAAGAAGGAGAAAGAATGAAGAATGATTTTGAAGGAAATAAGCTGTTCTGGAAGTGGGTAAAGAGAACGAAACAAGGAGTGCAAGGAAAGATCATGGCATTCAGAATGAATGTGGTGAGCTGATCTAGGATGAAAATGGTATGAGAGAGCAATGGAGAGAATATCTGGAGCAATTGTATGGCAAAAATGTGAAGAAAGTAACAGAAAATAGGGAAAATGTTATAAGGAATGAAAGAATTAGTGAGGCTGAGGTGTTTAAAGCGTAGATGGGATCACAAGAGAATTGCTTAAGTGTGGGAGCACGGTAATATTTGCCAGATTGTGTGAGTTGTTCATTGTATGTGCTGGGATCTCAAACATTCCTAACGACTGGAAGAACGCTATTACTGTTCCTTTGTATAAAGGCAAAGGCAGTAAGAGTGAATGTAAGAATTATAGGGCAATTAGTTTGTTGAGTATTCCAGGCAAAGTTCTTGGAAGAGTTTTAATTGAGAGGTTGAGTGAAAAAACTGGGGCAATCAATATTTGGGGTGTCTATTATGGTTTCATACCAGGTAGAGGTTGCATGAACCAGATATCTGCATTCGTTGATCTGGAGAAAGCGTATGACAGGTGAATAGGAGTATGTTATGGAATGTTCTAAGAGAGTTTGCTGTGAATCCATGGTTAGTAAATGCAATTATGGCGGTGTATGATGGAAGTAAAGCATGCGTTAGGGTGGATGGAGCTTTGAGAAAATGGTTTGACATTAAACAGGGTGTTAGACAAGGTTGTGTTATGTCCCCATGGTTGTTTAATATTTTCATGGATAAATGTATGAGGTATGCTTGTAAGGACACGGTTGGTGTACAAATGGACAATGTGAATGTGAAAGTGCTGTTAAATACAGATTATGCTGCGCATATTAATGTGTGAGAATAAAAGAGACTTGCAGAATGCATTAAATTATTAGAGTGTGGTGACAGATAGAATGGATCTTCGTATAAAGATATCCAAAACTAAGGTGATGGTTTTTGCTAAGGACGGATCAGGAAATGATTGTCTACTTAGTATAAGCTGAAAACTGTTAGAACGAGTGAATGATTTTGTGTATCTGGACAGAATGTTCTGTAATAATGGAAGAATAGATGGTGAAATCGACAGACGGGTGAATGCATCTCGGAGATTAGTTGGACGTGCGTGGATTATTGCAAATAATTAAGTAGTATCTAAATAGGCAAAGATAGCAGTATATAAAAGAGTGTTAACGCCAACATTGATGTTTGGCTGTTAAGCATGGGTTTGTTAGGAGTAACACAAGAGCAAGGCGAATGTGGTTGGAATGAGGTATCGAAGAAATGTATATGGAAAAACTCATATGGACAGAGTCAGTAATGGATGGGTGATGAAAGAGTGAGGTTTGAAAGGGAATCCAATATGTCAATGTGAAAGAAGTGTCTTACATTGATTTGGACATGTTGAGAGGATGAGTGTGGATCGAGGGACAAAGCAAATTATGAAGATAAAGTATGTGAATCAAAAAGGAAGGGGTAGGCCATAGAAGATGTGGCTAAATGTTGTAGTTGAATGTGTTAAAAAGAAAAACATTAAGAGTTTTAAGAATAAAATAGCATATGTGACTGGTGTATGGGTGTTGTAGAAGTGAAGGGAGTATGCAAGTATAGGGAAATGTGGGGAAAGTTTGTTAGGATGGATTAAGTACGAAGTTGGTTTTTTAGCTTTATTCACAGTTTCTTGCTTACCCAGTAAGGGAATGGCGTGATTATGTAAGTATGTATGTATGCATGTAAATAAACCCAAGATAATATAGACGAGTTGGCCAAAGTCAGTCAAAGAAACAAATATGGATGTGGTATCAAAAGAAAAGTATCGATACTGTACTAATTAAAAGTATTGGAAGAAAAATATCGATACCGCACTAGTATCGAAAGAAAAGTACAGCAAGAATCAGGAAACGCCTATAAACTTTTCTGCTTCGTTTGTTTGGGGCATCCTTGAGTTAACTGAGTTCATTGAGTTCCACAAAAGCTTCTTTTGTTTATTTTTTTATGACCTTGCTCGTTAATTTTAATTTAAGTAGTAGACAACCTAGTCTAGGTTTACAGTTCTAAAAACTTTATTTACAGTACATACTCAATAAAATAAATATAAAATAAACCTAAAACTACGTTAATGTTGATATGACAGGGCTAAACAGGACATAATAAAAACGCATTTAAAGTAGTGACTTGAGAATATATTATAATACATCTTGTGAAACCTACTAAAATTAAAATTGTTTAACACACTACTATTTGATAAAATCACTTCCAAGTTGTTTAGTTTGTGTATCTGGTTGGCATTTGGTCATGAATTGGTGTGAAATGACATTCAAACTTGTCTTAATGTATCATGTTTGTAAAATATGTTAAAGGATTTTTAATATATAGTAACATACAACCAAAAATAATATTTATTTCCTTAATTCTTTTCTCACTTTTTTGGAATCTGGGTCATTGATTTATGATAAGAGTTAACCTTCCCACCCGAGTTTTAAAAAATGATGCTTAAATTTAATCTACTTACAGTATACAAAACATTAAACATCTACTTTAATTTGTTAACTTCGACTAAAATAATTACTTGACTATTCGACCAATTTGTTTTTTCTGTACTTTATTCAAACGTCTTGAATGACATATTATATACTAATTTCAGCTCTAGTCTTGCATGTGAAAACACAGAGTTCTCATACTCCTATATATTATGGCATGATCAAATACCATTATTTAAATAATTTAGCTTATTGTATCCAAATGGAATCTTCTCATATTTCTACACATTCATAAGGAAAGCTTTCCTTTTCTTGAGGAGTAAAATTTGAAGTCGGGCACCCTGAAAAAAAAAACACAATGTATTGAAACTTTTCTAAATAATTTATGTACAGTTTACTTTTCATTAGGAAGAACCTTATCTGACATCTAAATCAGTCACTAGATCTACTTTTATATTTTTCATATGCCAATTGTGACTTACAGCTGTCACTTATGATAGATATTATAAATACCTATAAAACAACACTGACCGCCTCTGTGATCTAGTGGACAGATTTATAGGCTACAAACCTGGTCCTGGGTTCTGGGTTCAATTCTTGGCACTTTGACTTTTTTTTTTAAGCATTGGGTATGAAACAAGGTCAACTATGCCTCGTGGGAACAGTTGAGGAGCTACTTGAATAAATAAGTAGTGGTTCCAGTCTAGAAAACTGAGATTAGCGGCCAGAGTGTTTGTTATGCTGACCACATGACGCATACTATCTGCAAATGTTTGCACTATCTTCACCAACATGCTGCAACCGCTCAGCCAGTATAGTCCCGCTTGCGGGCTGACACCGTGGAGTTTATAAAACAACACTAATAAAATAGTAAAAAGTTATCATTGTTGAATGCAAAAAAGTTAGTGTTTTCTAAAAGTTTTTTTCTGCCAGAAACTTACAAAGTGAAGAAGGTTGTAATTAATTCAACATGTGTTTACTTTAATTGGAATTGTGTGTCTACGCTATATATACTGCCATTAAAGTTATTTGTTGCTAAGTTGTATACTTACAACTCAAATACTTTGTTGAACATCTGAAGTTTAAATGGTTAAAATCCTGGCCAGATTGAAGTTTCTTAGGCTTGATATGGTTTAAAAGTGAGTCCGATAAAGAATGATTTGGAGTTTTTACTTTAAAGTCCAGCCCCAGACACTTCTAACCCCTGCCTTGTTTTATGAGTCCAAGGGCTTGTATTCCTTAGTCCTCATTAAAATCCAATATGTTCTGAATTTTATAACCACACTTGATTTAGTAAAATCACTAATATTTTAACTATAATACATCTTTAATTATGTTAACTGTTGTTTACTATCATGAATATTAACTTAGAACTATTTTTTTAAATAATCAATTATCTAAAAATGTTGCATCCTTGGTCATGCAGACTAAATGTCAATCTCATTTAGTGTAGTTTGTCATTTACGTGGAGATTGGTTTTCCCACTCTCGCTCCTGCGTCCTTTCCTTGTTAGTGTAAGTAAAGTTAAAAAAAAGTATCACTTAAGATTATATGCTTATCACTTGCATCAAAACCCAACATAAATCCACTCACTTTATACCAACTGATGCTCCTCTCAGTGTAAGCTATTTCATCTGCTGAAAATTAATAATTTCATCTCGAAGCTATAATTACTAAAATAATTTATTTGTCATTACATTAATATGGTAAAACTGAAGAAAATTAAACACTAATATCACTTAAAAAACAAAATCAGAATCTCAAGGGAATTTTTAATCCAACAAAGAAGTTTTCAGCCTTCAACAACTAAATTGGCACCAATTAAACCAACTTCCTTTTTCAGTTTACCACCTCCTGAGGAAGATGCCGTGTGACATTGAAATATTGAACTGTTTGAAAAATGTGTATTTGTGGTTTTTAATCTTGTACTTAATTTTCTACTTCTATCATATTTATTTAATGACACTATAATGTTCTTAATGCACTTTAATTTATATATATAAAATAACTGGCTAAAATATAGTTTTTCATAAACAAACATGCCTTGTATAGATGCTTCATAGTGCTTGGCCATAACTAATGATTGTTTTTTTATTATTATTTTAGAGCAAGATATTTTAGGATTCTGGAATTTCATAAAAAAAATTGTTAGTGTTGCGTCTTACTACCCTTTCAGATTATACACACATAACTACTGTTGATTAGAGGAACTAAATTTTTCATTATATCACCTTCAATAAATTCTTAATGTTGATTTAATTACTTTCAATACATACCATTTTGACAGCTGTTTCCATAATATCCCGTACCTTCACATCGACACCGAAAACCTGGTTCAAAGGATGTTTGGATACAAGAACCCCCGTTTTGACACGGAGATCTCTGACATACATCAGTACGTCGACCTTGCAGGATACAAACACGAAAAATTGTTACAAATAATAAATAGTATGAAAAAATAGATAAAATTAAACACTAACACATATTGAGGACAATAATTTCTTAGGAAGTCCATGTGATAAGCAACTGTCACTTTTGATACCAATATTTATAAAATAATACTAATATAGTAAAATGTTTTATTATTGACGGCAAAAAGTTCCTTCCTTCTGAAATCCTACTGTACTTCCTGTATCTATCACCCCACGGCTATAAGCAATAACCACTGTTGTCCCAATTCCTTTTTTCAGGGGTCGGCAACCTTATTGCGGGCCATGAAGGTTAAAAAAACAAATCAAGCCAAAAATGTCAACTTTATCATATATTTATCATCTAGTAGTTGTTTACTAAATATTTTGCAGTCCAGATAAAATCAACCATTGGGCCAAAGATCACTGACTGCTGACCTGTTACTAAAGAAAGTAATATTACCTGCATATGTGTAGGTTGTTCACAAACTTCTGAACTACAAGCTGTAATTTGTCAACAACTAAACTAGATAAATGAACTGTTGACAGTTTTGCCCATCTCTTCTATGAGGTGTTTTATTGAGAGGATTTATCCTGTGAATTTTTTTTTTCATCACTGAATCTTACCACCCATTCAGGTTATAAGCAAATAAACTAATGCCACTAATATGTTAGGGGTGAGGAAGGTTGACTTTAGAGGAAGTGTACCCACATTTGCATGATGGGAGAGGGGAAAACCCCATTTAGGGAAAACCACCCTCAGTACGCTTGACCAATATTCGAACCTCGATCTCTTCGTCATCTGACGGTTCAGTGTATTGTGAGAGTGACACCTTAAATCATGCGACCACTGAAATAGGTTTCCTGTGGATTTCTTTATTTTTTGTGTAATGTTGACCCAAATAAAGTGTTAAACTTCTTGATGGCTTTGGTGCGCATCTTCTCAAGGAAAGCCAAGAAAGTATTAATGGTTCTCAAGTTTTGTGTGATAAAACTGCCTTAACCACACGTGAAGGATTAAGTTAAGCATGTTGATAAATAGACCTAAAAAACAAAAAATAGAGCAAAAAAATTACCAATTCCAATGATCGTATAAATCTTAAAACCTATAAAATACCTCTTAAAGCTTTGCGACACTCCTCTCTGGTGGTGTAGCGATATTCAGAGTAACATCCAGTACCGCAAAGACAAAATCCATTTTGAATTCGGCATCCTTGCCTCGTTTGGTCTGGCTCGCAACCTTTGCTGATTTGGTGAACTGGAAATTATTAAATGTATTGTAGACTTTAAAGAAAAGACTTTTTTTTTCTTTCTGCCAAGCAATATATAAACTTAAATATCAAATCTTTTTATCAAGGATAAGACACTCGAATCCTTAAGGATATTCTAGAAAATTTCAGATTCAAGACTCAAATCCTTAAAAAAAAAATTCTTTAAATTTTTCAAGTGAAATTTGCTTTAGAGCTCTAATACTAATTGGTGATTCAGAACCAATTATAATTATGGGATGAACTCAACAACCAGGCCCCAGACCATAAATGTAACACTAAACTGAACATATGAATGTTTTTATGATTGGATTATAAGAAATAATGTTAACATTTAGTTACTATTTGTATTTTTTATCGGTCTATTATATTTATATTTCCTCTTATATTTATAGTTTTTTTCATGATTCAGATTTGAGATTCGGGATTCGAAGGTAAATTGGAGATTCAGATTCTTAAAGTATTGGTTTCAATCCAATTCTACTTTTATATTCTTATACATTTAAAAAAAATATGGTCTGGACAGGGATTCAAAACCTGGACCATTAACTTAGGAAACTGTTGCTTCATTAACTAAACTATCCAAAGTTACATACCTAAAAATACAGTCGCACTGATGGAATCTTGATTCAATTTTATTTAAGAGAAATATACAGGGTGTCTACCTTGAGACTCCAACATTTAAAGCAAATAATATTCTGTATAGTGGAGTTTCATGGTGGACACACTGTACTTTGTAACCCACGTCAATTAAGAGTGCTATCAAGTTTAGGGTTGAGTTGTAAAATACACAATGGCATTAGTGAGAACTTTTGACTAAACAACATCACCATTTTAAATAAAAATACACACAACTAGTTATAATTATGTACTTACTTTCTCTATGGCATTAGGAACTCTATAGTTCATTGCTGCACATACAAAAGTACGCCACCTATCAATATCTTGAACTAGTTCCATCCAGCCCACCTCATTACACCCTATCCCTATCTTGAGCTAGTTCTTATTGCTTTCAGATCCATTCTAATGTTACTCTTCCATCTGCGTCTAGGTCTTACCATTGGTTTCGCCAGTCAATGCCCTGAACACGATTCTAGATTCTTCCATTTGCACTGCATGTCTTGCCCACTGTAATAAACTAGACTTAATAATGCTAACAATGTCTTGTGATGATTACACGTTATGTAACTCATCAAATGTAACCTCCTCCACTCCCCAGTATCTTCATACCTAATTGAACCAAATATTGTTCTAAGCACCTTGTTTTTGAGTTGCCTACATTTTTTCGCTCGTGTATGGAAGATATTATGACAGGGTCTCCAAGCTCAAAAAAAAGTGGTTGAGCTTTAGATTCACACAAAAATCACATAATGTCTGAATTCTCGCTGGTCTTTACTATAAACTCTCTTCTTGGACAAACAAGAAAGTTGACTTAAATTATTTTTTGCCTGGCTACAACCATTTGATATTGAATAGTTTTATTATATTTGAAACAAAATAAATGTTTAAATAACTAAATATATTATATAATAGCACTTTTTTTAATCATCTTTTCAGAGCTATCTAAAGAAACTATTATTTTACATTAATTCTTATAAAGCTTCCAATATTTTATTTAAATGTATTTAAACAACATAAATGTGTTAATTATAATTAAAGAAATGTTTCATGAAGTGGCTCCTTTATAAGAGATAAGATTATAAGAATTCAAACTCAAAACGTGTTACTGAAATTTCAAAAAAACTTAAAATATTTAACAATTAAAAACTGTGTAGTTTGATTAATTTTTTTTCTGTCTAACACCTTAGCTCAATCAGTACCATGTCTGTATACTGAGATAAGGGCCTCGGGTTCTATTCCTAGCGTGGCTGAAACACTCATTATTGGTGAAATGTGGATTTCCCCTTTAACAGTGCTTACTTAGCAGGAAGGGAGATATTGTGCCTTTTCTAGATTTAAGTTGGTTTTTTATAGACGTGTGCTAATATAATCAGTTGGCTCAGAATTTTTTAACACTTGCAGGAAATTAACTGTATATAAAATAATATGGAACTAACTATATTTAGCTATCGAGAAGCAAAGTTCATTGAAGATCAGGCAGCAGTAAACAAGTGCTTGCTAGGCATAAAAGAACCAACTGGGTAAAAAAAATCAAACTTTTTCATTTCACAGCACACCTTACAAAGAGCTAAAATAGTCAAGGCACATCATCAATTATTTTAAGGAGAGATTATATCATTAAAATTGTGTTTAAAAGTTCATAGGCTAACATTTAAAAAAGTTTTTTTTAACAGTGTGTCTAACTACCCATTCAGGCTATACACTAAAAACGCCGGTGGTTTTAGGGATAAGGAAGGTAATATTTATAAAAATGTACCATAATTTACATAAAGGGAGACTGGAAAACCATTTTATAAAAAACCTCAATGCAACTGAGATTCGAACCTTGATCTCCTTGTCATCTGCAATCTAATCTACTGCAAGAGTTGCGCCTTAGACCATGCGGCCACCAAATTGGGGTAAAATAATGTTAATCATCGATTTTAAAACATTTATTTTGTTTCAAATTTTTATTGCTTCCTTTTGATCTTCCCCCAAACTCTTGCAGTAAACCTGCTGAAGCTTCACTGCACACCAGTTGAAAAATGCTGTATTTATTTATTTAGCAGTGCGACTTACTACCTGTTCAGGGTATACGTTTAAGTTCTAATTATGATAATGGATTAGAAATTGGGAGGGTTGAATTTAGTGGAAGTGAACCCGCAATTGTGTGGAGGAGAGTGGAAAACAATTTAGGAAAAACCACTCCCAGTTCACTCGACCGAGATTCGAACCTCGATCTCCCCATCCTCAGCAGTCTAGCTCAACACGAAACTTGCAAAAAATGTTGTATTACACTTTCATATTTATTCTATAAAATATATGATATAAACATTTGCAAATGGACCGTGAAACTCTTAAGAATTTGGTCAACAAAGCTTTTTTTATTAATCATACTATGCTATAGCCCAAGTGTGGAGTTTGTGACTTTATAATAGACAATTACATTTCAAACTGCTTTGCATGAGTAGGTTAAACTTTCAGGTTTACCCCCTTTTCTTTGATAAAACCTTGAGCATGTTCTTATTAAAGATATGAAATTTTTTTTATAATATCTTTGATTGATTGTCAAAGCTATGCCATAATTTATTTTATCAAAAAACTTTCATAAAATAAATATGACAGTGTAAAACTGCTGTTATATCTGTGTTGACCAAATACATTTATACATGTTCAATAGCAGCTGCCACTTACTTGAAAGAAGTACCAAACAAAATGCAATGTTTAGAGCAGTCATCTTGATGAGGAATGAAGTGTTGCAAAGAAAATATTTACTCCATGCACACTTATAGCAATTCGGATGGATGTCCTTCTGTTGTAAGCTTAAGGTTATTGGCCTGTCTGTGGCTCAAGTCCACTAAAACTGTTTGGTGATAACATTGAATGTGTATGTAACATTAAGATGACCCAAGGGACCTTCAGTCGGCTGTTTACTCATTCCCTTGCCCCCCCTCCCCCTTTCTCATTCGTGATAAGACTCCCTATGCATTTCCTATTTTGGAGATAAAGGTTTTATTTTCATGAATAATTGCTTTTAAGACCTTGGGAAGTGATCCACTTATTTATAAAAAAAAAATTCAAATAAAGAATAAATTATTCAAATGTATAGTTTTTAATCTTCATTTAGCGAAGTGGTTCTGACAACTTAGCTCAGTCAGTAGTGTGTCTGCATAAAGCTAAGGGTCCCGGGTTCGATTCTCAGCATGGCTGAAAATTTATCATTGGTGAAATATAGGTTTACCCTTTCACATTGATAAATTAACAGCTGGAGATTGGATGTTGTGCCTGTCTTAGTCATAAGTTGGATTATAAGGTATATGAAGCTACGGAAGGCCTAGCAAGTCTGCAGTGGAAAATATATGGCTTGAATAAACAACCGACCCAGGCCACACGGGCTGGAAACAGTAATGGATGTAAAATTTAGACAAGTGGCTGCCAATTTTTACCATCCCATAAATCTATTTGATGCAAAACCCGAGTTTTGCAAACTCCCTCATAGTAGTTTTTTATAGGGTTTTCATTAATAACCAATTTAAAAGTAGTGATTTGGGAAAGAAAAAATGTGTTTTTCTATCAGAAACCTCAATATTATCATCTCCAGTTCACTATTTTGTCTAATCAATATGACCTATAAGCTTAATGATCCCCAATAATTATCAAGAAAATATAAACTGATGTTATTCAGGAAAATATTTATGTTCTTAAAAGAAGATTATATTTTTCGCAGGAGAATTAATTCTTACCTGTTTTGGTGGTCGAATGGCTTATGGCTTCACTCTCGCAATATACTGAACTGCTAATGAAGAGAGACCCCGTCGGATGTACTAATACGAGTTTTTCTTAAGTGGTTTTCCCCTCTCACTCCACACAACTGCCGGGTGTACTAATACGAGTTTCCCCCTCTCATTCTACACAAATATAGGAACACATCCTCTAAATTCATCCTTCCTCATCCCTAACATGTTAGTGTATTTAGTACATAATATTTATATAACCCATATGGGTAGTAAGACACGCTGATAAAAAATTAATCAAAGTATATATATTTTTGATCGGCATATCTTACTGCCTGTTCAGGTTATATGTGTGGATGATAAGCACTCTAATGGGGTATTGATTAGGAAGGAAGCATTTTAGAGATAATCTACCCACATTTGCGTGGAATGAGAGTGGGAAATCACTTAGGAAAAATCACTCTCAGTAGATCCGACTGGAATTAGAACCCTAATCTCCCCGTTATCAGCAGGCCAGTCTCACACGAGAGTGGTGCCTTAGAACAGCGGTTCCCAACGTGGGGTACATACCAAGAAATTTGGAGGTATGTGAAAGTATTTGAATGATGGTGGAAAAAGGTAGGCCTACATATGCCAGCAGTGTAAGACAAAAGATCAGTCAAAAATTATGAACTTTAACCTTGAGAAAATAATTTCAATTTCAAACTTTTTTTATAACTATTAATAAATAAATTAAATGCATTAGTTTTTATTATAACTTTTGCTTATTAAATGTACAAATATATTTCACCTTATTTTATGTTGCTTTTTAATCCCATTATTAGACCATTTATTTTTAGTTGCAACAAATAAATTAGAAATAACTACTAGTGTAGTGATTAAACATTTTGCTAAAATTATAATAATTTATGAAAATAGGCCGCTCAGGGATACACAAGCGAAAAAAGGTTAGGAACCACTGCCTTAGAACATTCGGACACTGAAGCAGGTTGGTAGGGATAATAATATCAATAATTATTTGTGTTGAACAGAATAAAAAACTTAATTCAAGAGTATCCACATCGGTGGGCAATAAAATAAATACTGGGCTCATCTAGTCTGATTTGATGGCAACGCAGAGGTTGAAATCCCGGTAGTGTTTGTGTGTACTTAAGGTTCCCCCCCACCCTCTCAATGATTTCCCCCTCCATGCTTCATCCTCCCTACTCCATTGACAGTTTTTTTTAGCACCGCGTTTTACAACTCATTTGGGTTATACACCTATGTACTAGTTAAACTAATGGGTTAGGTATTACAAAGGTTTACTTTAGAGGAAATGCTCCCACATTTGCATGGAGAGTGGAAAAAAAAAACCTCTCAGTGCGCCCGACCAGGATTAAATCCCGAACTCGTCTTCGGCAGTCTAGTCTAACACAAGAGTGGCGCGTTAGACCATGCAGCCACCAAAGCGGGTCATTGACATAGTTAAAATTTGTATAGCTGAGACAGTGCCAGAAAAAATAATATTTTAGAGTCTTGTGGTATAAGACAAGCATGTTGTACCTAGAGACGTGTCAAATCTATTATTTTACCAATCTCAAATGTAAATAGTCTAGAAACAATAGAACATTCAAGAGGTTTCATCAAACTATATTAATTCATAAGTTTCTCTAGAAAATAAAAATGGGGATTTTTTTAAATATAAGGCATTTATTATGACATATACATACATAAAGCCAATGGAGTGGTAAATAAATAGTCCGAGAGTTAAATTTATCGTATAATTATGTTGATTTCAACTACCAATAAGCAGAATAGGAGCTCTATATCAAATTTCAAAACCATCATCCAATGTTTCCAGCCTGTTGCCTCCATCTTCCTATCATTCTTCTTTTACTTTCACACTTTCTGTTATGTACTTCTCACATCTCTTTCTTGGTCTCCCTTACGGTCTTTTTCTTATATATTTAGTATCCCCTCCTTTTCCATTCTAATTTAATGACCATATCATTTCAACCTTGCTTCCTCTACTATCTTATGTACTCCCTGTACCCCTACTCTTGCTCAAACAACTTCGTAGCTACACCAACCTATGAAGAAAATATAATAACCTACCATAGTATTTTTCTCTTCTATTTCCCTTATTTTTTATATATAAATGAAATAATGCCAAAATAAAAAACTTTATATATCAATGTGTTTGTGGTTTTTTTCGACTAAAAAAGAACATTTGTCCACACTGTTTTCCTCTTTACCCAGGTAATGGGCTTTCTTCATTCAATTTTCACATAATTAGTTTATCTTTTCCTTTAAATCACTTAGCCATTGGGCCGTCTCATCTTTAAACACCAGCCATTGAAGTATACCCAACCTGAGGTTTGTGAAAGTCAAAATGTTGGTAGCTCTAATGAAGAAAGCAACTGTGGCCAAATCATTCTGGTATATGAGATGGTGATGGGATGGTACAAACAAATAAAATCATGTCTCACATGATTCCTCTTACTGAAAACACTTTAAAAAATAATAAGCAGCATAAAATTCAATAAAGCAAAATAAAATATCTAATCAAGTAATAAATAGGTTATAATTTTTGGAACCAATTTATTGATAACCATTCAAGATGTGAATTTAACACCTTAGCTCAGTTGACAGCGTGTATGTCTACTGAGCTAAGGGTCCCGGATTTGATTCCCAGCATGGTCGAAAAAAAAATTCATTGGTGAAATGTGGGTTTAGCCTTTCACAGTGATGAATTAATGGCTGGGGACTGGATGTTGTGTCTGTCCTAGTCTTGAGTTAGATTATAAGGTAAATGAAGTAGAGACAGAACTAGCAATTCTGTAGTGGAAAATATATGACTTGAATAAAAAATTGACCCAGGCCATAGGCTGGAAACAGTAATGGATGTAAAGTAAATTCAAGATGTGAAGCCTGACTTTTTGCATAGTATGTGTCTGCAGCATTAGACATTAACCCTTTTGCTGTGTATTTAATTTTTACTTTTTACTTTCAGAAATGATAGTTATAAGTCAAAAATTCAAAATCTGGAAATTTGCATGATCATGATTATGAGCAAATAATGTGATTTTCAACTAGTAATGCATTTTAAATATGAAATTTAGCACCAAGTCTATAAATTGCATACTAATATATATTTTATATCAATACAATTTTATGTCACATTTTACCCAAATGTAATGTTATTCTGCTATTAGACCAGTCTTTATTTTACTTGCAACCCACAAGTGTCAAACCAATCGCTAAATGAGGATATTACAGGTCTAATACTGGTCTAATATAGGCCTCATGAAATAAAAAAAACTTTTGAAAATTAGGTTACATCAACACAACTTGAACAATGTTGTGCTACATTGGTGCTTTCCTCAGTGTAGTCTATAAGATCATATATTTGTGTTAGGCATGGTTTCAAAATAGGAATCAGGTAAAAAACAAAAATAAAATAGTTATTAGAAGAGATAAAATAAATTTTAAAACTCAGTGAATTATTGAATTTTTCAATTGCCATACTAACCAAATATATTTATTACACTTCACATGGCAGGAATTAATCAATCATAAATTAAATGTTACTAACAAAGTAGAATAACAGGGTAAATATAACAAATACTACACTAATAAATCCCTCAACAATGTTTTCTACCACATAAATATTGCACGTGTACTACAAGTAGTAAAATGTGGAAATAAATAAGCGCTACTATTGTTATGATTTAGCAGTTGGTAATTGATAATTCTCAAAACTAGCACCAGATGTCAGAGGAGCTAGGGCATACTATTATGAAAAATTCATCATTCTAACACTCTTGTGGCTATTTCCGACTGTCGCAGCAAAGGTAGATAAAGTTTACACGTTGTGGGGTAAAGTCGATTAACGCAGTCAGTGGCTATAATAACTGAGATCGGATATATCCAATTAACGCAGCAAGAGGGTTAAGTAAAAATGAAGACAAGTTTTCTTAGACTTTATTTAATGTGTAACCATAATTTTTCAAATCAGAAAATTATTTAAAGAATAATTTAGTTTGAAAAAGTGAGTTCCATCAATCAGAAACAAGTAGAACCTAGTGTTAACATATTCAATAGTGTTCAGTTATTGTAATTTTAAGAATATGTGCATTTGATTACACAGCTAGTAATGAATGGCAACCAAGCAATGATCTTGAAAATCTAGAATACAGCACACACTTCTTTTCCTTGCTGCACATCATATCACTTACTCAGATTTGAAAAGCCAAATAACACTAGAAATCTAAAAATAGCTTTGAAGCTTATTGTAACAATTAGGATAAATACAAATATAGACAAGTCATAATAAAATAATTATGTAGCAATGAAAAATGTATGATTTGTAATATTTTATTTTTCACAATCAACCCTTTTGTTTTTATTAAGTAAAAGCCTATAAATTGTTTTATTATTTGAGATATTTTAGACTTTATATTTGTTCTTTGTTTTATTGATTTTCCTTATGTTAAAAAAAATTTGGCTGTAGTGTATTCTTGTAAATAAATTATTAAAACTTAAGTTTTCTAAATCCAATGTTTACATTGCTTAAGAATTTGTTAAAAGGTTTTCTATGAGTGACTAAATTTTAATACAATATTAGATCCTTAACATGCGGTTAGAGTATAATAAAAAAAATTATTTTAAATAAATATAAACACTAAAATTATATTGAAATATTTAGTATGCACAACAAAGAGAAGAAAAAGAAAAACATTTTAAAGCTAAAAATGTGTTAAAATTAAATCTACTATCACAGTTGTTTCATATTTTTAACTATCTAAATACTTTGCATACAGATCACGTAGTCAACCTCAATAATCAAATATATAATTTGATGAACTCTCTAAATATTTCACAATTGTTCATAATATAATATGTATATTCCTCACACTGATGTTAAAGGAATCCCTACATTTGTGTGCAACTATCTAAAAGAGCTCTTTAAGAACTTGTTTTAGTGGTGCTTAATATGAGTAGCGTTAAAGTTCAATACCTGATTAAATTTCAGGTCACTATCTAACACTTAATGATTGCTTTATTGCTTTTGTATTGCCACAGTCCTAAAGAGATTATTGAACTACAGCCGAAACAAGACTCTTTTATGACGGCCGTTAGGAATTTTCCCTTGAAGTCTGAGTCTTCTTACAGCTTCTCTGAGATGTTTTGGTTGAAGTGGTCCAGACTCCTGCTGGCTTTCCATTACGTCCAACGCTAAACAAGTAAAAACAATCCTTATGACAGCATTTAAACATCGTTATATATTCTTGTAAAAACCCATAATTTGTATATAAAAATTGATCGATTCTTTATTTGATTTATAAAAAGATACAAATGCCTCACACATATATAAACATCTACATATGAGCGTGGATAGAAAGCTAATTAGTTTTAAACATTTAAGAAAGTGAAAAGTATTATTTAGGTGTACAGAAATTAGCTTTGAAGTGTTCATATAGTCATACTGTAAATCAGATACATTCTTTAGTTATGATGGTAGCAATATTAAATCAAACCTAGTATACATAAAGAGCAACAATATTATACAATAAGAACGTATATAAGCTTGTAAATTCAGCGATATACCATACATTCATATTTATTGTACTTGATATAATTCTTCTTTTAGTAACAATCAATTGAAAAATGACAAGTACACGTATCATCCATACATTTGTATACAATATATTTAAAAGTCGTTTCAGTGGCCGGATAATCTAAGGCACCCCTCTCGTGTTAGACTGGCCTGCTGATAACTGGGAAGTCTAGATTCGAATCTTGGTCAGGTCTACAAAGAGTGGTTTTTCCCTAAATAGTTTCCCACCTTATTTACACAAAAATGAGGGTGGTTTACCTCTTAAATGCTTCCTTCCTCATCCCAATCTCATTAGAGTAATTATTAATAGCCTGAACCAGTAGTTGGACGCGGTCGATTGGGGACACCTTGCTTCTATTATTCCTTTGTTTAGATAATATCTTTTAACAGTCCAATCATTTTCGCAGGTCCACTTACTCTCCTCTACTAATCAAACCATTAATTACCATGTGTTGGCCATACTATTAAAGCCCATTTATTAGGTCTATTTCCAAATAGTAATTCACAACCAGGGCTGTGTAATCAATATGCCAAGCCTTCAACTCCCAACTCCTCAATTTTTTTTACTGTTCGACTTTGACTCCTTCATAAATAGCTAAGGTATATTAATTAGTAATAACAAATTTACCGAAATAAAATGGTCCAATACAGATTCCTTTACGGGAAGTTTATTTGGCATTGTGAATTTATATTTAAATAAATGTGTTTAACAAAATTACAAACATTGGCCCTAAAAAATAAAAACAGTAGGCTTATAAAGTTAAAATTATATAATTATCATATATTGTTATAATATTTTAAGTTTTTATTTTGAAGCCTAAGTAGGAATCTGTAGGCCTACAATTTTTACCAACTCCGACTCCACAGCCCTGTTCACAACAGTATTACTACACAGAGTAGGGTTGAGTCAATTTTATCTCAAGTTGAATAATAGAAGGATGGCTTTCCATGCAACGAGATCACAGAACGATGCCTTGTGTTATTCATTGGGATCTTACCTTCTTCCACAACTTCGCCAACAAATACTTTTGCGATTCCTGACATTGCAATGACAACATTCTGAGAGACGGAACATCCCGTTATAGTTTGCATCAACTGAAAATAAGGGATTATGGTAAATGCATTATAATTTGATCAAGTGTTCATTGACATTATCATTTAACATTTTCTCATAAATCTTGCAGATTAATTTACGGCAATATTTTTATTCATTTAAAACTGTTTTCCTTTCCACTACAAAACCCCAAAAGTAAATCTTCTGCGGAAATGAATTTAAAACTAAACCTATTTTTTAGTTCCAATATTTTTGAGAAATTATAATGCAGAAATAAAGTCTAAATCTTGTTTATACATACCCGTTTTATGGCAGCTTTAGGAAAGGCCGATCGTCTATACATTTCATACCTATCCAGTTGTTCCTCAGTAAAGTTAGACACCAAAACCCTACAAAGTAAATCAAAATGTTACTAACAACTTAAACACTAGTACCTATAGGCATGTGCAACATTTAAAATACAAGCATGTGCAGTTGAGCCCCCAAAATAACCAAAGACACTCCTACATAAGTTAAATACCTATGTTAGATAATATAAGTAGGCCTACTAGGTTTTTTAAACCAGCTTATCTTTCCTCATAAGTATAATAATATGATTCATAAGATAGATCCTTTAGATGCCATTTTTAAATGTTAAGTTAGCATTTAATTTCATTATTGTGTGATCCAAAATCATGGAAATCTGGATAGTTTTCATGTAGTACATTTCATTTATAAAAATTATACACACAGCCATTCTTTTCAAACAAAAAAATTAAAGTATGTTTTTCCAGTTATAAAACTATATGAATTGAAAGAAAAATGTTCCAAACTTAAAAAACCACAAAAAAAGTATGTATTTTTAGGGGTGAATTTCTTTTTTTTTTTAAGGTATAAGTTGGTGTTGCAGGCAGGTGTGTTTGAGACAGTAAAAAAAGAGCTGTTTTATAAATCACTTGTTATACAGTTAGTGATTTCCCTCCATAAAGTTTGAGGTTATGTTATGAAAGTTGAACGTTTGATCTACAAGTTACATCAGTGAAGTTAAGTTTTGGTGAGTATAAACATAATTTCTTAATCAATTAACTTCAAGAATGTCCATGCCACGTTTGTTTCAAAACATGAATAAGTTGTTGTAGCTTTGTTATTACTTACCAGGAAAAACTATAATTTGGCACAAGTATGAAGATAGCCTAGACAAATGCACTGATAATTTTTATAATTTTTAAAAAATTATTCTTGGTAGATAAAATGGGTGTCAAAAATGTCACGTCCGTTACACCATTATACAACCGACAGTTATGGCTGTCCTTTTCCAGCTTGAAGTAAATAATAGGCCTAAATCATTATTTATATATTACTAGAGAGTAGCCTATACTTACTATGCAGTTTTTAGAGAATTATTTTGAATAATTATAAATTTTCTGGCTTTTAATGAGATTTTATTTCATACCAAGGTTTTCGGACGATTTAGCCTTATTTACTTAAAATCCATTAAAATAAGGATGTAGGCCTATCCTATGGAAGGTATATTAAGCTGACGATTCTAATAATGTGCCCTGTGGTAAGATTTTAAGCCTTTTTTTAAATTATTTTTAACTTTTGTATTGACATGATCCTGCTTTTTTTTAATGTTGTTAACAGATTATGGGGCCTTCAAATCAGATGGCAAAGTGTCGTAAAAACACATAAAATGACCCAAATAAATGGAGAGAATATCTTAAAAAGAATAGGAGGAAGATGTAAGCTAGAAAGAAACAGAAAAAAAAGTTAAAAACTAATAATCATTTGCGCGCCGAAAAAAAGAGAAAAAGANGGGGGGGGGGGGGGGAACAAGAGCGATAAAATGTTGATTAGTCAGAACTTGGATCTTACAAAAGTCCAAGAACTCTTGGAAAAGCCATCATGAAGGTGAAAAATGTGTTGCCCAAAAATCCTACAAAAAAAATGCTGTTTTTAAACGACTGATCCAAGAAAACTTTGGACCTTCTTTAACTAAGACTTTGTTTAAAAACAAGAAAAAGGGATCCAGGAATATTACACTTGAATGCACAAAGAGTATGATCAATTTTTACCACAACGATGAAGTTAGTCGTCAGGCTCCCGGAAAGTGCGATGTAAAGTCTGTAAAAGATCCGGTGAGAGAGAAACGAGGTTTATTCCATATTATACATATGGTTATGGACATTGGAGAGGCTTACCAACAATTTAAGCAAAGTAACCCCAGTGAAAACATATCCAAATCAAAGTTTTAAAGCCTGCGACCTCAACATATTTTACCTCTAAGTAATATGTCTCAAAGTATATGTATGCGTTCAACATGCTAACTTTACATTCTTGGTGGAGGCTATTTCAAAATCTGAAACTTCTTTCCACCAAAAACACACAATGGATTGCTTGATGCATTATGCTGTGACACAAATTCCTACAAATGAATGTGATAAATGTGAGACTAACCTAAAGAGTCTTCTAGAGAAAAATGTTGGTTTAAAAAAAAAACTCAAATGGAAAGAATGGAAGACCATTAATAACAGACCAAAACTTGTAGAGAATAACACTGCATTGTGGAAGATGATAAATGAACTCAACTCACAAATGCCTGTGTTTAGAAAACATACCTATGTCAAGAGAGAGAGAGAGCAGTCTAGATATTTTCAGGAATTCAAGAAGTCTGTAGTAAAAAAACCTAGTCAAGCCATTATGCAAATAAACTTCACAGAAAACTATTCAATAGTACATCAAAATGAAATCCAAAGCACACATTGGAGTCATGCACAAGGAACTATTTTTACTTGCTGCATTTGTCATTCAAATGATATGTATAGTTTCGCCATTGTTAGTGATGACTTGAAACATGCAAAAACCTCAGTTTGGGTGTTCTTGAAAACAATCATTGATGAATTCAGAAGCATTGTTCCAGGTGTCAGTGAAATTGACATGTTTTCAGACAATTGTGCTGCCCAATTCAAGAGCAGGTATACAGTTTCGAACGTATGTTACTCTGAAAAGGATTTTGAGGTAACTTTACACTGGAATTTCTTTGCCTCAGGGCATGGAAAAGGAGCAGTGGATGGAATAGGTGGCTCCATCAAAAGAACAGTGTGGAGAGAAGAAAAAGGAAGGCAAGCTATTGTAATAACTGCTTATGATTTCTACAAATTATTGAAGGATAAATGCAAAGATGTTTGTATTTTGTATGTATCTCAAGCAGATGTACAGTCCTATGAGGGATACTTAACAAAAGATGGAAGGAACTTACTGAAATCTCAGGAATCCAGTCGATGCATCACTTCAGGGCTTATGATGAAAATATTATTCTCATCAGTACCACATCAGAAGATTTAATATTAAAAGTAAATATTTTTGGGAAATCTTAATACAAAGACGATGACGAAGTCAAAATCAGTAGTGTTCTTAGCCGTGTGAGGTATTTGGATATATATACTGACTCATCCCACAATGACGGAGAAGCAAGTCATGGGATTGAAATGAATATTGTTAAGCATATAGCTCAAGAAAATATTTCTCCAGGAACATATGTCTTGGTGAAAATTCTAAGTACAAAGAAAAAAGAGTTCAGATATGTTGTGATGTGTCGAAGTAGAGTTAAGACAGATGGCGAAATAGATGTTTCTTTTTAAAAAGTTATGGAGAAAGTGGCAAGCAGTTTGTTTTTATTGATGAAGATGATAGGCTTGCTTTTCCAAGATATTCTTCATATTCTTGAAGAACCACAAACTTGATTGAGGGACATGGGGTAGTGTGTCATATAGTTTTCAAAGCAATCTCAACATTATTTAACAATGAACTGAAGTGATCAATATAATAAGAGTTAATTTATAGTAATTAAGTTTTTCATACCAAACTATACCTATATGGGATACTTGAAAAGGTAAAGAGCTGAAATTAGTATCAAGTTAATTTTAATAAACGATACATTTTTCACTTGAAAAACCCTTTTAAGAGTTGCACAATTTACCTTAAAATAAGAAATAAAAATGTTTTTATGTGCCATTTTTATTTTAATATAATAATTTCATGAAATGTAGCTGTAAGAAATTTTCGAATTAAATAAACCATTTTTAGAGCACGTTTTCAATTTGTCACGTCCGTTACATCCTACCTTGTCACGTCCGTTACAAACTTTTACATTTTATTGTAAAATAATTTGTTGTCCAATCAAAATGGTAAACATACCAAATTATAGCTTTAAATTTGTGGTATTCTTAAAAAATAGTTAATATTTTTATTTTTTATAGAACCAATAGAGTTTTAGAGATGTATGATCGCACCTTAAAACCAAGGTGCATTTTTTGTCACGTTCGTTACGCCTATTTAAATAGCCCTAACTTTTAAACTATAGCTCTGATCATTTTCAAACTTTGTACATTTTTACAATTAAGTGAGAGACACCAATGTACATTATTAAAACTGTTATTAACTATTTAGTTTTTATTTAAAGCATCGAATATGCGTCTAAATGTCACGTCCGTTACAAAAGAATGGCCGTACAAGGTTAATAGGCTAAATCAAATTATATAAACAAAATGTAATTTATATGCAAGAATATCATGAAAAAGATAAAGCTTTAAGATCCAAAATTATGTATTTTTACTATTGCCTTTACCACATCGGCTAATTATATCATAAATATAGAGCTACGGTAAACCAACTTAACAATAAAATAGTCAACCTCTGAGGTTTTAGGGTAAAGTGCTCGCCTCAGGACCCAATGTTCATGGGTTCAAACACATTCGGGGTCAACAGATTTATATTGAGCGATAAGAATCCATAGCACAGCTTTCTTTCAAGGGGAAGTAAAGCCGTCGGTCGCATGTCAATAGTGGAATGTAAAAGAACCCTGGAAGGTATGTAATAATACCTTTCCTGGCAAAATCGATAGGCTCTTTTTCTGTCACTCAGAGAAACGGTTTCCCATGCTCCCTCCACATAAATGCGTGTAAATCTCCTCTCAATGCTACCTTCCTCATCCTTATCACAATCGTATGAATAAATGTGGATAGCCTGGACAGGTAAAGTTAGATTCAGTGCATAAAAAAAGCAAATAAATATTAGAGTCTAAGTTAGTGGGAGCTATAACTTTTAGAAAGTAAGTACAATATAACTATAAAAAATATCTGTAGTTAGCATAATATCGTTAATAATAATAATATTTAGCACCGCGTCTTACTACCCGTTCGGGTTATACGCTTAAGTACTAATTACGCTAATGGATTAGGAATTGGGAGGGTTGAATTTAGAGGAAGTGAACCCGCATTTGCGTGGAGGGAGTGTGTAAAACCATTTAGGGAAAACAACCCCCAGTTCACCCGACCAAGATTCGAGACTCGATCTCCCCGTCCTCGGCGGTCGAGCTCAACACGACTAGCGCGTTAGCCAACTATGCCACCAAGGCGGGTATCGTTATTATTCCTGCTATGTAGTAAAGTGTGCCTATAATTCACCCCCTCCACCTTTTAAGACTTTAGCAGCTTGGTGCTCCGCCTAGAAATACTTATGCATAAACATACTGCATCTTTTCTCGCTCTTCTTCCTCCAACTCTCTCTTGCTTTTGATTTCCTTTTTCTTTTCCTTTTTGATGTCTACTTGAAGTGGTTCTGATTTGGGTACACTGGTTGGTAGATTTATGTCAGTTTCGAAATGAACATTAGCACCAGAATGACTCTCTCTATTGTCAGTCGTTTCGAATTGTGGACTTATATAATTGTCATTATTAGTAAGCATTTCCTCAAGAGCATTTGCTGCTTTGTTGATATTTCTTTCTTCTTGCTCATTGTCATCAGAATCTTCTGACTTTATGTTGTAAGACTGTTCATCCTCACTTTCTCTTTTCTTTTCAACCAAACTGTCATTATCATAGTTTCCAGAAAAATCTTCTTGAAACGGCGATTCGCTTTTAAGATTGTCGAAATGATCACCTACAGTTTCAATATTTAAATCTGTCACATCTACGGATTCAACCTTAGGGAAAAAGTTTTCCATTTTCAAAACATTAACACGAGACGAATGATTAGGTAAAATATTGTATATATTGTTTAGTAAATACTAAAAAAACACAGCATGGAGCAAATACCAAAGATTATAGTAGCCAGAGCCCAGAAATTTTATACATTAAACAACACTTCTCTGTGTTAAGTGCCAACATAAGAAAGAATATATCTCGTAGGAATTATTGCACTATTAAAATATTTACTTGTTCTACAGAGATCAGCTGATGCGGTGGTATCAACCTCAAATAGTGGGGGTCATAGGAGTGTTAAACGTTGCCCGTGGTGGACAGAGTCATGTTCTAATCGCTCAAAGGAGATTATCATTATATATTTTAAAACAAAATTTTAACCTAATAAACTATGAAAGTTACTGTCGTTCAGCAGCTGCTACGTGGCGAACTTTGCTACGTGCGAAACGTGATTCTTGGCGGGTATATTGCGACTCTCTTTCACCCGATGTATCTCTGACACAGGTTTGGCATAAAATCAAATGCTTCAGGGGTATTGTTACAAACTTTGGGATTCCTACGGTTGACTTAGAGGCATGGGCAGAGTCATTCGCTTGTAGGGTGATACCGGATTCAGTTATGTGCCCCCAGTTGGAATTCCCCAATTGGGGTGTTCCTGAGCTCAATAAACGTTTTACTGGCAATGAATTAAGAGCAGCGTTGAATCAAGTGCGACACACGGTGGTTGGCCCAGACAATGTGTCCTATGGTATGTTGACAAAATTGTCGTCTGTTTCTCGACGAGCGCTACTAGAGTTATTTAACAATCTGTGGGAGGAGGGCATGGGAACGGCATGGAAAATTTCCTTTCTGATTCCTATTATAAAACCGAGTAAAAGCGCGGAGTTAACAAGCTCTTATCGGCCTATTTCACTCTAGTCCTGTTTTGGTAAAATCATGGAACACTTAGTTAAAGCCCGTTTAGAACGATTTCTGGAAATGAACGAACTCCTTAATCCTATGCAATTTGGGTTTAGAAAGGGACGTTCCACACTTAATAGCCTCTCTATTTTAGTTTCTGATATTCAAATTGCTCTATCACAAAACTCATATGTATCAGCTTTTTTCCTTGATATACAGGATGCGTACGATAATGTCGATCATTCTATGTTGTTTGATAAACTTTTTAGCCTGGGTTGTTCTAGCAAAATGTGTTATTGGTTAAGCTATTTATTTCAAAATAGATCATACATTGTAAAGATAGGACAAGCTAGAGTATCTCTTCGAACTCAACGAAGGGGTATACCGCGGGGATCAGTACTCAGTCCTCTGTTATATGCAGTCTATTCGAACGATATTGATAGCCCTTTCCCGGTTGGTATAACGACTCTACAGTATGCGGATGATGTGGTTATATACGTTCGGTCTTGTAACTTATCAGAGGGGGTGGGTAAGTTACAATCAGTGTTTCCTTTGCTTTCAAATTGGTTAGACAGCCCACTTTTTGACTCTAAATGTATCTAAATGTTGTGCGGTAATCTTCACCCATCATAGAGTGAGAGATAAATTAATTAGGCTAGTTTATGAAGGTCGTCGAATTCATGTACAGCCGACGGTGCGTTGTTTAGGCATGACGCTAGACATGAAGGTATCTTGGCTCCCTCATTTTTTGGAATTATCTGGAATATGTGACAGATTTATAAATACTATGAGATCAGTGACGGGTGCCTCTTGGGACTCCCACCCATATACAATGTTACAAATGTATCGTGGGTTTATACGTTCTCGATTGGAGTGTGGGTGTTTTTTATATCACACTGCATCACGATCTACACTAGAAAAGCTGGATATGATCCAATATGCGGCTATAAGACTGTGTCTGGGCGCTTATCGTACATCACCATCCAATGCACTCCTTACTGAAGCGGGAGAACTCCCATTATTTCTTAGGCGCCATATGTTGGTGGACAAGTTTTTTATTAAAGATTGTTCAACTTCTAGTTGTCTGCGGCGCAGACTTCGGATCCTTACAAATTATGTTCAGACAAAACAATATTGGTTAAACAAAACATGCCCATCTCTGGTGGAGAGTTTCTTGGGCTTGAATTAACTGCGTCAGTATGTTTTTTCTCTTCCGTATCCTGTACAGTGTATCACTGGGGGGCATGATGCCCTTTGGGACGTACCAGTGGTGTTATCGATTCCTGATTCAGGAGTAAAAAGAGTTACCCTTCCAATTGAACAGAAGTTAAATGCAGTAAGGTATATGAAAGAAAGATGGAGTAGATACGGACTTATATTTACAGATGGTGCTAGGAGTGGAGGGGAGCCAGCCCTAGTGGGTGTGGCCTTCTATGACAGTAGTATTAATTATGGTCAGACATATAGACTGCAATCCGACGCATCAATATTTACAGCTGAATTATTTGCTATCTTACAGGCATTGAAATATATCTTATCTTTACGTCCGCAGCTTGTAGTGATATTATGCGACTCCCGTAGCGCATTGGAGGCTATAAGTGGCTTGTAAAGCCCTCCATCACACCCATTGATAATTCAAATACTTGAATAGTGCATCTCTCTACGAGCTAGGGACCACGAATTGGGGTATCAATGGATTCCTAGTCACGTGGGTATAATGGATAATTAGAGAATAGATATTTTGGAATCTAGTGTAAATTTACTTTCCATTGTACAGGAAATTCCGCTACCGTATAGCGACTTTATACCGAGGATAAAACTCAGAAGTCGGATTAAATGGAGCGAATGTTGGGAGACCATATGCCAGCAAAAAGCAAAATGGTACCATGGTGTATGTGGTACAAAATTAGTTACACCATGGTTGTCAGGAGTTAAGGGCACTAGAACGTGTTTTTTTCTAAAATAATCCGCCTTCGGCTCGGGCACACCTACACGAAAGATCAACTTTATTTGATGCACAAGGTACCGTCCTCACATTGAGTGGTTTGCCACGTTTCTGAAACATTGGAACATATATTTATGACTTGTCCTGTACATCATTTGGCACGGGTAAATTACATTCTTAATTATATTACAGACTTTTCTTTAGTTAATGTATTACACTCAGGCAACGTTACTTTGTATAGGAGGCTATACAATTTCTTTCTAAATATAAATATGTTGATGTAGAGACGAACAAAATAATTACGTCTTCCCGGTTATCTCGTAGACGAAATTCGTGTTAAGTTAGGGCTAGGATATATAGGTCAGACTTGGATTGGACTCATAAAAAAATCAAGAGAGCAGCATCGGGAGTGAATCGTATACAAGTGTTCCTGACTTATTGAAGAAAATATCTTCAGTGCCATTGAAGAAAGAATATATATATATTTACTCAGAGTATTGTCTAAACCAGGTCTAAACAGCGATTGCTAACTAACGTGTTTTGAGAGCTCATAGAAACCTTCCTTATCTATGCTTGAGGTGACGTATTTGTGTAGTTTGGACAACGTTGGTTTCAAAAGATGAGGGCTATGTAGACTCAGTAATGGAAGAATAATTGTACTCTAAAATATAACAAAACTCTCATTTGAGTGCGACAAAATCTAGTCGTATACTTTAATCTACTAAAGATCAAGTGTTAAATAAAGTGCAAATAAAAGTGGGTGAGTGAGTGACACAATTGTTAAGTTCTTTGATATCTATAGTATAATTGGATGGATGTGGTTGAAATTTTCGAGCTGTCGTTTGCACACCATTGTGTAGGAGAAAAAAGAACCTACGGGCTAATATTTTTCTGTTACATACATACAAGGTAATGAGGCAGTTTGAAATCGTTCGTATAAATATATGAGCTGCATTATTATATGATTAATTAAATGAAATAAATGTGTTAAATGTATCAATAAAAGGTTTGAAAAGCATAACTAAGTTCGACACTAGTGATGTGTTTAAATAAGTTGGTATAGGCTAAAATAGTAATACTTCCTACAAGAAAATAATCTAAATAATCGTTTGAAAGTACAAAGTTTGTGATTCGAATAAAAGTAATCAAGTTTTTAGTTACCTTAGTTAGTTATAGTTATTGAACTTTCAATATAATATGATTTCTTAAAGCAATACTCAATCTAAAAACCTATTTTAAATAATTATATTGTAATACTTCCTCCAAGCTTATAACCGAAATTTTCTTTGAGCGTAAAATTACTACACAAAGTATGTCTTCAAACAAATGTAATTTAGATGTATAGCAAGAGTGTTATATCTGTTAATTACGATTATAGCCACATTTAAATATAATACTCTTTAAATTTAAAAATGACAATTGGACACAGGAATCGAACCTGGGGGTGTTTGACATAGTGCGCCATGCTCTAAACACTGAGCTATTCCGGAGTCTACCCGTTCTCAGGGTCATTTTTCACTCATATTTTAAGGCAAAGTCTATTATGAACATGTGAAAATTGGCAGCTACAATTAAGATCACCAGCCATCAGATAACGCAGCCATATTCAAATCGGGAGGGCTTTATGCTGTCGATAGTAAAATTACAATCCATTCCAGCATCCATTCTCGTTCTCATGTTCAACGATTGTGACTTTTTTTTTAAGTTGAAAAGTTAACAACTCTGCAATAAGTAATTAATCTTCAATAACAACACTAACATGAACACTTTTCACTATTATTATTTCTACTAAGACCATGCGAGTAAAACCACCATGCCAACAGAACTACGATCTGAGAGTCCACTAGGACCGAGTTGACTCGTTCCAGTACACTCGCACCATTTTAATGCCCTTTTAAGATAGTTAAATTCAGCATTGGGCAAATCGGTCCAAAGTTTATTGAACAATCTCCTGTTACTAAGTCCAAAGTAACTAATGACGAGGAGGTTAAAATTGGGGTTGTTGACCTGGAAATGTTTTGCCCAACCTCTGGACCACAAGGTCCCAGGGGAAACACCTGGCTCGACGAACCATCTCTGCCCGACGATGTATTTCTACGATAGCCATATGCTGAGATTATACAAGAAAGATATATTTTCGGCTTCAATGCTTTCGTGATTATTTATTATCGTCACGTTGTACAAAACATTCATTTACTATCCCTCCCGCACGGCCACCAACAGGTCATCTCCATGATCTAGTGGGCTAACGCAGATGCTCCGCTATTCATTCTAGTCCACTCAAAACATTTTCCATATTTTCTGCTACTTTATCTACGTTTTTGCCATACAATTACTCAAATACTCCCTCCATCACGCTCTTATACGGTTTTAATCCCAGACCGTCTCACCAATTTCAGTCTGAAGGCCATAGATCTTTCCTTCCACTACTCATTTCGTTCTTTTTACCCACTTCCAGAAGAGCTTCTTATTTATATCAAAATCATTCTGATTCTTTCTCCTTCTTTTAATCTCATTTTTTTCTTAAATCCCCTTTATTACTTTTTTGCATTCATATTTTTCTTTTTTATATGTCCCACAATTTCATACATTTTGTTTCACTCTTCACAATAATCATTCTTTTGCATGCTTCTTACTGTTCTCTCACAGCTTCTCCCACTTGTTTATTCCGCCATGCATCTCTTTTTAAGTTTTACACCTCCACAGCTCCACCCACTAGGGATGGGAAATACTGCTACACCACTGGACCTGATTCTTATACCTGCTCCTTTTTTTCACAGTCCCTATATACAAAACTACTCACAACCTAATTGTTTTAGCATCACGTCTACTGCCCGTTTGGTTTAGAATAATATGCACTAATTATGATAATGTGTTAGGGATGAGAATTTTTAGAGGAAGTGCACCAACATTTGTTTTAAATGAAAGTGGAAAATTTTACGGAAAACTACCCTCATTGCAACCAACCGGGATAGAGCCCCAATCTCCCTGTCATCGGCAGTTCGGTCTAATGCAAGAGTAACGCCAGAGACTAGGGGTCCGCAACCTTTTTGATATCGCGGGGCATAAGGGTTTTAAAAAAAAATTGTTGGCTGATTAAAAAAAAGTTCAACTTTATATTTTTCATGTAGCAATTAGTTATTAATTATATTTATTGAACACAATTATTGTTTTCAAAATATTTGGTGGGCTAGATAAAACCAATGGCTTTAGATTGCTAAACCTGGCCTTAAATCATTTGATCCCCAAGGTGGCCCTTCAATATTCATCATTAACGTAATAATTTATTGTGAGAATACACTACATACTGTGCTTGTACTGTGGAAATAGTGTTTTGTACTACGAAAGCTATTCTCTTCAAAACTTATTTGTGACTCCTCAAACCATCTCTAAATTAGGCCTATAATAGTTAAGTAAGGCTGCACCAGACCTGATCTCAGCGCTCTGATATGAACACAAAGTAACCGCTTCCTTTCCACTGTACGACTGCTCCAAGGAGCAAGGTTTCTCTGGACCTGTTCCAGTGCTGCCTGTGACAGAGAGACTAGGAGCAAGGTAACGCCGGACCTGATAGAGAGTTGCTTGTGACAGAGACGAGGAGAAAGGTTCCTCTGGATCTGTTCCAGCACTGCCTGTGACAGAGAGTAGTCAGTAGAGAGACAAGGAGTAGTAAAAAGCGTGGATAAACACTTCTAATACGTAGCTTTTTTTGTGCTGCCATCTACCGTAAAATATTGTAACGACGCAGTCTTGGCCGAAAGAAAACAGTAGAAGCTCGGAGAAAACAAATGAACATACAGTAATAGGTTTACCCTTTCAAAATGACCAGTGACAAAAAGGAACAGCTATTTTCGTCTTTCAGGAGCAAGCTGTGAATGTGACGTCAGAGGAGTAGGCTGTGATTTCACAACCCATCTCTACCATACA